>CM022299.1:115549038-116010022 GCA_011799875.1 Thinopyrum elongatum | reverse complement strand
TGGATGGCGAAGGAGCCCTGCTGCTGCAACCTTTTGATATTGTTGAGCACGTCAACAACTACAATGATAAACTCTGTCAAAAAAAAAACTCAATGAATAACAGAGGGGATAAGGGATCTCTGCTGTAATCCTCTTTGATGTTAATCTGATCCCCCTGATTCCTATCAGAAAATGGCCGTTTTTTGCAGAGGACGCAACATTTTTATCCACGTGGATCCACTCCCCATCAAAACCTCCTATTTCTAGGATGGAAATCAGAGCTTCCCAGGATACCGTGTCCAAAGCTTTGCTGAAATTAGCTTTAGTATCACCCGCCTTTCTTTTCCTTTTCCAACATGCTTGCACTAAGTCATAGCATATATAAAGTTTTCTATGATGCATCTCGTCCTGACAAAACCATTTTGGTCCTCATGCATGATTTGCAGATTACCTTCTGTAGTCTGGTTGCAGCAGTTTAAAAATATTAGTATAGGACTCATGGTTCAGCAGCTAAATTTGTGGTTTTTCTCTTACAAGTAGAAACTTTCCGGAGAAACGATTAAATCTTTTAGAAGTAATCTTGTCATATCTATGCATGAAGTTTCTGGTAGGTCCATGAAGCTTCTAGTTCAGGTTACGAATAGCTTAAGGGAGCACTCTGTAGTAGTTTCTAGATGTCCACAGGCTGGAGTATAGTAACCGACCTACTGTCCAGTGAAACAGCAACCGACCTAATAAATAGCCATATAAGGATGTATTCCCTTTGTATTAACCGCTTGTAAGTCAAGATTTAGCCTCAACATATGTATGAAATATATAGAGCACATATGTGGTTTGTCATATATGCATATTGTGTAGTGTGTGTGAGCACACCGTCTTAGGAGCTAAGTGATTTGCTCCTACAGAATCTACATTTCTTTGTTGTTGTTTTGATTGTTCGTGATCTGTTCTTCTCTTAACTTATCCTTGTGCAAACTCATTTTTTCTTTCGCAGCTACCTACTTTTTCAGTTCGGTGGAAGAACATCTATATATAGCTCAGGTTTGTCTCTGGGTGAGTAGTAACTGAATTAACAAGAAGTTTTGCATGTGTCATGGGGTTTTAATAGTTATACATAAAGGCAAAATATTCTGGTTGGCATGGTAGTGTTTTTTATTCCCGTTGGGTGCTGCGTACTGTATATTCATGAGACTTCCTGCTCTGAATAATTCTTCTCTATTGTAGCTAAAAATTATATAAGCATCATTTGAGAAGTAAAAACAGCAAACATTCTTTATCGTTAAATGCTTGCAAATTACTAGGCTTCCAGAGTAGAAATTTTCTATGAAATGATGTTGTTACGTTTAATTCAGGCCAAGTTATAAAGGGATGGGATATGGCATCAAAACGATGAAGAGGGGCGAGAATGCTATTTTACTCACCATTCCACCGAGCTTGCATATGGTGAGATGGCTCCCCTCCAGTCATCCCTCAAATGCGATGCTGCAGTTTGATGTTGAGCTTCTCTCATGGGCAAGTGTCAAGGATATTTTGCAAAGATGGCACCATCTTTAGAAGATACTAGCTGAAGGTGAGAAGTGGGAGAATCCCACAGACAGTGATGAAGTATTTAGTACTATACCATGCTCTTTGCAGTTGTGGCCTTATGCTTTTTCCAGTGAACGTCAAGATTATTCAGTTACTTGGTGCAGTTAAGTATGAGGCAAGGCTTGGGTGGGACCGTAGTTACAAATCTGATGGTACTTGCGTTCACCGTGAAAGAAGGTATATTGTTTGCCTTTTTCAGCATTTGCATTGTAACTCTAGATTTGAAAGGCCATTTCTCCACGCAGGAATGTTTTCTTTTCAGGGCATTTTCTGCCCTGACATATCGAAGCCTGTCAAAACTATGAAAAAGAATGAGAAGGTCCTGCTTACAGTCAACCGCAATGTGAGTTTCTACAGCAATGTATTTTTAGAGACTTCTGGGTAATGTGGCAATGGAATCATATCTGATATTGTCATGTGTGAACATGCTTTGGTGAGGAGGGCAGGCCAGCCTCTGGAGACGAAGCTGCAGTTCACCCTATGCCATGTTGCACATTGATCTTCACTTGGTGTCCTGGAAGACAGTCATTGAATAGGTAATGATAATAAGATCCAGAAGAAGATCCTCCAGGAGGGTGAAGGTTACAAACACGTCCCACACGATTGTGCAAGTCGTCAAGGTATATTTTTATCTGATCCTTTTACATGGTATAATCTCAGAATGGTACTCCTTTCCTGTTATTTGTATGTAAATGATCGATCTTACCCTGCATGTGAAACTTACTGGGAAGTTGGAGGATGGTACCGTGTTTTGTCAAGAAAGGTCATAATGGTGAAGAGCCATTCGAGTTTTAAGACTGATGAGGAGCAAGTGATTGAAGGGCTTGACAAAGCAGTGCTTAGCATGAAGAAGGAGAAGTTGCCTTTGTGACTGACGGGTCCCTGGCTAGGGGGTACTCACCACGTCGTCTCCCGACCAGTTGGATCGGGCCGAGGACCCCCATGGTCATTCACTATTGGGCCAGTTCGAACAGCCTATACTGCATACAAAGGTATTCTACAAGACTTGACGTCCAAGACGAGGACTCTTCTAAACCCTAGGTCTCTGGTAGTTTATACAAGCCAGGCCAGCTAGTCAATAGACAATCTCATATTCATTAGAACAATCTCGTGTAGATACTGTACTTTGTACTACAACCCATATCAATACAATCAAAGCAGGATGTGGGTATTATCTCTTCGAGAGAGCCCGAACCTGGGTAAAAACTTGTGTTCATGTTACCATCGCTCCAAGACGTCTAGGTTAGAACCCCTACAACGAGATACGCCGGATATAGAATCAACATTGATGCTTTCATTGAGACCTATTGGGCGATCGTCCCGGATTGATGGGATAATCAGGTGATATTTTTTCAGTTAGATCTATTTTACGTAAATCATGTTTCTTCGCAAATCATTGCTGCCGAATCGTGCTACTTTGTTGCAGACGGATAGAAAATTCCAGCGACGGCGGCTGTGTGCGTTGCCTGGTCGTACGTCGGATCCGATGTCTGCCGCGGACTGGCAACAGACACAACTTGGGAATACGTGTTGCACGTGTTGTGAAGATCCTGGCCGACTGCGTGCCAGCCGAGGGGTTCCCGATCAGCGCACCTGCAGACGCAAACTAGATTCGCTGGAAGGAAATATGCAATCCGGCCGGCGGCGTTGCAGCCGAGGACAATGGCAGCTAGCTCTAATGTACGGGAAGCGGCGTACATGGCTGAATTCCGATCGCTAGTAGCGCACAGGGAGTCCTGCTCCTTTCCTCTTTTCTTTATTATTCAATTAAGGCAGTCTATGCTTCCCCGTACATGTCTTACTGCACTTCCGCGTGCTAAAGCTTCCGTTAGTACTATTACTAGTTCGGCCTACTTGCAGGTCTGTCAAATGATGGCCGCATTAACGACGGTCACGTGATGGTTTGGTCGGTTTTCGTCCGCTTTCGGCGAACGCCGTGTCTGGAACTCGGACCGTCCTGCGAACTCGCATTTATCACGCCTTCATCGCATCACGCCGACACCCTGCATCGACATTGAGTTCGACGCCATGCCACATCTTCTTAAACAAATTATTTTGCGTAAATTAATTATGCGAGGTGTTGTCCGTGCGATGGATCTTCGACCGACTCCAACTCAGTGTTGTCCTTTCAGTTTAATCTATTTTGCATGGGCCAATTCTTTTTTGTTTTTCTTCTCTACTGCCCCGTAATATTTTCCGCAGAACAATTTAAGTCTTGCCGAAGAACAGAATTCAAGGACGTTTTTTAATGGTGTTCGGAGCTGAGGACGGTCCGTCGGTAGCGGCCGTCAGGTTTTCAGATCAGGGCGCAGGCATACTCCTGGCCACCGCCCCATACAGCATCCGTCATGTGAAGCCACTAGGGCCTTGTTCCTAGGCCGATCTGCTACTGCCTCGCCAGAAGTGTTTGCGGTTGTGCACGGCACAGTAGCAGGTCCAAGTCACGGCCACGAGCGACCATGCAAAGAGGAGGACCCACAAAACACATCCAGGAACCCTTTTTTCTTCATTTCCTTAATCAATTACTAAGCGGGGGCCGCTGGTCGCCATTATTATTAAGCATGCACAGACGGGCACCAACACACTAAAGAAAAAGAAGTGTTCATCCTCGATGATATTTTCCTAGTACTGATGTTGTACGTCTATTTTTTTTTTTATGAATTTTGTTACTTTCGACCATCTATCTTCTTTTTTTTCCATAGATCGTCATATGGCGCCACTAATGCCGAGCGCCAATATCGTCTACCCGTGGCTGAGAGTTTCGTGGTCAACCGGGTCACGACATCATCAGCTTGATGCCGACGCCCGGTGGATGACGCCTTGCATCGACATCTCTGCTCTGCTCGCCACGACCTCGCGCTCAGGCCATATTCTCTAATTATATACCCTCCTGAATTAATTAAGTAGAGGAAATATATTGTTTTATCCGCATTTGTTATTATTTCTGGCTGGCAGTTTATATGTGTGCAGGAAAACTACTTTGCCTACGCCACCTCATGAGCGACTCTGCGCCGGCATCACGTACTGTCGTTTCTTTCAAGCCGACGTCCACCATTCCGACTAGCTTCGACACGTCGCTGACATGGGGCTCCGACTCACCGCCCCGCGACCTGCTCCGTCACCTCGACTAGATGGGGCTTCACCTCGCTGCATCCACCTGCTGTGTCGCCATTATCAGAGTGCCAAACTCTTTGCTCGGGACGCTCGGGAACGGCTTGGGGGCTGGAACCTCGACCCGCCGCAAGCTCGGCCCGCGTCATCAACACCGAGCAACTCAACTAGCTAAGTCGCTTTCGCGCTCAACGTTTTTCAATTTTTAATTTCTGTTCGGTTCGACCAAGCATTATCTTTATGTTAAATCTGTTTGTGAAAAACATGGTTATTTAAAACACTTCTTTTCTTTGCCCATGTTAACTTGGGGCTCTTAAATTTATATAGTCATTTTATAATAAATGTGTTTTCTTCTTGGTCGTTGCAAAGTCTTTTTCTACCACTCCTTCTTCGATTCGAGGTATGGTTAATAGTCGGATAGTCTGGCTTCTCTCTAAAACCGCTCGAGTTTATTTCGCTAAACTGGCCTCGGAGAAGCACTCCCCCTCCGCCTTCGAATAAGGGGTTGAAACCGTCGGCTGACCTACTTGCATTTAGAGATTGGATGTGTCATGTTAAAGCACGACAGAAGCACAAAAAACTTTAAGACCAATTTTCGGATTGGCACCAAGAACTTGATTTAGGTCGAGTGTCACGTTTTTACTAAAGTATTTTTTTAGTTTCCCCGAGTTTATGGCCCCTTTAATCTACTTGTATTTTTTTTCTTTTAGGAGGCGGGACATCCTCTGGATCGAGGTGTTTCTGCGTGATGGTTTTGCTCGAGAAATCTTTTCCGACCCTTAGTTCGGCATCTTTCCTGCCGAGCTGCATCTTGGCGTTGTCAAATCTCCGCAGTGCAACGCGGACACCTTTTTGGCAATATCAACAGGGGGCGGCAACTAGAGCCGAACCCTCAAAAGCCAAGGTAATTCATGGAGTCCTTGGCAAAATGTTCTCGGATATGCTTTATATGCATCGGTTTCGAATTGTGTCTCCGGTCAATAGTTGGGTTGCCCGGCTCCTCTTGCTTGTCTCCTATGTTCCTTCGCTTTGTTCGGCTAGGTGTGTCGAAGGAAGAACTATGCGCATTGGATTTGATTTCAGCTCGATGGTATAGGCACCTCAGTGGAGAAAGCCAAAAACTGACTATCACATGGGCGTAAACTGGTCAGCGATCCGATGACTGTGTTAAACTATAGATCGATGGAGGTCACCCCGTGTTAAACGACGGCCTTTCATATATTGGCAAAAGTGTTAACGGCTTGACCTCGGCGTCAGCCGAACACTAACCGGGGGCTAGTAACTGGCCTCCCCACACTTTAGCTCCTTAACTAGTGAAAGTTATAAAGTCCGCATATCTGATTGCCTTGTTTCCGCTAACACAACCGCCTCCGGGCAACCGAGACATCGGCTAAGTGTTGTCTTGTTACTATGAAAACACCCTGCGTAGCATCTACAAAGGGGTAGAAGCCGACGATGGGCCACTTTCAAATGATAAACGGTCGCAACGAGTCAAATAAACATTATACTCACAGCGTTTGTATTCATTATACAAGCGTTGCCTTCCGTAATTATCGTTATAAAGCCATAAATATGCTCAATTTGACTTAAGATTTTAGCCACTGGGTTGCCTGGCTCTCTGTGCTTACCCCTACGTTCCCGATCATTCGGCTAGGCGGTAAGGGAGCACCTCTGTGATTGTTTATCGGGTCATCCGAGTTATTACCTCAGACTGGGTGAAGCCGAAAGCTAGCCATCTTAAAGGATATAATTGGTCGGCAACGACGGAAGTGAAAATTTAGGTTCGCTAAAGACCACATAGTTCGGGAAACTTTCCCAAACTAAATCCTCAATTTTTTTCTCCCGCATTGATCGGAGGTGAGATTTCATGATCATGGTCGGCATGACAACCCAAATAAAGGAACCGATAGCAGGACTATTTTCTTTGGAAGATGTTTCTTACGTTAAATAATAATAAACATATCTCTTGCGTATCTTTTTTTATAAAGTGTATGGCCGGATTGCCTTGTTTTCCGTAAATCTTTGCCCTTATAACGGCTTTATAAAGTAGGACAAACACACTCCCCGGCTACTGGCCGAGAAGGTTGAAGCCGATGGTCGGTCAACAAAGTTTTGTACATACTGCGGATCCGAGCATTAATGATATAGAGTACTTGGATACTAGAATCATTACACTTAATTGTGATTTTACTCCGGATTCGATCCTTAATTCGGCCACTCGTGGTCACATTAAGGCTCAGGGGCTACTGGCTTCGGGCTTATCATTTACTAATATTAAAGGGGGCACTCGATCCCCTGATCTGGTGTTGCCACCCGACCAGTGGCTCGGGGGCTGCTGCATTGCCTATTCAATGCGAAAATTCAAAGTGCTCAGTGTTCGGCTTGACCGAACTATGGGCAATGCGTCTTTCGGACAACAATAGGTACCATCTGGGACTTATCCGGCATCAAGCTAATATATTACGGTGACTTCTCAAAACCCTCTCTCAAGGCCCGTCCGCCGATCACTATCTCCTCTAATGTGCATCTCGGATTTTCGGGCCGACACACACCTTGAGGCTATTGGCATACATCTCATCAGCAAATAAATTGCACCTATCAGAAATGAAATCTGCAAACAATCACAGCTCAAGACCGAGGTGCGCGCCACCTCGGATAGAGTCCGGCGTTGGAGCTCGGATACAGTCTGGCGTTGGAGCTTGGATGCAATTCGGCGTTTGGAGCTCGGCTGCAAAAGACACCCTCGGATGCAGTCCGACATTGTGTGACGCCCCCGACTCAACCGTGCACTAATCATACACGCAACATGCACGATCAAGTACAGGGACTCACGGAAAGATATCCAACACAACTCTAACACAATAAATAGAGATCCACAATATTACAGACCGGGATCCGAAGATCCGAATACATAAGTCAAGTCATCAATATTATCTGAGTACAGACATAGTTTAGACAAGTTTGCCTTAAAAGGCTAGCACAACACGACACTAGATCGAAAGGCGTTGGCCCTCCTGTCTGGGAGCCTCCGATCCTACTCCTGGTCGGCTGCTCGATCCAGTAGTACGTGCCCTCTGCACCCCTCCTGGTAGTAAGCTCCTGTGGTGGCATCAGGCTCCGGGCTCCATCGTCTGATTGTATCACAAGTGGGGTTGGGGAAAAAAGAAAGTAAAGCAACCGGAGTACTCATCCGAAGTACTCATGCAAGCAAGGATCTATACTAATATGCAACATTTCAATAGAGAAAGCTGTAATGTTGGACTGGGTTGCAGAAAATGCCAAATAGAGAGAGAAGGCCTAGTCCTATCGAAGACTAGCATCTTCATGAAGTCATCATCTGCAGCATAGAAGCAGGTAGAATAGAATTTTATTTAGCAATATGTTGAAGCAAGCCCAGATTCCTTCCTCGACTCCCAAGCGAGAGAGCGATCCCGAAGCTTCAATTAAGTAACAAGTATCCAGTTCAAGTAGTAAGTCGGGATACACAAACTGAGCGTCCTTTACCGTAGGACCGGCTATCGTAGATCATTCACCCTGCAGGGGTGCACTACTGTTACCCAACACGCTCGATCAACTCTGGTCGGACACACTTGCTGGGTAATGCCCGGCCTCGAAATATCAACACGAAGCAGCGCCCTACTAGGCTCAGCAAGAGGTCAGCACGACGCCGACTAACCTATGCACCCAGAGGTCTTGGGCCATCGCCTGGGCCCCCTGCGCGTTGCGAGACTGGCCGGGGTGCAGGCGCGACACTGAACTCGTCAGTGAAGTATCCGCCCATCCCGACAATCAGCCCGCACGGTGAATCATGAAATCTGACGACTTTCGGGAGAAACGTACAATCGCAGAGGGCCCCATAACCATTATCCTCGTGGTGGTAGTGCGTATAGGCACGTCGACCCACTCAGATCACACACCCAAATCCAATAAGGCTCATTTAGTATCACGCGGAGACAATCAGAGTCTCTGAAGCTCCGCCACCATATCACACTCTGAGTGCCTTTCCGGCACACTCGACATCATAGACCCCCACGGGTACCCCCAGTAACCCTCCTGTAACAAAGGTCAGGTAACCGTGGGTCTGAACATCAAGGGGAAAAACCCGAGGAATCACCCTCGGCGGATTCCACTCGATGAAATCATCAGGGTGAACGTATGAGGTATCACCCTCGAGGTTCATACTGAGTGGTTGCACGACAGAGTCGTATCGGAAGTGGAGAAGGAGGAATCACCCTCGTGACCACAACCGAACAGCTACATCATGCAGAGTATTCATCAGGAGTGCGTTATGAGGTATCATCCTCGGCACTCATAGTTACTAGGCAGAGTCGTACAACAAGGGGGTGAAGTGAGGTGGTCTTCTCGTGGTCGACGATCACTTGATCGAGCCGTCGATGATCAAGCAGGGGCCACAAGGGTAGGGTGGTGGGGTCACCTGATGGTTCACTACCAACCTATACTAAACAGTTATCATAGGCAGGTAAGGTAACAATGAACAGGTTACAAAGCAGGCTTGTCATCAGAATATGAGCATACATTAACAGTAGCAAAATCTAATGCAAGCAGGAGAATGGAATGGGCGATATCTGGATGCTCAAAGAGGGGGGGGGGCTTGC
Source organism: Thinopyrum elongatum (assembly GCA_011799875.1). Taxonomy (NCBI): domain Eukaryota; kingdom Viridiplantae; phylum Streptophyta; class Magnoliopsida; order Poales; family Poaceae; genus Thinopyrum; species Thinopyrum elongatum. The sequence goes on along the minus strand of CM022299.1, from coordinate 116,000,729 downwards.
CTGGTTGTCTGGCAAAAGAGGGTGTCGTCAACGGGCTGCTCGTCTGTAGCGTAGTCTTACCACCTGCAGCGTCGTCGTCTCGGCGTCTATCAGAGAGAAGGAGGGGGAGAGAACAATAAATTTCACGCAATAATGCAAACAATATGCATGACATGCCTAAATGATATGCCGGGGTGTCTTATCTGCCTAACTAAATGATTTAGTTAATTTAGGAATTTTTTGGATTTATTTAATCAACGTTGGGCACTATTCATTTATCGAAATCGCTCTAAAGTTCAATGTTCATATAGCTAGGGGCATCTGACAAGAATATGGAGGGCGTATTCGGGTTCGTATCGAATTCTGAGCAAGTTTCATATATAAATTATTTTTCATCGGAGTTACGGTTTATTTAATATGATTTTCTAAAGTTTTTATTATTTTCTGAAATTTAATTATTTATTTAAATTAAACATTATCCGAACAGTGTATGCTGCGCTCAGCAGTCAACCTGACAGGTGGGGTCCACCTGTCATTGACTGTTAGGTTACTAGGGATTACTAATTAATTACTGTTTAATTAAATTAACTATGTTAATTAGTTTAACTTAATCAGGATTAATTAAATTAATTAATTCACTAATTAATTAATTATTAATTTTATTAATTTTGTTTTTATTTTCATTTATTTTTATTTTTTTTAAACGTTTCTGGGCAACGGGCCCCATTCGTCATAGACACAAGGGGGAGCGGGCCCAGCTGTCTGTGGCACAATGGCCACAGCGGGCGCGGGCGCGGCCAGGGGCGAGCCCGGGCGCTGGCCACGGGCGGGTCCGGCGAGCAGAGCAGCAGCGGCAGTGGGGTGGCTGCGGTGGCGCGACGGCGAGTGCGCGGGCGGGGCCAGCGCAGGGCGGCGCGAGCGGGCGGACGGCGCGGCAGCGCGGCGGGACGGGCGCAGGCTCGCGCGAGCGAGGCCGCGGTGAACGCGCGCGAGCGGGCAGCGTGTGCCTGCCGAGCACTTGCTTTGCGGGCAGGCGGCCGAGCAGCGCAGCCAGGGGCAGTGCGGGGCAGCTGAAGGAGGTGCGCACGGCGGCGACGGAGCCGCGCAGCATCGCAAGCAGGCTAGGCGAGGCGCAGGCAGTGGCGGGCGGCTGCGGAGCTTGCGGCGAGGGCGGTGAGCGCGCGCACGCAGGCATGCACCGCGAAGCAGAGGGAAGGAGAGGTTGGGGTTTCTCACCCCCGTTGCAGGGGTTCGCCGGCGAGGCTCGGTGGAGCCGACGGGTGGAGGACGAAGAGGACGGCGAGCGCGGCGAGGCCGGAGGGAGCAGGCGCGGGGCAGCGCCCGATCCAACGGGGGAGAGAGCGAGAGAGGGGGTGGGTGTCGGTGGGGTTAGGGTTTCGGGTCCCAGGGGCCATATAGGCCAGGGGGGAGTGGGGTGGGCCGACCGGCTGGGCTATGGCCCAGTTGGGCCAGGGGGGGTTCGTTTTTTTTTGTCTTATTTTCTTTTATTTATTCTTACTTTCTGTTTTGTAATTAGTTAGGCCTCAAAATGACTTTTGTAAAATATGGCATTTGTTCCATTAATTACTAGGCATTATCTACTACAACCAAAATTGGTTTGGAGACAAACGGTGTTCACATAAATTTTATAATAAATAAAATGTATTAACACTTGCTGTTTTGGTAAAGTTAGAGCCCCCTAATTAATTTATTAATTGTTGGTTACATTTTAGAATAGCCTATGGAATATTTGTTATTTACTGAACATTTTAGTTTCTATGCTGAACAACTTTTATTTTCACTTTTATTTAAATTTGAATTTTTTTTTACTTAGGAGTTGAAATGCAATATGATGCTAATGATGACCATGCACTGTAAACTTGCTGACTTGTCATTATCAAAAGTGATTACTGTGGCTAATGACATGGGGTGTTACACATTGGTGCCCGGATACAGTCCGGCGTTGGAGCTCGACAATAGGAGGACACCAGCCGCATGGGAACAATTTCAAACCCGAGGTGTGGCATAAAAATAACAATGCATTGATAAATGCCACAATTAAAGGGGCTCCTCGGATACCCGACGTGTAAACTCTTCGGATCCACTTCGTGTGATCCTCAAGATCGAAGATGAGAAGATATGTTGAACCAGTTTTCAAGACCGATGACCGAAAATGAAAACAGTTCGGAAGAATCGAGGAGCGTCCCCAACTTGAAGACCGGTTCAGGGGCTACTGACGGTGTCCTGGACTAGGAGGTACTCACCACGTCGTCTCCCGACCAGCTGGATCGGGCCGAGGACCCCCATGGCCATTCACTATTGGGCTATGTTCGGGCAGCCTATGCTGCATACAAAGGATATTCTATAAGACTTGGCGCCCAAGACGAGGACTTTCTAAACCCTAGGCCTCTGGTATGTTATATAAGCTGAGGCCAGGCTAGTCAATAGACAATCTCATATTCACTAGAACAATCTCGTGGTAGATACATGTACTCTGTACTACACCCTATCAATACAATCAAAAGCAGGATGTATGGTTTTTATCTCTTCGAGAGAGCCCGAACCTGGGTAAAACCCTGTGTCCATGTTACCATCGCTCCAAGACGCCTAGCTTAGGACCCCTACAACGAGATACGCCGGATTAAAACCGACAGTGACTATTGCCCCCGAGCATGCATTTGAATCTGATGAAACAAGCAAGATCTGGCCATACACTATGGGAAACAACTATTTTGCCGTCAGTGGACATCTTTGCGTCAGCTTTTCGTCGGGACAGACGGCAAAGAGCAGTTTTTGCCGTAAACTGCTGACGGCAAAAAATGACTAACGGCAAAACATATTTTGCCGTCTGCATTTTTTATTACAGACGGCAAAGTAGTCTTTGCCGTCTGCGTTTTTTATTACTGACGGCAACGATCATATTTTGCCGTCTATAAAAAACACCAGACGGCAAAGACTTTGCCGTCAGCGTTTTTTATTACAGACGGCAAAGTATGACATTTCCGTCTGTAATAAAAAAAGCAGACGGCAAAGACATACTTTGCCGTCTATAAAAAACCGCAGACGGCAAGAGAGCACAGCCCACGGATCGATCCACCGGATCGATGACGTGGCAGCAAATCCACCACAGATGCGCACCCCCACCCCATCCCACGATCTCTCTGTCCCCACCCCACCACCCACAGCCCACCACCCCCACCTTATCCTCCCCCGCCCACCCCACCCGCCCTTTCTCTCTCTCTCTCTCTCTCTCTCTCTCTCTCTCTCTCGCCGGCGTATCCAGCTCGCCCGCCTCCCGATTGACCCGCCGGCGCCACCAGCCTCGGTCCTCCGGCCAGCGAATCCTCTGCCACCGCCGCCAGGCCTTCGGCCTCCCCTTCCTCTGCTCCGCCCCTCTCTGAATCCTCCCTCTCTCTTTCTCCAGGAACCACCGAGGCGGGCGGCGCGAGCAGGGCACGGGCGCTGCGGGCTGCGAGCGACGCGCGGGCGGGCGGCGCGAGCAGGGCAGCCGGCGCGGGAGGCCGCTGCGAGCGACGCTCGGGCGGGCGGCGCTAGCAGGGCGCGGGCGAGCAGGGCCGTGCGGCTACGTGGGGAGCATGGCTGGGCGGCAGTTCGGAGACCAGGGTCGGGCGACCAAGGCACGGCTGCTGCGGGCCTGTGCGGGCAGGGCAGCCGGCGCGGGAGGCCGCTGCAAGCGACGCGCGGGCGGTTGGCGCTAGCAGGGCGCGGGCGAGCTGGGCCGTGCGTCTGCGCGGCGAGCATGGCCGGGCGGCTGTGTGGTGGCGCAGGTAGGCGAGCAGGGCAAGGTGGCGGCAGTGGATCCCCGGCCAGAAGAAGGACGGCCGGCGGCCAAGTCCCTATTCCTGCAGTGGAGAAGGACTTGATTGCTTTTATTTTTACTTTCTAGGGTCCTTTGTGTAAATTTTCAGGACAACTGTGTAACTTCTCTGTAACTCCACCTACAATGAATGAAAGGTAGCACGGCCGTGTCGAATCCAAAATCTACGTGAGCTGAACTTGCTCTCTTTGATTTGATGTTCATGTGTCCGGCGAGATGCTCTGCTCTGACGTAAAAATGCAAAACAGTCTTTGCCGTCTGTACTTTAGTCTAGATGACAGCAAAGAACAAGTTTTGACTGACGGCAAACAACGCGGTTTTGCCGTCTGTTATTTTTGCGGCAGACGGCAAATCTATAGTTGGCTGACGGCAAAATCTTTGCCGTCTGCCTGATCAAAAGCTGACGGCAAAGTATTCTTTGCCGACTTATCTTTGCCGTCTGACTTTGCCGTCTGTATTCAGGTCTTTACCGTCTGTGATCCACAGACGGCAAATTATCTGATTCCTGTAGTGATAGTTCCTCCCAACACAACTGTTTATTATGACGTTGAACTAGTGTCATTTGAGAAGGTAGAATAATCCAACAGTTTTTTTGCGGGGAGAATAATGTTAACATTATAGTGTGTATGGCTGAGTAATTATTAGTCATGGATGAAACCTAAGATCATCCATGTCATTTTCTGCACGAGAAGGAATCGTGGGAGATGAAGGATAATGCTGAGAAGATTGAAGCGGCTGCTAAGAAGAAAGATGAAGGGAATGTGTGGTTTAAGATGGGAAAGTACGCCAGGGCTTCAAAGAGATATGGAAAGGTCAAAACTTGAAACCTATTACTTAAAGTAACCTTTTCCTATGCAGATGCTTTGCATTGAATAAATGCTGACACTTAGTATGTTCTGCCTGGAATCAGGCTTTGAGTTTCATAGAGTAGGACAACTCCTTCAGTGAAGAAGAAAAGCAGTTGTCCGAAGCACTCAAGGTGAGCTGCAAGCTCAATGCTGCTGCATGCAAACTGAAACTTAAAGATTACAAGGGAGCGAATGAACTGCGTGCTGAGGTAATTATACGCAGAAATTGAGACAACTATATGTAATTCTAACAAGAGATAATATCTGGGCTGACTGAATAATGGTGTCCAGGTCCTGGAGGTTGACAGCACAAATGTGAAGGCCTTTTACAGACGGGCACAGGCACACACTCATCTTGTTGATCTTGATTTGACAGAGCTGGATATCAAAAAAACACTGGAAATAGATCCCGAGAACAGGTTAACCTTAGTGCCACCGAATTTGGCCAAAGTTATGACCTACTCCAGTAGTAAACACCGAGTCACAAGTTTACTTGAAGAAATCATATCCTTAGGGTCTAGCTCACTAGTCACTACTTAATGTTGTCGTATCATATTGCGACCACTTACTTATTTGATCTTCAATGACTTAACCAGGATTTTCAGCTTCGCTGACCAAGTTTGTTCTAGCCTTGTGTGTGCTGGGAGAAGTTATTCGTTTGTTTTTCTCAGGGAGGGATGTTAAGATGGGTTATAGGAGGCTAAAGGAGAAGGTGAAGGAGTACAACAGAAGGGACGCTAAATTCTACGACGGCAACATAATTGAGAAGCTGAGCAAGGCGGAAGACGACGTGAGTTCCCTTATCCGCCACCATTCTGCCACCTTGTCTCTATACTATACTCCCTTGGCTTTCATTTTACTGTTGGTTTGCTTTGCTGCTTCCAGGTAGGGCTGCAGGAGCCAGGAGCCAAGCAAGAAGCGCGGCCTGTGGCCTTTGGCAACGTTATCCAGGAGCCTCTTCACGACCGATGGCAGCAACGGGTCTACGCTGCGGCTCGTGCTGAGGCTACTCATCCCAGTGATGGATCTGATCGCACTTTGTATAGCTTACTACGTGCAGAGCGGAGTTCCTGAAATCGACTCCATCAACTGTCGAGGAGTGAAGTCTGAAATAAACTTTGAAGTTGTAGAGCCCGACACAAATGAACCCTCACCTCTAAATCCCTGAAGTTGGACAAATCCCACTCAATCCCAACCCTGCCTGAGTAAAATCTTGTTTGGTGTAATTGGAAAGGTACGATCCTAGTCGGGATTGATTTCTACAGTGACATACTACATGGGCCCACCTATCATATGCATCTCCGCACGAGTTCACGGCTCAACCGATCAGGTGCAGTGCAGCGGTTATCGGCAGCGGCGCCGACTTCTGACCAAGCTCAAGACTGCGCTGCAGGCGGACTCGTACGTCCGACCTGATGAGTGTGCCGGACGCGCTCGGCTCGGCCGTCGAAGCCATTCCGGACGACCTGCAAGTGGTGGTCGTCGACGCTATCAAGCCTTGCCGTGCCAAGCCGATGTCCTGCAGGCTGCCCTCACGTTTGCTCGCCAACCACGCCGATGTTTGCTTCGGCTCGCTGGCAGGCACGGCGCCGTGCTTCGGTTTCATGCCCGACGCCACCTGCTTCATGCAGTTTCTCTCAGCTACGCCCCGCCGGCCGCTGCCATGCTTGCATGCGCACCACCGTTGTAAGCGGTCATCGATTGGACACCACCACCGTGGCCCCTTGCTGGATGGTAAGCTCGCATGGCCGAGCTGTGTCTCTGTCCTCGTGCCGCGCCAAGCCTCAACTGCGCCATAAGCTGCGGGTGCCGCGTGATACGCCGGCCTGGCTACCGCGGCCCACCGCGTGCCTTGGTGGCTCCGCCCCACTGGCCGCGCACGTCACCGACCGGCTGCCCGCGCGTCGCCGTGCTTGTCGCGCGCGGCCCCTGTTGGCCATGCCGCGCTCCGCTGAGACCTCGCCGCCTGCCAACCATCACTCTGTCCGGCCGCACTGTCCGAAGGTCTCCAATAGCCGATGCCTCCGGTCGTCGTCCGGACAGAGTCGGCTCGGCCGTCGACGCCAACCAGTGTGCGGCTTGGCCAGCCACGTAGAAGAGGAAAGATGGATCAGTAGTGGAGAGGGAAGAGGTGAGGATAGAGGAAGGAGATAAAAGGAGAGAGATGAATATGACTTGTGGACCCACACTGTCAATGAAAGTAGCGGATGAACCTGATTGGGATTGTTCCTTTTCCTAGTGCGTCAAACGTGTCTAGGGTTACAAAAGACCGGGATCAAAGAGATCGGGATATCAACATCAGGGATTCGGAGGTGAGGGTTCATTTGCGTCCGTCTCTACGAAACGAGGGTTTATTTCAGACTTCACTCACTGTTGAGTAGGTGTCGATTCATGTGTCCGGGTTGTGTACTGTCTGTCATGCATGCTTCTGTGTTACTATGTCGTGGTGGGTCAACTGCTCATGGTAAATATATTTGTTACGTGTTGTGAACTTGTGATGATGACCGTCTTGTATGAATTGCCATTTGGTCCTTGTGAATGTTTTGCGTAATTTTTTTTGCTCTATTGACTTAATGAGTCGGCACATGAACCATGTCTCGGTGAAGAAACAGAACGGTGTTGTACAGAGAACTGTATGCAAGTACACTATGCAAAGTTCTTGAGATAAAAACATCAGGGGAAAAGGAAAAAAAGACAAATGGGGGGAGGGGTGTTTTGGCTCCCGAGTCCACTTGCTCCCGTTATCTGGGCCGTCGAAGACAGCTGCGGGATCTGTGCCAGCAATTATTGAATGGGACATACATGGACAGAATAAGGTTGGAATATGCCTGTACTTATTTGTGTCAGGGAGATGGGGTGGGCGCCGTTAACGGGGGAAACGCGTCGCCGTATCTGTTCGACGAGCACCGCGAGTACTCTGTTCGTCCAGGGCGTCACCTGGACCCACTTGTCAGAGCTCGGTAAAAAAGAAATATTCCCCAGCCATACAGTTTCTGTACTGTTCGAGGGGAAAGGGGATCAGTGAGAAACAGAGAGGGTGGGCGGCGGCGCCGGCGGCGGTGGCGGGGGTGCGTCGTCATAGGGTGGTGCGACCGTGGACGGCGATTTAGCGCTGGCGAAGCTATGGCGATGGATTTCCCCGTCTCTGCGGTGGACAGGTAAATAATCCTTCTCTGCAGTGGGGAAATTTGTTCGTTCCCCGTTTGCCATGGAGCATGCGGAGGAACTTCATGCTAAGTTCTGGATCCACGCAGCTATCTTCTTGGACGAAGCGTGCAGCGCGGCTGCGCTGATGGAGTTGGTTAGCGGGCTTGCACGAGGGAAAGTAGCTTCCGGCAATGGATCTCGTGGTGCGGTGGTTTGTGCATTTGGGGAGAGTTCTTGTGCTCACTCTGCTGCCATGCGCTACGAGGAAACCAGTGTTGCGGCCAGCGGGGCGGCATATCCGGTTTCAGCGAGAGTGAGGGCGACAACGCTGACGCCATTGAACATGGCTTCAGCGAAGCACATCGTAGTGGTGTCCAAGAGGCTGTGCTTCAAGATCGAGCAGATAGCTCTGATGGATGCTCTGCCCAATCTACTGGGAAAGTTGATCCCCAATCCCCTGGTTGGACAAAGAGGTAAAAACGAATTTTGTTAGAACAGCAAGTTGGTTATGGGCATGTGTAGCTAGGCTGAATGATGGGCCATGGATTGGCACGGGTGGTTGAATAAAAATTGGAAAGTGTCTCTTCATTAATTGTAGCATGACTAGTTGGGCAAGAATGGACCGTGGGGAGATGATTATGTCTAAAAAATTCTGAATGCAATCCTTGTTATTTTGCTTGTGCTTCTGCTGAACTAGTTAGTTGTCAGATGCAAATAATGCCGATGTCTATATTTTTTAGCTCTGTCGATGAATATTTTGTTGCTTGCATTGTACAGGGTGAGTGTGGGTAATCAGCCACCTGATAGGGCTCCATGTCCTGAGCGAATAGGCGCTCTGGAACAAACAATCCGGGGGTATGCTGATAAATTGGGAGATCATGTAGTGGAACCTGCTATTGGTTTAACGTTTGATTCGTTTGGCGAAGCATATGTTTTATGTTAACTGTTGAACTGAAGCAAAACAATATATGTCGTGGGAATGCAGGGGAAGCCAATAAAAGAAAACAGCAGGTCTTGCGCTGCGAATGCTCGGCTATGCTCTGATTGCTTCGGACACATGACAACGGGTGGTACATAACCGAACAGAGGGTGAATCACAACCACTCGTTGACACCTACATGTGGCGAGAAGGTGAATTGGTCGTCGCACAAGCATATTGAGCGCTGACAGTGGTCGACCGGCTCTATAAAAGGGCATATCCATTAGCTGGGTCACTATCTGAGGCTATTTTCAATCGTCTGTGGAGACAATTTGAAAAAAGAAATATCCTTGTGAGAGGGGGGGGGGGGGTGGCGCAGCAGTGGTGAAAGGAGGAAAAGGATGGCTCCCTCCATCAGCTGGCCGAGTTCCGGTGTCCTCACTTCAGGCTTGGCTTGGAGCGCTGACAGCTCGGCATTTCTACCTGGTATGTAACCAGTTCCACTACATCTGCTGGGAGATATCTAGATTTCTACCTATTGCAAATTGCTGATCTTCAATCTGCTGCATTACTAGTGGGAGGGGTCAGTTGATGGTGTAGTTAGCCATGGCCTTGAGGGGGAGAACGAAGGCGGCGCACCAGATCTGCCAGTGAACCAGGAAGTCTTCGTAGTGGAGCAGCAAGATTCAGAAAGAGGTGCACGAGATTAGGAAGATGCAATTAGTCCATCATGAGAAACTGCACTTTGCGATTCAGACAAATTTTTATTTTATTTTATTTTGTTGACGCAGAAGCCAGCGCCGGCAGAGTTCGATCTATCGGAGCCCGATGGGGAAGCTCCAGCCGGCATAGAGGTTGTAGTCCGAGCACGATCCCGACGCCGAGCCTCTTCTGGTCGAGGCGGAGCAGCCTGTTCTTGAAGAATATGAGGAGTCTGTATGGTTTGGAAAACCAAGGAAGATTCAAAGAGTGAAGAAGTGTCAACCAGAAGCGTCCTCGCCTGTGCTAGATGATAAATCGAGTCAATGGACCAGTTCGCTAGGAATTAAAATTAGGTACGTGTATTTTGTGTTTGCGCTTTCATGTATTTTGCTGGACGCTTAGTGTGCATTGCTGGGAGGGACTGTCTCCAAATTAGTTGTCATTATTCGAGTGTGGTAGCCGACATGGCGTGGTGACTAATGTTTAATTATGTGAGACTTCCCCAAAATGTCTATTAAATTTGTCTGAATTGATTATTTTCACTTGAGTTATGTGATTTCCCCATCGGCTGGTGAAGTAATCATCTGTTTGTTAGTGTGCACGGATTAAGAAATTGCCGGGCACGTGCATGGCATGTGACTCGTTAACCTCACTATTTTGATAATGTCATGCACGGTAACGGGCACCATCAGATTAATTTGTTTTGTTTAATATTAAGTAATCCCTAGGTTTGCACGGTGGCAGGCTAATTTAAGAATTAAGTTGCCAGGACACACGCATGCGAGTGGTTGGAAGAGTCGAAGCTTGTGGTGACTGTCTCGGGGGAAATCATTATTCTTTGGGGATGTACTGAATCGTACGTAGGAAGGTGACGGTGGGACATATCCATCCCGCTCCATCTGGACTACGACGGCTTTAACTGCCGGTGTCATGTAATAAATGCGGTGCGTGGGTCCACATGGTGAAATTCTGTCCATGGAATACGCTATGGAATACAAGGGCTCGCACGAATCACGACGCGGCTGGTCGGTCCAGATTTCAGGTTCATCTGGACCTGAGAGCCGAATTGCATTTCCGCAAATGGGGGCTCAACTCAAGTAAATGATCTATTAAATCCGACTATTTGTTTACAGTTGAACTCTGGAACCCAAATATATTCATACAATTCGAATTTTAACGAATATAAATTACACGATATGATAGGAATCTGAATTTATGCCCAATAGTAAATCAACCCGGAGTTACAGAAAGGGAGAAATGGATCTGCAACCAAGATTAAATTTACGAAATATCCTCACATTACCAATGATAAGAATCTGAATACTATGTCTCAGCAACCATCATTTACATAAGTTTTGCACATAAATGGTCATTGAATCCAGCTCCTTGAACCACTCCATCAGTTAGAGCATATAAAACAAAGTTCAGATTTGCCCAAAATTTAGCAATGCATAAACTGAAGTGCATATTATCTCTCCCTGGTTCTAGAACCCAGAAGGAAATGCTTCAGTAAACAAGCATTGTTCAAAACTGAAATACAACCCGGTAGCATAGTGAGGTTCAAAACTTCTTTTCTTCATTACAAGTGAACGAATTTAATGCCTATATATAGTAGCCATCTGATTTTCTTATCCATAGAGTGCACAGAATTTCTTGAGCAGAAGGATGCACAGAATCAGAAGTACATTTCTCACGAGGCAGTAAAAACAAGTTCAACCCTGCTATTTCCGTTCTTTGAACAGTTCGTATGATTCATCAAACTGTAATCACAGTCAACAACTGAGACCTCTGCAAAAAAATAAGCAAACACAAGTAAACCCGCCTGGAACCCATACACGAACAACAGATACAAAAGGGCAGTATAAGATTGGTCTATTCGTGATGCTGGAGACAACTTCCACTGGATTACTGGTTCTGCAATTGCCTCGTAGGAGCTGGAAACATGTCTGACAGAGTCTTGATAATTGCTTCCACCTGAAACATCGTTTGCATCAGTATTCTCTTTGATGAAAGCTCCCACAACCGCTCCTTGAAATCCTCCATGTTCTTCACTTTCAGCTTACTCACGTCCCTCTGAGCAATGATATAAATCAAGGAAATCGCAGAGTGAATGCCCTGAGCGGTCACCATTCCACTTGCATGTTCCTCAACGACGATATTCACCAGTTCCACAGCCTGATCGCATATCCTATCCAGCACATCTGGAGATTTCGGCAGACGGTCTAGCAGAAGCAGGAACTCATCAGTGACCATGAAGCATTCCAGCAGCATCTCAGGCACATCATGATCTACAGCTAATGATTTGGCTTCCTCGTCTGTACAGACTGCAAGGATTGCAGTGGCAGTCTCCTTCCTTACTACGACATCGTCAATCTTGAGTAGATCACTAAGCCTTTTCATTCCACCTGTGTCCAGCAATCTTTTCCTGAACACAACAAACTCTGACAGTATTGCAACTGTAGAAGCTACCATCGCCAACAATGACGCTGAACTTCCAAGCCTATCTGCCTTCTCGACGACTTTCATTAGAACAGCTGGTAGCTTATTCTGTTCGGCTAGAATCTCCCAGTTGGGCCTGTGCATGGACAAATTAAGGAATAATGAGATCCTCTCCTCCTCAACATCACGTTCCCATGAAGATTTCCATTTCTTCCTAAGATCTAAGAGTACAGGGACCAGGACTGGCCACTTGTCAAGGCATGGATGCACTCCCTTGGAGGTTTTAGACATTGGATGGATCAAATGCAAGGCCTCTTTCTGCAGTCCTGAATGATCTGAGAACTTGTCTAGGATGTCTTGAATTTGTTCCTCTGAAGGTGGTATCAAGGGGGAAGGGAGCGTATCAGCAGTGGTAGAGGGGGGAAGGTCTGAGTGATCAAGGCACCACGCAGCAATCATGTCATGGAGGAGGTGGTTTGGAACAGTGAGTGATGGGGCAAGTACTGTACAGTTACCAGGCAGGTATTTCTCTGTGAAATGAACCACTGTTGGTATGATTGATCAACAGACTGCAATCAAGGAAAGCAAAATATGGTTACTGGGTAAATATAAACATAAGAGAATTCCGTTATAGAATCAGTGAAGCTATTATACTTTAGAAAAATATATTACAATCTTCTTATAGTAGACCAACCTTAGCATTCAGGAAGAGAAGCACATAATACCGATTACTTAGAACCTACACCCATGCAAATATTTGATGAATGTAAAGCATCCACCTGTCAGTTTCAATGTACGTGGTGGGACATACGTTTCTTGGAAATAAAATGGTGAACGAGAAAATGGTAAAACAAGATACATAGAATAATCAGAAATGAAAGAGGAGAAAAAAAGTCATCTGTTTTTTATCCCAAGTTTCTGCTCTTCAGAAACAACATGTCGTACTGCGTCAATAATTACCGATTACATCCCAGGATAAACAACAGTGCAAAACTACAGCATAATGGGAACATGTGTGATATTTATAAGCTTGCGAATATCACAATTTGCCAAATAAATTACAAACTCAAGTATGAAAAGGTCGAACTACTCCATATAGGAGGAAGTGCAGATTATCTTATTATGATCCAGTAGAATATAAGCTTGTACCTTTTTCTTTCAATGCCCAATCAATTAGATTATTTTATGAGATAGAAACCATAAATATGATGCAATTCAAGAGGGAAGTACATTGATAACAGAACTACCCTGTCATTAAGAAGACAATTTCACGTAAAAGGTAATATGAATCTCAACTTACAATAGTAAAGTAAGAGAACAGAACTACATGACACTGATAATGATATTGGAAAGTTCAATCCTGGTTGGAGTAGCTGCTATTGCTACACGATATTAATAGTTGAACACAAATCAACAATAATATTTCAGTGATTTATGATCGGTAAATCGAGCAATTTGCTTGCTTCGGAACTCTTTGTCTTTTCGGCAGAACATGAGTTATGAAGAACACAATTGAAACATCTAGTAGAAAATACAGGGCAATTCATTTGGTGTGCAGGAAGCAATGGCAAGAGCTTGTGACTTACATATCCAGAAGCCAATACAACAGGATCACCCATTACTCCTCCATGCAGTGGATCAGCCTAACAACACAGCATAATTGTGAAATTAGTATATTGGTAAAGAGGTTGAGATGGGCCCACAAATTTGACTTCATGGAAGTGTCATAAATGATGGAGTAGCTCACTGGAAAAAAAAAGATGAAGTAGCAGATACGGCTCAATCGATTTGATAGAATGCTACTGCTACACATGAATACGATGCTATTGGACTTAACAGAAAGGGAAATTGTATCCAAATTCTAATAATTCTTAAACGAAGAAAAGGATTATGCGTTTTTCGAAATAGCACGAGATTTTCCACCGGATTTTTTTTTTTCAGTTTGACTTTGAACGATAACTTTCAATTGATCACCATGTAGCATTGCGTTGTCTAAAGTCAGACTATATAGCAACAGCCAACGAGAACTACACAGCGAGATGTTCTTGCATAAAATTAAAAGAAAAAAAACGACCAGGCAATTCATCATCCGAGCAACAAGATGAAAGAGGCACGAAAACGAGGGGAACAAGAAGAAGAAGACAGGAAACTGAATCAGAAATCCCAAGAAGCAGAGACCATGACACTGACCTCACCATAAAGCCATTTGGTGGCGAATTCGCGAGGGAGTTTCGGGGGCTCTACTTTCTCGTGAGGGGTCCATGAGGCCAGTCATTGCCTGCTCCATCTCGGCGAACGCCGCCTCCCCTTGGGCGTCGTCGTCCGGGGCAGCCTCTTGGATCTTGGCCAATGCACTTGGCATCACAGCGGCGAGCTCAGACCGCGAATGGGCTACAGGCTGCTGCTCTGGCCTGGCTTCATCATCGATTCCAGTTGTTTCCGCCACCACGGGCACCGAGTGTGACGTGCCGGCGACGTCCTGGCCTCGGCAAGGAGGGGGCGGATTTCTTGCCGACGCCCCCTATAATATGTGTTGTGAAGGTGAGAGACGGTGTTGTTGAGAGAGGGATTGGCCTGTTTATAATTTATTTATAGCCGTGAGGCCGTATGGCTTGGGTGTGCACACGGCTGGACTTGTGTCTTTCTTTCTGTTGTTTCTGGTGGGAATGTAGGTCGGTAATCATCTTCTGATGGAATTGCCTGTCTGACAGATGATGTCTGAGAATGAACGTTAGGGAAGGCACATGGTACGAACGAGAGGGGCCGTCAAGAAGAGCCAACCACTGATCCCTGGCGGGAGGGGAGGGCTCCCTCATTCGATCATGTGACGGTGCAGCTTCTGTCTAGCATTGTCTTCCAACTCAGTAATGGCAAGCCTTTGCATTCGTTCGCTACACTCCTCTGCTTGCTTGGCATTTGACCGAACACGGCCAGCGCTCAGAATCATGTTTCCCTTGCCCGGCATTTCGTCGAGCATCTGCGCCTCACCACACCGCGCGCAGAAGCAGGTCAGCTCACAGAACGCACCGGGAAGCAGGAAGCGGCAACTCGGCCAGGCATCTCCTTGCACGTACGGGTGCTTACCTGAGAGTTGGCCCGGGTCGGGCCAGCACGGTGCGGGCTCGTCGTGCCCGCAGCTTCCAGGACCGGCGAGAGGCGGAGCACTTGTGCGAAGAGGGGATGGTCGGTTCGCCTCTGTTGCTGTGGCCGTGGTCGTCGCGGCGGTGTCCGCCATGTGCGTCGCCACGCGCACAGTCAGTGGCTTACACGCGGTGTCCGCCGTGTGGCTGTAGTCCCGCCGCAAATCGACGCGGCGTCGGCCCGTCGCTAACTCGCTATCTGGCTGGGGAGTACAGAGAGGACATGAAGATCCCGTGTTTGATTCTCAGTCGCGGCAGTTTACCTCCAGTTTGGACCCGACTCCTGCCCCGCCCCCCGCGTCGTCTCCCTGGAGGCGGCTCGGGCGGGAACCCTAGCCACCGCCGCCGGCGCGCCGCCCTCGCCACCTTCCCTCGCCGCCGCCGGCAGACGTCGCCGGGCAAAGCCCGCCGGCGGCCGGTGGCGGCGGGATCCATTCCCTCGCGCTCGGGCCTCTGCTCGCCACCCCCCGCCCCACCCCCCCCGCGCTGGATCTCGTGGTGGCCGCGGGCTGCGCCGCAGGGGCTGCCGCCGGTGGTCCTCTCCCCCGCGAATCGGTTCCCCTGCTCCGGGCCTTGACCTCCCCCGCGCCCCGGTGACCCCCACCCCCCGGCGCTGGATCTTGGGGTGGCCGTCGCGCCTCGCGCGGGCCCTGCTGCGGGTTCTTGTTCGCCGGTGGTCCTCTCTCCCCCGTCCCTCCCTCCCCCGGTCCAATCTTCGGCTGCTCTACCTCGGCCGGCCCCTGTCCCCCGGCACTTGTTGCAGCCAGGTCCACCGGCCTCTCTCTCCCGGTGGCTTGGTCCAAGCATGCCTCGTTCTCTCTCAGGCTGGCTGGTGGCGGCGGTTCTGGGCAGTGGCGGCTCTTGTGTGTGCAGCGGGATTGTGGTTGGTGGTGGGTTCGGCGGCGCACGGTGTCTCCTCTGTTCGGCGACGGGTGGAGCTTGCCTCCCTGCAGTAGCGGCTCCAGCCAGCGGTGGTTCCTACATCTCCGAATCTTCCTGCGGCATTGGGATTGTTCGGTCAGGCCGGGGCAAAATCCCTGCATAGATGTGCTGGCAGCGGCGACACCTGCGGGTGCCGTCTCCTTCCCGAAGGTGCTGCCATGGCCTTATCCGTGCCCCTCTTCGAGCAACGGGGGAAACTCTAGATCCGGTTCTCTGGATCGGACGGCAGCGGCGTCTCAACGCCGTCACTTTCATTAAGGTGCTGTCTTGGCTGCTCGTGGCGTCCCAGGTTTTTGATTTGGAGTTGTCGGGTGCCGTGTTTGGTGTGGGTGCTTCTCCAGGCATGGGCATCCGGGGCGCAATGTACGACATCGTCGGCTCTTCCTCCATAGTTCCTTCCTCATGCCCGGCCGTGTCCTGCAACCCACTTGCCGACTCTTCTAGGCGCTTCTGGTGGGGGGTACGTTGATCCGGTCGGCTCTTGAGTCGTAGCCACGTGTTGTGGGTGCCTCGCGTTGGTCGTGACGCGGCCTTGGTGTCTTGTGTCTCGTCTCCTCACCTTTCTAGGTTGGAGTTCGAGCTAGGCTAGTTTTGGGCTGTGTTGTTTTTTTTTCTGTTTTCCCACATTTTGGTGTGGTGTACTCCTTCCATCTCTATGTAATGTTCTTTCTTTGTAACGTTCTCTTCTACCTATCAATGAAATGATACACAATCTTTGCGTATTCGCGAAAAAAGTACAGAAAGGCCATGGCGGAGATGGAGGAAGCCAGGAAAGGAGAATGGAGGAGGAGCGGCATGCCTCGTGAGGATGGCAAGAGGTGCAAAGCTGTGCTGGAGGAGACGGAGGGGAGGGAATGGGAACTTGGCAAGTTGCAGCCTTGCACGGTGAGCACCGGAGCACGCTCGTGTTTTTATTTTTAATACGGTAAAGACGCAAGCGCTTATATACACGCGCATACACTCACCCCTATAAACGCACACACGCACACCCTACCCCTATGAGCACCTCCGAAATACCGAGCCGGCATATCATCTTGAAATTTACAAAGTCACCGTAGGCACCTCGTCGTCGACGGGAACGTCTCCTCCCACTGAATGCGCATCGTCGGAAATTCTGAAATAAATCCAGGAATAAATACGAGCATCAGGATTTGAACCCTGGTGGGCTGATGTTCGAGAGTGGCGGATGAGTAGATTATACTTTCAGTAGATTTTTTTTTGAGAATGAATACTTTGAGTAGATTTGATCCTACTAAACTTTGTATTTATTGTTAATAATCTCCAAACTTCGTCTTGTCTTATCATTGTATCTATTTGAGAATGAGCAGGAATTAAAATTGAATGTTGATACGTTGAAAACGTATCGACAAAGTTTGTATTTTATTATGATGTTTTTATAATCGGAAATGGTTATGTACATGTACGGATGGGTGTGGGAGCTCTCATGTCCGTTGGCAGGCTTGTCTGTGTTTTGGGATCCAGAAAAAAGTGGCAAATTTTTTTAAATAATACATTTTTTAAATAAATTTGAGAAATAATATATGGTTTTTATAATTTTCGAAAATAGAACACTGTCGGCCCCGCCTAAGCCGACAGGATCCAGTCGGCTTAGGCTAAGCAGATTAGGATCCTGTCGGCCTAGACAAAGCTGATTGGAATGCAATCGGTTTAGGCTAAGCCGATAGGCTCGAATCGTCCACGCGGCAGCCGATTAGTGGTTGGACCACGTCACTCGGCCTGGGGTGGGACCTGTCGGCTTAGCCTAGGCCGACTGGCCTTTCGGCCCAGCCAAAGCCGAAAGGTGGCTGGCTAACCATCGGGCCTGCCTCCTTTCTCCCTTCTTGCTCCTATCTTCTTCTCTTCCTCCTCGTTCTGTCTTCTCTCTCCAAACTGAACCACCTCGAATTAATACTCCATTTTGAGCCGTTTATTTGCCCGATTTCCACCACAGTTGCATTCAGGATGGTTGGGGGAGGCTAGGGAAACCTCGATCTCGCGATGGGATAGCTCGTGCCGGTCGTGTCGATGGTTGCTGTGGAGGTGGTTGTGGTGCTCCGGTGACCCTCATTGGCTGCGTGGTGGTGGTGGTGGTGGAGTGGCTGGTGGTGGTGGTGGTGCTCCGGTGAGTGAAGGCCGCCGGACGGAGTTACTTCGCACGCTTCAAGGGTATGAATGATTTTTGTGTTATAGTTATAGTTGCATATGTGTTAGAATATTTTTAGATACGAAACATTAGAGCGTGCCATCATTTAGTCGGTCCGGTAATATTTGGTAATGTATTTAAGTGTGCGTATATTTTTAGTTTGTTCGTCAGTATTCGATAACATATATAAATGTCGGATATATTTGTGTGCGAATTTTGTTAGTTGGTCATGTAATTTTCGTAGCTAGTTCAAATATTAAGGTGTCGGTTTTTTTGTTCGTTAGCACTCGATAATATATATAAATGTCAATTATATTTGTGTGCGAATTTTATTAGTTGGTCCGGTAATTTTCTTAGCTAGTTCAATTTTTTTATTGTGTTTGTTAGTTCGAATATATCGATATGATGTCATGTTGTTTAATAATTGTCCATGTTGAATAATTTCTTAGGTGAGCAGACATGTCTGATGTAGTGAAGTTCGTTTTTTACTACGGTCCTGGTACTGTCGAAACAAATGAGATGGGAGTTGATCTGAGTGATTTTCAGTACACAGAGGTGCCACTTACTGCCCCTCAAACATGGTCCGTTAGTCAGTTGAAAGAATGGTTGACAGGATGCTTAGGGCTTAATACTGAAACTTACACCGTCGGTGTTCATGCATTGTGGTCCCGGTCAAGTTCAAACATTCACTTTTCTTTGAGGCCAATCGAGCGGGACTCTCAGTGGGTGCGCTGGTTACAAGGTTGCGAAAACAGGGGATGCAATCCTGTTGCCTTAGTGCTTACCGTCCTGAAGGAGGTTAGTGCACCTGAAGGTGGTGGTTATGACCCTGGCCAGAGCAGTGATGGCATACATTTATCTATGTCAAATTTTGCATCAAATGATGGATATGATGCTTACGAAACAGGTCAGAGTAGTCAGGTAGAAGGTGGAAATGCCGAAGCTTCTTACAGTGGCGAAGCGGATGCTGACGAGGTAGATGGGCACATGCAAAACCAGATGGAAGATGAAGATACAGATGTTGATATTGGTCATGCCGATAATTCCGACGAGTCGGATGAAGAAGAGAACGCATATGAGATGCCTAATCCTGCATCATGGAATCAGGACTTCTCATCTGCAATGACCGTGAACGATGGACATGATTCTGCCTGGCAATATCACCAGAACAACCTTGCGACGGGTGCTATGTACCCAACCAAGGAAGCTCTGAAGGATGCAATCATTAACTGGGCAATGTCCACGCAAAGGGTTTTCAAAACTCAGGTGTCAAGTCAGAAATACTTGACAATGGAATGCAAAAACATACATTGTCCCGGCAGGGTGCATGGGTATCTCCCTAAGTATGTCACAAGTTGGGTGATCAGTGACTTAGTAAATCACACATGTGTTATTTCCAATATCCATCAAGATCATGATAACCTTTCTTCCACGCTTATTGCTCGGTTGCTTTACAGCGAGATAGTGGAGAGCAAAGCGATGGAAGTGAAGGCTATCCAGAGAAAAGTCTTCGCTAGGTTGAAGTACAAAATTTCTTATGGCAAGGCTTGGAGGGCTAAGCACAGGGCCCTTGAGACCAGATTTGGTTCGTATTATGATGCATATGACTCTGTTGTCCGGCTCCTCCGCACACTACAGGACCGGAATCCAGGCACTTATGTCGACATCCAAGGATTGTTCAAGCCAGAGTTTCCAAATGTGAGGGTGTTGCATCGACTGTTCTTCTCTTTCGGTGTATGCATCGAAGCTTTCAGTCATTGTCGACCGGTGATATGTGTAGATGGCACTTTTCTCACCGGCAAGTACAAGGGTCAGATCCTGACCGCCATTGGTCACGATGGACAAAATCAAGTCGTCCCACTCGCATTTGCTTTTGTGGAGAGCGAGAACATTGGAAGTTGGACATGGTTCTTCAGGCAACTGAAAATAGCAGTTGTGAAGGATAAGCCGAATGTGTGCATTCTTCATGACAGGCATGCAGGTATACTCAGTGCGATAAAGACACTGACAAACCCTGTGTCTGATGAACAAACTCCATGGCAGGACCTGCAGAGCCGATGGTGCATGCGCCATCTGGGGGCCAATTTCTTCTCGCAGTTCAGAAATAAGAACCTTATGAATCTGTTCAAAAAACTCTGCAAGCAGAACCAGGCATGGAAGTACAATTTGATACGGGACAGACTTAATGTGTGCACGCAGCGACATGTTAGGGACAGGAAAGCGGCACGAGATGCAGCTGTGAGGGCACATGTAGAAGCAGTAGCTGCACAGTTAGCAACAGGAACAGCCGCCGTGGAGGAAGATCCTGTTGGTCTTTGTGATTTGCCAGGATTTGACCCACCAGGTACTAGAAGAAGGCTTGGGAGGACGATTAAAACCTTTGATCAGTGGATAGAGCATGAGCCTCTGGAGAGGTGGTCTTTGCTGCATGACACACATGGAGCAAGGTATGGTATCATGACTACCAACCTCGCTGAAGCATATAACTTTGTTCTCAGAGGAAACCGGGCTTTACCACTTACAACAATTGTTGAGGGTATTTTCTATGGCACAGTGAAGTATTTCAGAGATAGACGTCAAGCAGCAGAGCTTCCTATCACGAACAACCCAAACACACGTTACTGTGAAAGGGTTATGAAGTACATGAATGCCAAGATGGAAAAAGCAAGGTCACATACTGTAGTCGCCATCGGAAATCAAGAAAGAAGGTTTGAGGTCCGGTTAGCTAACAACAAATTCGGATGTGGAAATCAGGTTAGGACGCATGAGGTGAAAATTGGAAATGAAGTCTGGCCAACATGTGAGTGCACATGCAACAAACCGAAGTTGCTTCATCTACCTTGCTCCCATGTCCTTGCTGCTTGCGGGCAGCTAGGATTGGACGCAATCTCGTTCGTGTCTCCATATTTTCTGAAAGGGTCCGTGCTCAATACCTGGACAGGTGAGTTGCAGGGGTTTCGATCAATGGGTAACTTCAACACCGTTAACCCTACTGAAAGAAGGTACATTCCAGACCCAGAGAATATGCGTACAAGCAGGGGTAGGCGGCAGACTCAACGCATTCGGAATGATATGGATGAATCTGAAGCGGGAGGCCCAACTATGCAATCAATTTGGCCATAGGGACACTAATTGTCCAGTTTTCGTCACTGCCAGTGGTACTAGGCGTGGACGAGGAAACCGGGGAGGAAGAGGAAGAAGAGGGAGAGGAAGAAACTAGGCACTATGTTAAATTTGCATTAAGTGTGAGACTATGTTAAATTTGCATTAAGTGTGAGACTATGTTTAAATTTGTATTAAGTGTGTGACTATGTTTAAATTTGTATTAAGTGTGTGACTATGTTTAAGTTTGCATTAAGTGTGGACTATGTTAAATTTGTATTAAATGTGAGACTATGTTTAAATTTGTATTAAGTGTGAGACTATGTTTAAATTTGCATTAAGTGTGGACTATGTTAAATTTGTATTAAGTGTGAGACTATGTTTAAATTTGCATTAAGTGTGAGACTATGTTTAAATTGTATTAAGTGTGGACTATATTAAAATAAGTGCAGGAATGGAGGAAATAAATTTGCTTAACCCGGGCATTGACAGTAAGCATCGTGCTGCGGTGTTATGTGAGCGCAGTCTCGATCACCTGGTCACTCGCACTGCTAAGCAGGACTGGAAGATACACACGGATTGGGTTCATAGGTACGTGTTTCTTTTAGCTTTCTTTTAATGGGACACACTTGCTTGTTTTAATTGCAAAGACCTCACTGAACTTGTATGATTTGTCATATGCAGGTTGAAATGAGCCGGGCTTTTACCTTTTGCGCGTCTGGTTGAGGCCACAGATACCTCTACACGCCTCGCCATTGACGCGTGTCTGCTCACGTGCTTAGCGGACCGCTGGAGGCCCGAGACCCACACGTTTCACTTCCGTTGGGGAGAAATGGCTCCTACTCTGGAGGATGTATCACTATTGCTGGGACTACCCTTGGCCGGTCATGCCATAGGACCGTTGGAGCCTTCGGCTGATTGGCAGCAAGAGATGGCACAACGTTTCGGGGGTCTTTATGATGGAACTCCGATCTTCGCCTCTGAAGCTCATGGACCTAAGCTAGAATGGTTGCTCCATTTCCAGGTTAGCTCACCTGTCAAGTATCTTTCATTTGCAATGCATCTTGTTCTACAAATATCTTCTGAAGTTAATAACTGGCTCTCTTTACTTAATGACTACAGATTCAGAAGTTCCCAGGGTATCCAAATGTCCCCTTGAGTGCGATACAGATCACTCGGAGCCTGGAGGCATACTTAATGTGGCTTCTCGGTAAGGTCATGTTCATAGAGAACCATGGCACCACAATTAGTGCACGCTACATCCCTATTGCACTCGAGATTGCAAGCGCTGAGAGGCCGCGGGATATCACGCAGAGGAGTTGGGGTTCTGCGGTTTTAGCGGCTACATACCGAGGTTTGTGCAACGCCTGCCAGCTTGTGGCGCCGAAGTCAGCCCTTCTTGGATGCCCTCTATTTTTACAGTCGTGGTCGTGGGAGAGGTTCTCTATTGGTCGACCGGACGTGCGAGTTGACGAGGGTTGGCCTTTGGACGAACTTTTCGATGTTGATCGCATCGACATGCCTACTTTCGGTATGGTCTGGACACGTCGCAAGGTATGTCTCGTGTTGTAATTTATTGCATCTTCTTTATGTAAACTATTGTCTTAATGTACACTTTGGTTGAAATTAACCCCTGTTTTGCAGAGACGCTTTGCTAGTGATCAGACAAGGCGAGCCTACACTGCATTAAATGAGCAGTTTGACTGGTACACTGGGGTCATCTGGCAGCCGTACATGCCAGCAACCGTAGACGCTAGATACCCCGGCGGCATCTCAGTGCTATGCACAAGAGATCGGGGTTACTGGATGACAAAATCGAAGATCATCTTTGATGTATTCGTCGAGGAGATGGCACAACAGAGGGTTATGAGGCAATTTGGTCTTCAACAGTTGGTCCAGCCACCGCCTACAGAGTCTCCGGTGCCAGGATTTATCCACAGGTATGTCCACTTATTCAATGTTGGATTTTATTTCACAAACTTTCCATATTAAAGCATTACTGAATTGTTGAACACACAATACAATTTTAGGATCACGAGGAAGGGGGTTAACAGGACCCTGACTCAGTGGCTACAGAGAGTTGGCCCGTATGTTACAGAGTGGGAGACTGCGACCACACGACTCTAGGAACATAATGACGGCTTTGATCTCGATGAATTCAATGCCTATTTGGACCGGTACCTACAAGGAACACGGATACGCATCGTTAACCACCCTCACCCGGATGAGATACCGGAGCCTGCTACGAGGGATACGTACCCGCGCTATGATACTTCGGGCTCCAGACAATACGCGGTAACATATATTCAACTCATCTAATGCTTCTATTGTTTACATACTTCATAGTGCATACGAACTAATCATCGTGGCAATTTCAGGCTGACTTGACACTCGGTCTTCACGACGAGATGGCCACCTTTCATCGCTCACTGTCGTCTGGACCTCTACTCGTTCAACGGCCTCAGGTGCAGAGCTGGTTGACGCGCATTGAGGGAAAGCTGCGAGCTGTCTATCAGGCTATCACGTGCACCCGCACTTCGGACGTTGTTCACCAGCAGCAGCCGCGTCACTCCACGCACGAGCAGCAGCCGCGTCACTCCATGCACGAGCAGCAGCCGCGTCACTCCACGCACGAGCGAGAACCCACACAACAACGGCATCTGCCGCGTCCACGTCTAGCACAGCAGTGCATGGCCAGGGCACCCCCTCCTGACCAGGCTGGTAGTTCGGCGTGGCAGCAACAGCAAGATCCCACGTCGGGCAACGTGTTTCGGCCACCCCGACACCTTCAGAGTCCCACGGCGGGCTTCTTGATGCAACCACAGCCTACAGGTATGTACCTTCATATTTGTTCTTTTCATTAACAGTTGAGACTACGTATTTAGTCACTACTAGTTCCCCTCCCCCCACCCCACATCATCCGCTACGGTGCAGGTGTGTACAATGAACGTGTCTATGTCTGGTTCCGCTTGGAGTAGTGACCATGAAAGTGGGCCGAACCCACAGGATTTCATGTCGCAGCAGAACGAATGGATGGACACGTATCTGACTCCTCCACCAGGCCCCACACAAGATACACAGCAAGACCAGGACTGGTCCGAGCTTCCTCCTCGTAACGTTCGCGCACCTCACAGGTATATGTGGCCGACACCACCTACACCTCCTCCACGACGTGGCGGACGACATGGCTGATACTTCTGTGGCATATTTCTACCTATGTATGCGAGAGACATATTTCTACCTATGTATGCGAGAGACATATTTCTACCTATGTATGCGAGAGACGTATTTCTATTAATTCGCATTGTTATTTGAGTTACATTCCCAGATAGACTGCAACAGAAAATTAAGATACAAGTAATACGAATAAACTTAAATAATACAACATACAAATTACATGAAGACATCATCGTCATGTTCAAATTAAGATACAACTTGCTGTTTAAGATACAACTTGCTGCAATGCGAATTTTAGGATACAATAACATAAATCTACTGAGTCTCGAATGACAAGTTCATTACATACAATGTCTCGAAAGACATAAATAGTTCATGACCACGATGGTCCACGATAGTTCAAACGACATAAACATCACATATAACTCGGTTTCCTGTAGCAATGCAAGTCAACAACCCTTTTCCATTCCCATTCTTTGAGCATTTCATGAATTGTATCATCATCAGTTATTTCAATCAATTTTCTTTCCCCAGGGCCATCTGAGTGCAAGCTGCTGACGTAGTACACAAAATCGTCTTCCTTCAACCCTTGCTTCAACATGAATTTAGTATTTAACCAATCAAAAGTGATGTCCACTTCACTAACTTGCACAACACTCTGAGGAAAACCTTGGACATGAACAATAGGGCTAAGCACCCACTGAGTACCCTTAGCCATCTGCAACACAGAAATCCCACTCAAATCCCACTAAGCATAACCACTAGGACAAAGAAAACTAGGGTTTGCAAAAAACTATGATACATTAAACCAACCAAATAATGGGGGGGGGGGTGGATTTGATTTACCTTCTCGTTTGGAAATGCCTTCGATCCAACGGTGAAACGAGACTACACTAGACTGCTTACCCACGTTACTGCCGAGGGTGTTTTATAGGTTGAGAGCACAGAGAAAGGCGGGA
The DNA here is from genome assembly GCA_011799875.1 of Thinopyrum elongatum. NCBI lineage: Eukaryota > Viridiplantae > Streptophyta > Magnoliopsida > Poales > Poaceae > Thinopyrum > Thinopyrum elongatum. The sequence goes on along the minus strand of CM022299.1, from coordinate 115,975,394 downwards.
GGGAGACACTGCCGGGAAGTAGAGAGCGAGAAAAAATGGCGGGAACTTGATAGCGGGAAAAAATGGCGGGAACTAAGAAAGCGGGAAAATTGTGGCGGGAACATATGGCGGGAACTACCGAAGCGGGAAAATAAAATACCGAAGCGGAAAAAATATGGAGGGAAGTAGTAGAGAGCGGGAAAATATGGCGGGAACTACCGAAGCGGGAAAATATGGCGGGAAGTAGAGAGCGGGAAAATATGGCGGGAACAAGCAAGATACAACATAATGCTCCTACAATTAAGATACAAGTACATCTGAATTAAAAAATACAACTTACAAACTACATGAAGGCATCATCGTCATCCTCCGTCGATGCAGCACTCTTGCCCTTCGACGATGCGGCAGTCTTGGCCTTCGACGATGTGGCACTCTTGGCCTTCGACGATGCGGTACTCTTGCCCTTGGTGCTCGGCATGAAAATATCGTCTTCATCCTCGCTGTCTTGGGTCCATAAATAAGTATGTTCTACTGCAACATTTAGGAATACTTCACCCTTATGTTGTTGCTTCTTCCACCTTCCTTACAACCTCAGAAGTTCTTTTCGTATCTCCTCAAAAGTCCTTGCAGGCCACCCGCACCTACTTAATGCATGAGCCAACTCATTTAGTAAGGTGTCACTACTGAGGAGTTCGTCCCATGGAACTATCCTATTATCTATCTTGAAATCAAAGGCTAAGTTAAGAAGACATTCGGACATACTAGGGTGAAAAGAACTACGATCGAAAGGATAACCGGACATCTTGACGAGACTACACTGGCCTGCTTATCCTCCTTAGTGTGGAGGGGGTTTTATAGGTTGAGAAAGAAGATGGCGGGAAAGAAAAAGGCAGGAACAATATTGGCGGCAACGAAAAAGGCGGGAAAGAAAAAGGCGAGAAGAATATTGGCGGCAACGAAAATGGCGGGAAAGAAAAAGGCGGGAACAATATTGGCGGCAACGAAAATGGCGGGAAAGAAAAAGCCGGGAACAATATTGGCGGCAATGAAAATGGCGGGAAGAATTTTGGCAGAAAAAGAAAGACGCGAAATAATATTGGCGGCAAAGAAAAAATGTGGAAAATTAAATGACGGGAACAATATTGGCGGCAAAAAAAAGGCGCGAAATAATATTGGCGGCAAAGAAAAACGTGAAAAATAACGTGCCTGTTCTGAAAAAAAAATTAGCCGGGAAATAAGGGGGAAAAAAGGACCCAATCAGCCCACAGTGGGCCGATAGGACTCAGTCAGCCCACAGTGGGCCGACAGGCTGCAGACCGGGCGGCCGACTGGCCAGTCGGCCCGCTGCAGGCCGACTGGAGGCCTATCGGCCTGCTGTGGGCCGACTAGACCCAGTCGGCCGGTGTATTATTATTTAAAAAATTTCATTCAGCGTAATATTTTTTAAAATTAATAAAAAAAATGTATTATTTAAAAAAAATTAGCAAAATTATGGCCGAAAATATGATTCAAGGCGGGGTAAAATTATGGCCGAAAATATGGTTCAAAGCAGCACGCTCGCGGATAATATTGGTAGCATGCATCAGTTGGTCTAGGCTAAGCAGATTAGTACTAATCCGTTTAGGCGAAACCAACTAGTACTAATCGTACTAGTTGGTTTAGCCTAAACCGATTAGTACTAATCGGCTTCGCCTAAGCCGACTGAGCGTAAAACCCGTAGCCGACTGCTCAGCGGGGCTGGCATAAACCGAGTGCACGGCAGCCGGCCTACCCTAGGCCGAATAGATCCTGTCGGCTTAGCCTAAGCCGACTGGATCCTGTCGGCTTAGGCGGGGCCGACGGTGTTCTATTTTTGAAAATTATAAAAACCGTATATTATTTCTCAAATTTATTAAAAAAATGTATTATTTAAAAAAAATTGCCGAAAAAAGTGGGTTTTTCCCAGATTTTTTGAATTTCTCAGAAAGCCGCGCGTCACCGGTACCTGATTGAACATAAAGGGCGTGTTTGGTATCCCGAGCCACCTCGTTCTTCATAGTTTGCACAACATTTGGCCCGTTTGGTTGCCCGGCCTGCTCCGCGTTCTTGGCCCGCACGAATCTCAAAGCAGGGCTCAGCCACGCCCTGGAGGAACGGCCGATTCGGCCATTCCTCGTGGTTAGGCCATGGCGAGCTCCGCGTGCTGCTGTCTCGCACACATTGGGAAGGGCGGGAGACGGGACGTTTCGGTTAACTCCCACTCCCCACTCCCCTCACCGCCCACTCCAGTCCCCTCTCACCTCTCGCCTTCTCCGCTTCCATGGTCGGTCCTCGTCCCCCGCCGCGCCGTGGTGGCCATTCCCCCTACCCCCTCGCGAGCGTGCACTGATGCGCCCATTTTATATAGTATTTTATAAAAGTACAATTACTACGTAGATGTAGGGATTCTGTCATTTTACCGTGCCAAAGTGCACCATTCTTGTCTGTGTACGCAGGAATGATAAATATTGAGGAGATAATTCATACAGGGCATAAAGAGGCATAATCTGGAAGGAAATATGATGATTAAAGCTATTAAAAGGCCATTCCTTAGAGACACAATTCGTGGAAGACAAAGAGGAGGCCGCAGCCAACCACAGAGACTTTAACGAGTGGCAGTACGGTCGCTTGCGACCGTACCAGCCACCGTACCAACCCCAATGAACAGTACGGCTGCGGAATAATCGAGATTACGTAAATTAACCATTGACATTAAGCTTAACGACCTCGGTACGACGGCGACCGACCATACCGGCCATCGTACTAGGGCTCGTTGGAACCGCCTCGTCGACTACTTTTACCCCGTGGCCTCGGATTCAGAAGGGGACGAACAGAACAGCCGCCAGCCACGAAACAACACGAAAACCTAGCCTCCGGAAGGTGTCCGGAGGGAGAATTCGCAGCGGGGAATCCATCTCCATCAACACCATCATCGTGAAGGCCCTCGCATCGATCTTCATCAACATCATCATCACCTCCATCTACGTGATAGAATCTCTTTCCCATCTCGTTATAATTCTAGAACATCTAGTTGTGGATTAATTTACACGTGTTTACATTCATACGTCAATCTATCATTTGCAATACAATCATGTTGATGTTTACCGCCTTCATGTGTGAGTAGTTTCATTAGTTCTCGGGGAGATGGGGAAACCCTAGCACTACTATGAATTGAGATAAATATGCAATGTTTTCTATTGTCTGTCTTGAGGTAGCAATCACCATGATATTGTGTGAAGTCGACCGCACCAATATTTTGCCTACGGGACATGAATGGTTGCTAGCGTTGGTGCAAGGACGGGGGGTAATGATGGTCTGGTAGTATGACAGAAGGCTACCCCCTCCCTCTGGCCGACCATCAACGCGGGAATAACGGGGACTCAAAGAGCTTAATACCACATCCATGGGGAAACCCTTAATCACTAGTGCCGGTAGGCACAGCGCCCGTAATCTGGGCTAGCGGTGGTTGTGAGTAGTGTGTATGCCTCGAGGAACTCAGGGTACACTAATATACGGAGCTCCGCCCTCACAAGACATACACGTGATGAACATAATGCACGCCTAATCAATCCAGAAAATGTGCTAGTGGTGAAACCATACTTCCTGAGAACGCCTTTTATCCCATTGCAGTTTCAATCACTTTTCATTCATCGTTCTGTTTACTTTACAATTATTGTTTTACTTTATTGCCTAGTTACTTATATCAAAAACGACAAAAACATTTCCTATTTTATTGCTTGTTTAGATTTTCAGGTAACTTGCATACGCCCAGGAAGAAAACAACCAAAGCTATTAGCAAAGGACCATTTCCTAAGCTCCACCGTGGTTCGATACTCTTACTTCAAAACTAGCTACATACAATCTGTGCACTTGCAGTCATCAAGCTATTTTCTGGCGCCGTTGCCGGGGGGGCGGGGGGGAGCTAAGCGCCTTTGGTCTTGTTTTTTAGTATTGTCTATTCTTGTTACGTTTTGTTGTCTGTGAATCTTTGCAGGCACCATAGACGAAGATTATGGTCCAACCATAAAGCTCGCTAGGCTGAAACATATGGGAGGCAAACCTCTTGACGCTTTCATGAAGGTCCCTCCAAGAATCAATGAAGAAGGGTATGAAATCAGCCCCATACTACTTGATATGATGCACACTAAGCAGTACAAAGGTGATGGTACGGACGATCCGTACAACCATATTGATTTCTTTGAAGATATATGTGGGACTTTTAAATTTAATGCATTTACTGATGATGAAATGAGGCTTAAAATCTTTAGTCAAACTCTTACTGATAAAGCCCTTTCATGATACAAGTCTCATCCAAATTATATACACGGTGACTCGCAGGTTACAAGGGTGACTCCCTAGCTAGTATCGGAGTCTTGGTTCTACTCGGAGTCTAGTTGCTCATCATTACTTTCCTTCCTTGTGGTGTCCATCTTGTATTGCGACTCGTACTCCACGAGTCGCTACTATTTTTGAGTCGACCCGTTCTCCTGTAGGCCCATGTAGTAATTGCGACTTACGAACTATGGGCCAATCTTCTTCGTGGGCCTACCTGTAAGGTATCCCCCAACACTATTATAACACATACTATTCTTAGTATAAATTTGATGACTTTTATTGGGAGATATTTGAAAACTATTCAAGGCAGTAATTGCCGAATGCTCATAAAAACATTCACTAGTAGATGCATTTTAAAACAAACTGATTAAATGTCATCCAGTACCAGATTCGTTTTACTGTGAAAACCCAGCAGATTTGTAGGCTGAGAAAAACAGCCACACCGGCCCAATCATCAACTTGCAAATTTGCGGGCTTATGAGAAGCCACGAAAGGCAGCCTGCACGATCGCCGCCGTACTCTAAAACAGCCTAGGGCACGGTTGCTTCGTTAGTCAAGTCCATCAATTTAATCCTCCATCGCCTCTTTCTCGCGGCCGGACTCTCGATCTGAGGTGAAAAACCCTTCCGACCTGTTGGGATCAATCATCGTCCGACCCCAGCCCCTTCTCTTCCATCTCCAGCCGAGAGCAGCCGCTCCGGGCGGTGCCATCCTTCCATCACGTGCCTACGCTAGCTCGTCAACACCTGTAGCATGATGAAAGGGATCACACGAGGGGAAGTTGGCGGAAGCAGCCCGACATCTGTACCTAGTGCTACAGCAGATTCAGTATCTACAAGCTTCCCCACATGAACGACGTCACCGATGAAGGGGACGCTGGAATGCTTTTAAAGTTCAAGTGTGTTTTCACAAAAATTCACTGAATTTCAGTGGACCCCGAAATAATTATCTTTCGTTCAAAATACCTCTTCACTTTCGGTAATACAAAGGAGTTCAAAACGTATTATATATATTTTAAGTATTTTCAAATATTTGACGAATTTTAGTAGAAAATTTTGGTCATTTGGCCGAAACAAAAACCGAAATCAGAGAAATTCACTGAGTTTCAGTAATTTAGTAGTGACCGAATTTTTTTTTTCCGAAAAGGAGGCGTACCCCCGGCCTCTGCATCTCTTGATGCACATAGCCATATATTTATTGAAATAAAAGGTTCCAACAAGCAGTCTCGAAACGAAGCAAAAAGTCTAAAAGTAAAAAAATAAATGCCACACCCGGTGAAAATAGGACTAGGAGACTAGACGCCTATCCTATTATTGGGCCGCCATCCAAACCGGTTGTATGTATCACATGCAACCATCTCCCATCGGCTGCATCCAATATCCATATGCGCCCTGTGGTTCGCATGGCTGAGTAAGGACCACGTACGGATCCAAGTAGACGCTCTGAAGATGACCTGCAAAAAGTTTGTGATTGTTTGTCTGTTAAAGGCGACATCATTCCGACAATTCCATATAGCCCAAAGTAATGCACATGCTCCCACACGAATATGTGCCGCGGTCTGAGGCGCCACCCCGGCCAACCAGTTATAAAAAATATGGGCTATCGTGATAGGTGGAGTGACGTTAAACGTTACGTGAATAGTTCTCCAAAGTAACTTAGCAAGCGGACAACTGATAAAGAGATGCTCGATTGTTTCATCCTGATCGCAAAAGCAGCATCGTTTACTTCCTTCCCACTTACGCTTAGCTAGGTTATCTTTAGTTAGAATTACGCCCTTATGCATGAACCACATAAACACTTTTATTTTAGAGGTACCTTAATTTTCCATATATGAACCGTCCTCGGGATAGTCCCGGTGTTAATCAAATCCATGTACATTGATTTAACCGAGAAAACTCCTGACCTGGATAGCTTCCAGTGCAGAGAGTCTGGATCATCTGAAAGGTTAACCCCCATTAACCTACGCACGAGATGTAACCATCTATCCCACCGCTCACCTATAACTGACCGCCAAAACTGCATATTAAGCGGAGTGGGTCCCAAAACTGTGGCAACAGAAACCTCTTTCCGTTGTGCAATGTTGTAAAGGGATGGATACTGCATGGCCAGTGGGGTTTCTCCTAGCCATGTGTCCTCCCAAAACCTAGTATCTCTTTCATTCCCTACAATGAATTTAATCCTGTTGAAGAAGGCGACCTTTGTCTTCATAACCCCCTTCCAGAACGGAGAATCAGACAGTTGAGCCATAACCTGGGCAAGCGTTTTGGAATGGAGATATTTATTACGCAGCAACTGAATCCAAACCCCTTCTCTTTCAACTGAAAGACGGTACAACCATTTGCTGAGCAAACACCTGTTTTTCACCTCCAGATTTTCAATACCCAAGCCTCCCTGATCCTTCGGTCTACAGATTACGTCCCATTTTGCCAATCTATATTTAACCTTGTTTTCATCAATTTGCCAAAAAAAATCTAGACCTATAAAAATCCAATCTTTTCCACACCCCAACCGGGACTTCAAAGAAAGACAGAAGAAACATTGGCATACTTGTGAGTACCGAATTAATAAGGATCAATCTTCCTCCATAAGACAAGAGTTTGCCCTTCCAGCAACTCAGCTTCTTTTCAAACCGATCCTCAATACACTTCCATTCTTTATTCGTGAGCTTGTGGTGGTGAATTGGAATCCCTAAGTACGTGAAGGGCAACGAACCTAATTCACACCCAAATAGTTGCTTGTAAGTTTCTTGCTCTTCTTTGGCGCGTCCAAAGCAGAACAGTTCACTCTTATTAAAGTTAATCTTCAGTCCTGATAATTGTTCAAAAAGGCACAACACTAACTTCATGGTTCTAGCCTTAGCAAGGTCACGTTCCATGAAAATAATGGTGTCATCGGCACATTGAAGAATGGAAACCCCACCATCTACCAAATGTGGGATAAGACCACCTACTTGGCCGTCTTGTTTTGCTCTATTAACAAGAACAGCCAACATATCGACGACGACATTAAAAAGGATTGGAGACATCGGATCACCCTGTCTCAGTCCTTTTAGCGTCAGAAAATAATGACCAATATCATCATTTATCTTGATTCCAACGCTACCTCCCTGTACAAAGGACTCAACCTGTTTCCTCCATTCCTGATCAAACCCTTTCATATGCAGAGCCTGCTGTAAAAATGGCCATTTCACTTTATTGTAAGCCTTTTCAAAATCCACTTTGAAGACCACTCCATCGAGCTTCTTCGAGTGAATTTCGTGCAAGGTCTCATGTAAAACGACCACTCCCTCGAGAATGTGTCGTCCTGGCATGAAGGCCATCTGGGTTGGCTGCACCACCGAATGTGCAATCTGTGTCAAACGGTTTGTGCCAACTTTAGTGAAAATCTTGAAGCTCACATTGAGCAAACATATCGGTCTGAATTGCTCAATGCGAATTGCTTCCACCTTCTTTGGTAACAACGTGATGGTGCCAAAGTTTAACTTAAAAAGTTGTAGGTGGCCATTAAACAGATCGTGGAACATAGGCATCAAGTCACCTTTAATAATACCCCAACATTTCTTATAAAATTCGGCAGGGAAGCCATCTGGGCCAGGTGCTTTATTATTTTTCATTTGTGATATCTCTTCAAACACCTCCTTCTCAGAAAAAGGAGCAGTGAGCACCTCATTCTCATCATCCCGCAGTTGAGGAATGTCGTCCACCATGCTCTCATTGAGGGCGACATAATTCTCTGCCGGGGCCCCAAACAAAGTTTTATAATAGTTGGTGATATACATTTTTAGATTTTCATGACCAACAATCGTACCCTCATCCTGTTCAAGTTGAATGATTCTTTTTTTCCTATGTTTCCCATTGGCAATCATAAGGAAAAATTGTGTGTTATTATCTCCTTGAACAACCCGGCGCACTTTCGCTCTAAGTGCCCATTTTAATTCCTCTTCTCTAAGTAGCTTCGCCAGACTCACCTCCGCTTCTCTTTTATTCACTCGTTCATCCATGTCGAGCGAGTTGCTTTCAGCTTTTATGTCAAGGTCATATTAATGATCTTCAACAATCTTTCTTTCTCTTTCCTATAAACACCACTATTATTCTTCGCCCATCCCCTCAAGAACTGTCTAAGATGTCTAATCTTATACTGCCATCTATCAATATTCGACTCTCCCCTTTGTTCCACTGCCCATTCCGTAGCTATCAACTCAAGGAAATCCTCCCTCTCGAACCACGCAGTCTCGAAAGAGAAGACATTCTTGTTTCCCCGGTGTACCGCTTCACCGGAGTCTACAAGAAGAGGAGTATGATCAGATATTCCCCTTTGTAACGCCTGCAGCGTCACTAAAGGAAATTTTTGTTCCCACTCGATACTCGTGAGAACCCTATCAAGTTTTTCATAAGTCGGATTCGGAAGGGTATTTGCCCAAGTAAATTTCCTTCCCGTAAGGTCAATCTCTCGCAGGTCCAGACTTTCAATGATCGCATTGAACATAAAGGACCATCTGCCATCAAAGTTGTCATTGTTTTTCTCTTCCCTTCTTCTAATAATGTTGAAATCTCCACCAACCATAATTGGTAGCGTTTCGTCCCCACAAATCCTAACTAGATCTGCAAGGAAGTCAGGTTTGAGCTCAGGCTGTGCCGCCCCGTACACAGCCACTAGAGTCCACCTGAACCCGTCAGCTTTCGATCGCACATGGAATTTCACAGCAAAATCTCCCCAGAATACTTCAATCACCTCAAGGGTCTCGCAATTTACTCTGAGTAGGATCCCTCCAGATCTTCCTCGAGGCGGCAGACAATGCCAATCAAACTCTAGACCACCCGAAATAGTCCCGAGGAACTGCGAGGTGAAATTGTTGCAACCTGTCTCAAGCAACGCAACAAAATCAAGTTTGTATTCCAGAGAAGCCTCCGCCAAGAACCTACGCTTAGCCAAGTCCCTAAGACTTCTGCTATTCCAAAAAATGCCTCTCATGGATCATCATGAAATTTCTTCTTGAACTTAAGCCTTGCACTTCGACGTACAGCTAAAAGGCCATATACCTTTTTTTGCCGTTTGCGTCTAGGTGCCTCTGGCAAGATCTCACAGTCCGCATGACTGGAATCATCACCGAGCCCTACACATGATTGCAGAGAAGCCGCATGCCCCTCCACTTCCAAAGACTCATGGTGAAGAGGATTTGTAGGAACTAAATCCTCGCATAAACCCTCTAACTCGCACATTCCAAACTCATTAATCTCACTCTCTTTCATTGGTTTTACAGCGGCATTATTTTTATGCATGGTCATCGCTCTATCCATTTCTAAGTCAAGAAGCTTATTAATAGATATAGATACCTCACGATTATTATCACCCAGAGAAATGCCCAACTTATCAGCTCTATGTATAATATCATGCTCAGAATAATGCAGAACCGAAATATTGGTGTTAAAAGACAAACCTGTAGAGGACTCGATGTCTCGAATCTTGGCCGCCCGCATGGCGCGCCCCAGCTGAAACTCATCAGCATCCGGCTGCTCCTGAATCCGCCTGCTCGAACTCATCCCTCCAGAGGTCGGATCTGGGATGCCCCCAAAGGCCACCACCTCATGGATGGAGAAGTCCGTCTCCCGTCCACCAGAAGAAGACGTGGGATGTGGCACCGGAGCGCCCGCCTCCGGTACCGGCATCTGAACCACGACCTCAAAAGTCGCCTCCACAGTCGTCACCTCCTGCGACAACTGTGGACAAGGCAAGGCCCCCTGAGTAGTCAGAGTAGAAGGGGCCCCGGAACCCTTCATCACAACTTTCGCCTCCTGCGACCGTTGTGGTGAAGAAGCATCTCCCCGAGGAGACGTGATCGGAGACACCGCCCCAACTCGCGACGGATCCACCAACTCAGCAGAAGGAACAAGGAGTGAGACCGCTTGCCTCGGACTCCTCTCCCAAGGTGATTTGGGAGGTGACGTCATGGTAGCACCCCCCTCAGCAAAAGTGAAACGAACGGGTGATAACGGAGGCAGCTCTTGCTCAGCCGGGTCATCCCTGTCCACTCTGGGTGTGTTTGGTTTACTAGATAGCCCAGCAAAGGACAGGGATAGCCAGTTTTAGGCAGGATGCCAGGTGTTTGGTTGGTTGGCGAGGGGGGATATGGGCAATCAGATTCCTGGAATATTCCCCAAAATTCAGGCTCCGCTCGTCCGCCAAAAAGTCGCGGATATGGGCAACCACCCTCCGCGCACGAATCGTTTTCTCGTGTGTTCTCGCTCGCTCGCCTTTGTCGGCATCTCGCTCTCTCTCTCTCGTGGCGGCGGCGCCCGGGGCAGCGATATGGGGTTGTGCGCATGCGGCCGGCGGTCTGAGTATTCCACAGCGGCGGCGGCGCCCGGGGCAGCGATATGGGGTTGTGCGCATGCGGCCGGCGGTCTGAGTATTCCACAGCGGCGGCGGCTGCGCGGCGCAGGTTGTTTGGGGCGGGGACGGGGGAGGCGCCTGAGGGCACGCACGACGGGGACGTGGTCGTAGGCGTACAAGGCGGCGAGGGGTAGGCGCCTGAGGGCATGCACGACCGGCGGTCTGAGGAGCGTACACGACTGGCGGAAGCTGCTGTGCATAAATCAATTCTATCTGAATCTTGTGGTAGTTTTCTGAACTCTGAACATTGTGCCTCTATTTCGTTTCAGTCTTTGTGCACACAATGGTTCTTCCTTCCAGGGCTCGTTTCAGAACACATCGGAGAAGTATACTTTGACCTGTATTATTGAAGAATTCTTCTATTGTATATGGAAGAACTATGTATTATATGGACTGGCTCTTCTACGTAATATTGAAGTGTGTATTACTAATTGTTTGTTGTTAATCTGTTTTCTAGAAATATGATTTCAAAGTTTACTTCAATTCATGAAACATTTCATCCACCATACATCTCTCAAACCAAACACTCACAGTAGCTATCCCAACAACCTTTCATCCTTGAAACCAAACAAAATAGTGGCTAACCTCACCAATATAACCAAACAGAAAAACAGGCTATCCCTAGCCGGTTGGTTGGGGATACCCACAACCACTCTAGCCTATCCTGCAAACCAAACACACCCTCTATCACCCCAAAGGCGTCCAGGTGCCGAAACAGCACCAAAAGATCCAGGTGACCGAAATTTTTACGGAACTAAATCTGAAACTATCTGGACTGTGGGAGGGCTCTGCTGGAGCCGGAGGAGTCGTGGATCAAAGATAGCTACCACGCCATGGGTGACAACCTGTGCGTGTTAGAGGCTGAAGGAAATAAGCTGTTGTACCTGTACGAGGAGTCTGAAGAGGTCAGCTTCTATCTCAACGAGTGGATCCTGGGAGAAGGACCAGCTCCCGCTCGACGCCACGGGCCGCCACATTAGTATCAAGTCGCACGCGGTGCACCCAGACGGCCACACCATCTTTGCCTCATCCGACTTCACCTTCTCATTTGACACTAAGAACAACAAGTTGACGCGGCACGGGGACTGGCTTTTGCCGTTTAATGGACAGGCATACTACCACACCATGCTAGCGATTTTTTGGGCGCTGCGCTACTTTTAGACGGCTGTTGGAGATGCTCTAAGATGCAACGGCGCGCGGTAAATACATACACTACCAGAATAACCTTATATGCAGACGGTCTTATATATGCCGACGGCCCCCGTCGGCATAGAGGGAGCTATGCTGACGGCCTATGGAAAACCGTAGGCGTAGGAAAGCCGTCGGCATACCTCCATATATGCCGACGGGGGCCGTAGGCATAGAAAGGCCGTCGGCATACAAATATATATGCCTACGGCAGCTGTAGGCATAGTTTGGCCGTCGGCATAGAGGTGGCCTTGGTGGCCCTGGCACAGCCGGCGGGTTCACGCCGTCAAACATATGCCGACGGCCCTAACGTCGGCCGTCGGCATACCTCACTGTGACACGTCATCGATCCGTGGCACCGTGGGCCCGGAGCTATGCCGACGGTTATGCCGTCGGCATATCTCTGGGCCCACGGTGCCGCGGATAGATGTCGTGGCAGGGAGCTATGCCGACGGCATAACCGTCGGCATATATACGTTCATTTTTTTAACTTTTTTTCCTCTATTTTTAATAATAATTTTTTTTAAAAAAATAATTAATTAAATTGAGTTATGCCGACGGCCTAACCGTAGGCATATCTACGTATAATTTTTTTAACTTTTTTTCCCTGTTTTTAATAATAAAATTCTTTTTTAAAAAAATAATTAAGGTTACATCATCGAAACCACTTTCTCCACAAGGCACTTCATGTATGACTAACCTCATCGAAACATTCTTCTTCTATTTATTTTCTTATGTATGACTAACCTCTGTTTGGTGGTGCAGGAGGAGAAACTGAAGCGTTCGCTCTCACACATGGAGGCGTGGGAGATCGCCCATACGCGGAGGAGCCCCAAGCCTGGCGAGTCCAAGTACTACGGCAACACCGCAGAGAAGAAGCAGGTCTACTCTCAGGAGTATCTCAGGTTACATCCTGGCACATCTGACCCCATGAGTGCAGATCTGGACGAGAGGGTGGTGGTTGGCATGGGGCCCAGGAGGCACGGTCGGCAGCCGGTTCTCGATGCTGTTATCACTCCTACTATCTCCTACACGCAGCTCCGAGCTATCGACCCGAGCCTGAGCCAGCGCACGCCCATGACCAGTGCGCAGTCACAGGCCCTCTTTCAGGAGCGGCAATATGTAAGTATTTTTCCTCTTATCTACATTGCTCACTTTATTTTCCAGCATTGAGATGTTTATGAGTTCCATCATGTCATACCGTAGGCCTACATGGAGTACACACGCCAGGAGACCATGGCGTGGCACACGAGACTTCATGCACACCATGAGCAGAACAATGCCAGGATACAACGCGCTCTTGAGGAGATGGCGGCCGGACGGGTTCCTCAATTGCTAGCAGCACCACCTCCTCCAACACAACCAACGCTGCTTACCTTTGAGGAGTTTGTGGCACAGCAGCACGATGGCCCCTCGCCGGTATGTACATCCCTAAACTATTCACCCAAAGCATATCATGCCTTTCAACACAGTCATATATCCCGTTAATATGTCTTTTCAACATCCAGGGAACCGGTGGATCAACCGTTGGCGGTGGTCTTCGCAGCACTCCCGAGTCACGGAGCCCGACCACTCCGATCCACAGAGGCGGAGGTGGAGGCAGTCTTGGCGGTAGCGCTGCCTGTGACGACCTGGGCTTCAGCGGTCTTGGCGGTGACGACCTCCGCGGTGCTCGACATCCTGCCGCTTAAGACTTTTGGTTACTTGTGTGCTTATGCTTATGTCTTTTAGATGACTTGTGTGTGGTGATGATGATGATAAACTTGTGGTCTTTGATGGTCCTTTAGATGACTTGTGTGCTTCTTTATATGCTTATGCTTATATTTATGTTGATTGTGATGATGCTTATGCATATATTGTTGTGACGGTGCCGGATGATACTTAGATGTGTTCTATATGTGTATTTCCATCATATATATCTGCTGTATATTTGAATTGAATTGATATGAAAACAAACAGGAAAAAGAAGAAAAAAAATCAAATAATAACTATGCCGACGGCCTAACCGTAGGCATAGCCCTGGCCTGAGCACCCAGTTGCTGACACGTGGCAGATATGCCTACGGCCTAGCCGTCGGCATAGTTTCAAACTATGCCGACGGCCAGGCCGTAGGCATAGCCCTGCCCCATGAGAGCCCAGCTGCTGACACGTGGCAGGGCTATGCCTACAGCCTAGCCGTCGGCATAGTTTCAAACTATGCCGACAGCTAGGCCGTAGGCATAGCCCTGTCCCACGAGCAAGGGCTACTCGCCACGTGGCAGGGCTATGCCTACGGCCTGGCCGTCGGCATAGTTTGAAACTATGCCGACGGCCAGGCCGTAGGCATAGCCCTGCCACGTGGCGAGCAGCCCTTGGTTGCCGTTTGACGTTAGGCGGGAACGTTGCCGACGGCCCGGGCCGTCGGCATAGATGTACGGACACCGTCGGCATAGGACCTATGCCGACGGCCTTTCTATGCCGACGGGCTTCCGGGCTACGCCGACGTATATTATGCCGACGGCCCGATGCCGACGGGGGCCGTCGGCATAGGCCTATCCCGACGGTTTTTCAGGGCTATGCCGACGGCTTGGGCCGTCGGTATAGGGGTCGATTCCGGTAGTGATAGTACAGCATGCATGGTCTCGATCGAGCCGAAACGTCACGCTAGGGGTATGTTGGTGTTTATCCACTACTTGAAATAAAAATCCACGAAAATACTACAGTAGTATCCACTACTTACGTGTTGGAGGCGTCGAAGCATGCGTGCGAGCCCTGCTTGGCTCGGTCCTACCACCTTAGAATACAGTGGATCCCATTCTAAGATTGAAATGTTGTTGTTGGAGATTTGGAACCTTGCCGAGCCGGCAAATCAATTGGTCCGTCACGCTTTGGATTTCCAATTCATCCAATCCCATAGTCAGAACCTTGCACTTGAGGAAATTTATCTTAAGGCCCGGCATAAGCTCAAAACAGAGAAGCAAAAGCTTCACCATCGCAATGCCATGCAGATCAGGCTCAAAGAGTAGCATTGTGTCATTGGCGTATTGTAAGTGAGACACCACCTTGGGATCAAGTGGTCTACCACCCCCCTTGATGTGTCTGGCTGCTCTAGCCCTATCCAGCATGGCTGTTGAGGCGTCCGCTACTAAGTTAAACAGAAATGGGGGAATCGGATCGCCCTCACGCAAGCCTCTTTTGTTACGAAAGAAGTTCCCTACTTCTTAGTTAATATTGATCGCTGTCTGACCCCCCCCCCCCCCCACCCCCTACCCGACACTAAATGCATGATGCGGTGGATCCAACCTGCCTCAAAACCCTTACGGTTGATCACGCCCCGACGGAACTCCCAGTTCACACGGTCGTAGGCCTTCTCGAAATCAAGTTTAAGAACGATGGCTTTACGGTCAGAACGCTTCGTCTCGTGCACAATCTCCTGGAGGACAATCTGACCCTCTAGAATATTCCTGCCCTTGAGAAAGGTCGTTTGGCTGTGGTGGATAACATGTTTGACCCCCTGACACTAAATGCAAGATGCGGTGGATCGTGCCATTTTCTTTACATTGTATAACATTCTTTGAAAATGTCATGTACATTTTTTAAAGCGCGTGAACACTTTTGAAATGTCACATAAAGATTTTTATTAATGGCACGAACCTTTTCTAAAAGTTGAGCGAACATTTGTTTTGCACTGCACTTACATTTTTTGAATATGTGATGAACTTTTTTTTAATTAACTAAATTATTTTTGACATAATATATATTTAGTATTTCCAAAAAAACACCTAAGTAAAAAAGGAAAGGAAAAAAACACATGTGTGATGTCAGCGTGACGGGACCACCTAGTTATTGGACCGGCTCACTACTGGCTCTCTGCAGGTGACGCCGTCTACTGTTTCGCATGAAGCGAGGTATAGAAGCGGCCCGGTGCACTTTAGGACGACCAATGTTCGGGGTGGGATTCCACTTTTTTTTGTTTATCTTTCCCCCTTTTTACATTTCTTCTTTTTACTGATCATGAATCCCAATTTCAAACAAAATGTTTGGGATTCCAAAAAATGTTCTGAATTCCAAAAAACTATCATGAAATATTTTTTTAAAAATTCATTAAAAATCACATATTTGAGAAAGGGTCATAGATTACAAAAAATGTTCCGATTTAGATAAAAACATGAATTTGAAAAATGTTCCAAATTACAAAAAAATGTTCCCATATTTCAAAAATGTTTCGAATTTGAAGAAATCTTCATGAATTTCAGAAAATGTACGTGAATTTCAAAAAATGTTCACGAATTTTGAGAAAATATTCGTGAATTCAAACAGTGATAGAGAATTCAAAAAAAAGGATTTAAAAAATGTTCAAGGGCAATACTGATGGATTTGTCGGGATCTTTAACTTGTTCGACTGCGGCTCAGAGCTGCGATGGTCACCCCCTGGACAAGGAAGGAGAGGTCTAGAGCTGCGATGGTAACCCTTTTGCGTGGAACAAGAGCAATGACTTGCCATCCTCAAGAAGTGTGAGTCAGCTTGACAGTCAGATTACCATTGCGAACTAGGGAGCGTCCACAACGGCAAGGAAGAAGCTACAATATTCACCAGAGGAGATAGTGATCCTTCAAAGGGAGCCCAAAAAACTCGGCAGTTTTGTCAGAAGAACTCTTCAGCTAGACGGTGTTCCGACGACAAAGCACCTGAGAGTGACGCCGAGATCAGCAAGTACAGGGAAGAGATTGCTCCTGCATCTGAAAGCTGCTGCATGAGAGGTTCACTAACGGTGCCGAAGTAGGTAAGCTGCAAGAAATGATCCAGTTCGCGAATCACGAGGTGCAAGCAGAGAAAGTTTCTGAAGAGAAATTGCTATGGAGGACCAGGTGAAAGCTGCAGGAAGCAAAGGCTGAAGCCATGCAGGAGCTCACAGTTGCCCACGTAAATGCTCTCCGAAGATGAGTTCAGACATGAAGTTGAGATCCTGACAATGCACTGCTTTCAGAAGACAAGTCCAGACATGGAGTTGAGATCCTGACGATGCAGCAGTCATCGATGATCTAAAGTTCAAATTTGAGAGCATTGCTGCTGAGAAAAGTCGCTCTTAAATCGCATGATGTGACTGAACTAGCAATTTCCATGATCCGATCGCACGGAGGCCAACTCGTAACTGTGTGCCTCTCATGTCTGAGAGGCAGCGTGAATGTTACCTCGGGTTAGCTAAGGTCATGGGACTGCTTGAGGAACATGCATGGGACTGAACGTCTGAACCATCCTCCATTGGGACAATCATGTCACCATGATTCTTGGACTGTAAACGTGCAGGGGGAACTGAGTCAATTGACCGCCAGCGCCATCTCGTTCTTGTGACTGGCGCGTCACGGGTCGCGGTAGAGTTCGTTCAATTGGGTGGTGGTGCATCTGCATCGGCTGCGGCGGGGTGGTATTACTTGGTTGGCCCAGCGAGGTGCGTCGCTCCGATGAAGGGGGGCATATCGATATCGTGCCTAGAGGAGACGGGAAGCATGTCGTAGCGGCGCCTTTCTTCATCGCTGTGGAACATTTCTTTTATCAGTCAATTTGTTATTTTCATTTGTACATTGACTGTATTGGATAATATTAACTACATGTATATCTCGCATTGCAAAAGCAATTATGCATGTGGCATGGAGGAAGCTTCTTGCATAACAATTTACTGAAATATCAGCTAATCAGAATTATTCTGTCTACTTTGAACCTTTGATCATACAGTAGATATCAACCTTTTTTGATTTCACAACTGGTGTAGACCACAGAAACTCCTGACGCCGGCCCCGAAACTCCTGTACAACCCTCACTGGCCTCCCGCCGGCACCGGAAAGAGCAACGGCAGAGCAGAGACGAGGCCGGAGGACAAAAGTCAACGCCATGGCCGGCACTGCCGCCTTGTCCGCCATGGCTAGGACACCCGAGCTCACCAGATCGGACGATCTACAAGCACACAGCACCAGCAGCCTTCCGACGCCGTAGAAGACGACGCCGAGATGGGGAAGAAGCTGCAGCGCACCTTATTCACCTCGGCGCCGTCCCCACCATCACGGCGACGCCGGCCACGAACCTAGTCCTACCCCTATCTACAAGCCATACGATAGCTGGGGTTCCCTCACCCGCCACCCGTCGCCGGAGCGGCGAGCAGAGGGTGAGGAAACTGGCGGCCTTGCCGGCAGATTGAGGAGGAGACGCAGACGCCTTCCTTTCGCCTTCTCTACTGTAGCAGAAGAGGAGGAAACGCGGACGCAACTAAGTGGCCTCGCCGTTTCCGACAATATTTGTTTCCGTATCTGTTTCGTAGTGTTTCTTTATTCGTTTCCGCTTTCGCTCCGTTTTCATCCCTAGTTTGCCGTGTCTTCCTAAATGTGCCTCAAGATTTGTGCTATGCTTACGATTTGGTTAATTAAGTACGTTCATCACTCCATTCAGCAACTCGGTCCGTCGTTCCCCTTCCTTGTGAACAGTAGAGAGGGGCGATTTCTGGTTGTCTTCGTCTTCCCCCCGCGCTCACCGGCGAGCCGTGGGTTCCCTCTCCCTCTGCCGGCCGCTCCGGCGGCGGGAGGGCGGGGGAACCCCGGATCCCGGCCTGTACATAGTGTAGGGTGGAGTAGGGTACCAGCTGGCGGCGTTGTGGAGGCGGTGATGCTGCTAGTGTGGGGTTTGGTGTTAGCGTGTTTCCCCTTCTGCGAGGACGTTCTCCGAGACCTCGCTGTGACGCGCGTGACTTCCGGTGGCCGGGAATCGGAGGATCCTCCGGTTTGTGCAATCTCCGGGTTTGGTCACCGGGCCGGAGCCAGTGTCCAGGCCGTGGAGTTTTTGTCTCCTAGCTCCCCCTCCGTGACGGCGAGGTTGGCTCCGTCCTCGCCGTGGAGCTTGGGAGCCCTGCGTTGCAGGTGGAGCGACGCCTGCTCCAGATCTTCCCCTCCCCTGCCGGCCAGCGAAGGAGGTGACGCCTTCACCTCGGTTATTTGTCCTTCCTCTTCTCCGACGTGCGGGCACGCAGAGGTCGAGAGCGACGTCTTCCCAGCTGCGATGATTCCGTCCGCTGAGTCCAAGGATTCACCGGCTCCAGGAGGGAGAGATGGCGGCGGTGCAGCGGCGCGTCCTCGCTCCGCGCCTACGTTTGCATGGACCCAGATGTAATTTTGGGTTTTGTTAGGGTGCGTTGTAACCTGTGGTGTTGCTAATAGATCTGAGGTGGTTTCCACAACAAAACAAAAAAATCATTCCATTCAGCACTTGCCATGACAAGTGTAGATGGTCCCATTCTACGATGTGAAGTAACGATCATGCATATGCATGTGATGATTTGCATGTCCCTCGATGGCTCCGCTTCTTCTTCCCTCTCCTGCCTCCCTCCCTCCCCCTCCGCCCTTGCGCCCTCCCCTGCGGGCGTCGCGGCCCCGCCTCCCTCCCCGATCTGCTCTGCCCCCTCCACTCCCTCCCCATCCCCGGCGCTGGGCGGCTCCCTCTCCCTCGTTGACGGTGGTGCGTCTCGGGCCAACAGGTTCTGGGCCTTGGGCGATAGTGATTCCAACTCTGAGGATGATGCCTGCCTCCCCGCGGTTTGCTCCCCTTCTCCCCGCCGTGTCTCTGCGTCCAAGGCCCGTAAGTTTGCCCCGGGCGGGCGCGGCCGTGTGTCCTCGCCGCTGGTGGCGGAGGATGGCTGGTGCGTGGCTCGCCGCCGGGGCCGCAGATCTGGTAAGCGTATGCGGTCCCTGGACACTCTGTCGCCCCCGTGTCGCCGTGTGGCACCTTCCTTGGCTGTCTACTCTTCGCTGGAGGGCTCGCCGTCCCTTTCCTTCCTTGGATCGCCGTTGGGGCGACGACCAGGGGCTCGAGGGGAGACATCTTCGCTGCGCGACGCGGTTGACTCGTCGTCGGCGGCGCCGCGGCCTAGGGGGGAAACCCTGGGGCGGGGCTCTCCGTTGGTGCGAGATCTGGTGGTGGGCCGTGTCCAGGCTGATGGGCCGGCTGGGCCCCTGGTCCTGGTGCCTCTGGTTCTATCTGACGTGTCCGTTTTCCCCCCTCTGTCCTCGGTTGGGCCGGGTGGGCCGGTCGGTCCGCTAGCTTGCGTGTCCAAAGAGGGACGGCCCGGTGGCCCTCGTCTGTCTGGATATTTAAGGATCCGGAAGGGGTGCCTCGATCCCGATCTAGGGTTTCCTGCCTCTCGTCTTGACGTGCGCCGCTACCCGTCCCGTATTCGCCGCCTAATCAGATGCAAACCTCCTCTTCCCCTCTTGGCCTCCTTCGTCGCGGTCCTAGCGATGGACAAATCTCGTGCCTCCTCTTCGGAGGCCCTCTCAGGGAGCAAGCGTGGCCGCGAGGGCTCGTCGGAGGCGGGTCGCTCCCCAGATCTGGAATATGAGGCCGCGCTACGGTCGAAGCTGGAGGCGGAGCGGTCTTCTCGCGAGCAGGTCGTGGCGAAGCACGAGGCCTGGGCCGCGGGGCCTGCCTGGCTGCAGCGCGACGACCTGGCGCGCGTGGCGGCGGCGGCGGATCCTTGGGAGGCTGCGGCCGCCGGGTCATCGGCGGCTCCTGGGGGTTCTCGACCCTCCCTTCCTCGGGGCCCGGGCGGCTCATCATCAGTGGATGGCCGCGGGGGTGGCCCTGGCCCTGCTGGTCGCGTGGGCGGCAGCAGGGGTCAGGGCGGCGGTCGTGCGTCGGGCGGCGCTGGATCTGGCTCCTAAGGCTTCCCTTCCAAGGCCAGGCGCACGTCCCCCTCTAGAGATGGGCTCTTCCTCGGCGGCGATGGGCGATGGGATTATTCCTCCACCTCCTCCCCTCCCTCAGGGTTTCATTCCCTCCCGCGGCGCCGCTCCGGCCGCTGGGGCAGTGCTTCTTCGGGTTCGGCCACTCTCACCTGCTTTGCCTGCCACAGATCTGGGCACTTCCAATCTCGCTGCAAGTTTCCTCCGTTCTGCCTGATCTGCAGAGAGGAGGGGCACCTTACTGTCAATTGTTCTGAACGGTCTCGATTCCCTTCCTTCAAGCAGTTCGGGTTGGGCCTGCCCGGCTGCTCCTTCTTCGCCTTAGATGGGGAGCTTGGCATGCCTATCGTTGCCCCTGTCTCTTCCAACGCTGCTGTCATATCTGTCATCTCCGCCCCGATCCCGACCCAAGTCATTTCTGATGAGCTGAGAGAATGGGGGGTTGACGGGTGGGACTGGAAGATCCACCAAATGTCTGAGTCTGAATTTGCAGTCACATTCCCTACCAAAGAAAGCCTGAGGATGATGGCCTCTTGTTCCAGTTTCACCCTTCCATTAAACCAAGTTGTTGTGTCAGTCAAAGCTGCTAATGATGGAGCCCGTCCTATTGCTTCCTTGTCTGAAGTCTGGGTCCTTGTTGATGGTGTTCCCTCTGGTATCCGCAACTCTCGCTTCATGATGGCTTTCGGTGAACTGGTCGGCAAACCGGTGGAGGTCGACCCCGTCTCTCTGGATAACATTGGTCCGGTCCGTATGAAGATCTGGTGCCTCGAACCTCAATGCGTCCAGGGCTCGGTCGACATCTTCCTGCTTCATGATGCCTATCGCCTCCGTGTTTGTACAGAGGATCAGGCCGCCTCCCAGGCTCCCCCACCTCCTCCTTCCCCTCCCAAGTCATCTAGACCCGATCCTTCCGAGGGGGGCGGAAACAGTGGTGCTGGCAGTAACGCTAATCCTTTTACCACCTCCGAATGGGAGGCCATGGGGTCCGAATCTCGTGGCATGTTTGACTTTGGGGCTCCTACGGCTGCCAAGGACGGTGCGGCCAAGGACGGTGGGGCTCGGGCTGGGCCACAGGATCTGCAGGATTTGGCGGGGTCTACCCCTCCGTCGGGGGCTTGCTCCAACTTCCCAGTCCGGCCGGCCTCCCCTTCCCTCTCTGGCATCGTGGATGTGCAGCCAACTGAGGCGGCGAATCCTCCCAGTCCCAGCAGCAAGCCCTCTAAGAAGAATAAGGCGTCCATCCGCAAGTTCTCGGCCAAAAGTCGGGCCTCCTCTGGCTCCAAGCAGAGGGATGGTGGGTTGTGCCGTAGGCTGGAGGCGGATCTGGGTGCGGTGGCCGGTGGTCTCTCTGAAGGTGATGCTTCCTCCCCGGCGGCCCGCTCTGTTGCCATCCCGGTGCGCTCTTCGGTCTCGACGGCCAGGAAGGGCCTTCGCCGGCAGAACATGGCTATTCCCATCCAGGAGCGCGCGGAGCGGCGGGCGGCGGCTAAGGATCTTTGCCTTCCAGGTACTTCGATTCCCCTCTCTCCTACTCGTTTGGTTCTTCCTGATATGCCTAATGCCCATCTCTGCAACATTATGTCTGACATTGGGGTGGAAGTTGATCGTATTCGTGGTTCCCCCTCCTCTCTTCTATCTGTTATTCACCTTAACGAGTTGCCCAAGCCACCCTAGCGAAAGCTAAGGAGGCCGCCCTGGCCAAATCTAAGGAGGCTGATGCCTCGGCGGCGGCCAAGCCCAGTGATTGTGGTACTGGGGTGGTGGGGAGGGTAGTGGCCCTCCATCCATCATGATCAAGAAAAACAAAACCACCAGAGCTAAAGTGTTTGTGGCTCCGAGCCGATCAAGCCTCCGGATCAAAAATCTTTCGTTTAAATGAAGGGAGTCTTTTGGAATATTCGTGGTCTCGGAGGAGGCGGACTCTGTTTCTTGGCCCCACACCGCGTCTGGGAAGTTTTCGGTCAAGTCCCTTTATAACCGTATTATCTCTGGTTTCACTACCTCGAAGTTCAAGCGAATCTGGACGGCTAGGGTTCCCCTAAAGATCAAAATATTCCTTTGGCAGGCCTTCAGGGGCCGGCTGCCCTCGGCCGGCCAGATTCAGAAAAGGAATGGGTCAGGTTCTGCCCATTGTGCTATGTGTTATTCTCTCGAAGACACTAACCATATCTTCTTTACGTGTGACTTAGCTATGTTGGTTTGGGGTTGCGTTCGATCATGGTACTCTACCTCTTGGGCTCCTGGTTCCTTTGCTGATGTTCGGGTTTTGACGGCCGCCCTGAGTGGTCGGTCCAGGAGCTTATTTTGGACGGGGTTGGGCGCCCTCTGCTGGGCCCTCTGGACCATTCGGAACAAGTTTACTATCGAGGGTGTCTTCCCAAATAAACCTGCTGACGTCCTGTTTAAAATGTCTATACTCTTGCAGCAGTGGAAATTATTGACTAAATCGACGGATCATGACGGCCTGAAGATGCTGATCGACAGAGTGCGGGGGTCTGCCAATTTGCTATCTTCTCCAGCCGATGGCGCTTCGTCGTAGCTGCCTTCCCTTTTGCTGCGTAGGTGGTGGCCTGTGTGCCCCTTTATCTTATTTGGGCCTGTGTGCCGACCAAACTGTTGCCTTCCTAGCTGCCCTGCGTGGGTGTTGTTGTGAGACTTTGGTTTTGGTGTCGTACTCTGCTGGTTATGTACTCTCTTCGTATGGCTTTATCTATAAAGTCGGGCAATCGCCTTTTCTCTAAAAATATGCATGTGACGACTCTCTGAGATTCTGAGCCACGTCGCTCGCTTCGATTCGCAATGAGAGGGCACGGCGGACGGCTACGTACGTTGGCTGCGTCCAGCGCACAGTCGAGTGCAGACTGCAGAGGCCTAGAGCCCGAGAGTGATCTTCCGTTATCTACAAGAAAAATGGGTGCTCGACCTCCACGACCACCATCCCCTGCACGGGCGGCACCGGAACCGGATCCTCTAACATTGAGAAGGAATGTTAAAGAAGCTACAGTATCCTAACTTTTCTTCTTTCTATTCATACGATTATGGCTAAAATGATTTAAATTAATTTGCAAATTGATGATCTACCGTGTACATTTATAGTAATTACATACAAACAAATTGATGGTGAAATAAAATAAAATTTAAATTATTTATATCTACAGTAAATACCAACACTAAACAACCTATTAACCATCTACTAATATTCACTAACTTTCCTTCTTCATTTTACACTGGGCAAACACTGTAACACCGTGACATTCCTTCTCCATGTTAGAGGATCCGGTTCCGGCGGCACCGGCACGGCCGCTTGGTCGCCATGCCGCTACTCCGTCCACCACCACGGCACAACGCGCGGCAAGTCCGCGGCCGCCTCCGCGCAGGCGCCGCCGTCGCAGAGCACAATCAAGGTAACCATATACTAGTACTACAGAGGGGAATCGTAGTAGTATAGTGCTTGTGCTCTGGCTCTGACGCTCTGTTCCGTGGCGACGTTGAGAATTCATTAAGGTGGTCATCGTCGGCGCCACCAAGGAGATCGGGAGGGCGGCGGTGAGCAGGGCTAGGGGGATGGAGCTCGCGGGTGCCATTGATACCCAGTGCGTGCATAGGGCAGGATGCGGGAGAGGTGCTTGCTTGCTCACTCACCACTCGTCCCCTTGTGCTCTGTCTCTTTTCTTGGTCTGTTGTAAGCGCTGGTGTTGTTTCTTCAGTTAAGTGGCATGGAAGAACCCCTGGAGATTCCGGTGCTCAATGATCTCACCGTGCTTCTCGGCTCCCTCCATAGCACAGGTATTAATTGGCATCTCCGTTTGTGAAATTTAGATTTTATTGTCGTCGGTGCGCCTTATGCTGACTGAAAATTCTGCTCTTTTCAGTCAAGAGGAACTGGCGTGATTGTTGATTTCAGTGAACCTTCTCTTGTCTATGACAATGTCAAGCAGGTACGTTATCCAGTGAGGGTCTACTTCCATGAGCATCCAGATTTGCAAATGCAGGTTCAAAGAGCGGCAGAGAACCAAAACTAATAATACCTCAAAAATGCATTTCAGAAATCACAACAATGACAGAGAGAAACATAATGCCCTTCAGAGCTCTTCCGTTGCTGAATTATTTATTATTCCTATCAAGATGCAGAATAAGATATTTATTTAAATAATCTTAACCTAATTCCTTTAACATCGTGAATGCATGAAGAGTCCGCGGGCGAGCGCGGCGGTCGGAGTGGGTGCGGCGCCGTTGGCGGAGAAATCTGCGCTAGGGTTTGCGGTCGAGGCAGCGGCGGCGTTCCCCCGCAAAAAAAAAAAAAAAGGCAGCGGCGGCGTGCGGCGGCGGGTCGTGGGCCACGGGGGGGGGGGGGGGAGGCCGGTCTGCCCTTCCATGGCACGAATTTTGCCGGCGGCGGGGCGAGAGCGGGAGCGGCAGGAGGTTTCAGCGCGGGCGCGGGCTGGCGGTTGGTCTCTCGCGCGTATTTCTCCTTTGCTCCGCGCGCTGTAGCCGCCGCCCAAAATACGCAGCGCGCTGGGCCGAATCAACCGCGCGTGCGACTATGCGGCGACTGTTGGAGCGCTCGGATGGCCCTGGCGCGCGCCAAACTAGCGATTTTTTGGGCGCTACGTTACTTTTAGGCGGCTGTTGGAGATGCTCTAAAATGCAACGGCGTGAGGTAAATATATACTGTAGTACAGCATGCAGCGATGCACGGTCTCGATCGAGCCGAAACGTGACGCTAGGGCTAGGTAGGGGTACGTTGGTGTTTATCCACTGTAGTACTTGGAATAAAAATCCACGAAAATACTAGTAGTATCCACTACTTATGTGTTGGAGGCGTGGAAGCGTGCGTGCGAGCCCTGCTTGGGGTACGTCGGTCCTTTGTTGGTTGGTACGGACCCGAAACACGTCCTTTAATTCTCTTTCTGGAGCGAAATTAAACTAAACGGCAATCGCGACTTGTAATAAATAAAGGAACTGCTAAGTCGGCGGTTTGGAAAACGAAATCTGGAGAGACGCCAAGATTGATGGATGCGCAGACCAGATTGAAAGGTGGTTTGGCGTATTTCCTAGGATTACACGGCCAGAGAGCCATGCACACGTATCCAAGATGTATTTATATATTTGCTTTGGATCCATTCTGATCTCTAGTGGTGTAGTTTTCTACGCAAATCTAA
This sequence comes from Thinopyrum elongatum, assembly GCA_011799875.1. Classification (NCBI taxonomy): domain Eukaryota; kingdom Viridiplantae; phylum Streptophyta; class Magnoliopsida; order Poales; family Poaceae; genus Thinopyrum; species Thinopyrum elongatum. The sequence continues at coordinate 115,949,616 of CM022299.1, read as the reverse complement.
GACAAGAATTTTGGGATGGAGAGAGTACTATGTAAGACGTACGGATTAGCATTGAGCAGTTGTTTATTTACTAGAAGTACTAGTGCACAAATTAAAGCAAGGAATCCAGCGCACGAACAGAAGCGCAAGCGGACTCCTCGTGCTGCTGAAACTGAAATCGTATACTACTCGAACTAGACGGGCAGATGATCACCCACCCACGGGAGGTCTCTTCTCTTGAATGGAATCATCACCGGCACGGCACGGCACACACCCGCGCGGAGTGCATAAACATCTAGTACTGCTTACTACGCACCTAGCTTAAACTCCGTAGGCATATTCTTGCAGACCCTCTGCACCGCCGGCCTCGCCATGAGCATCTCCCACCAGGCCTTCACCTTGGGGTACTCATCAAACACCTTGGCGTACGGGGTGGTCATGAAGTAGAAGGTGAATGGGATGTGGTTCAGATCGGCGAAGCTGATGGAGTCCCCGGCCAAGTACCTGCTCTTCTCCAGCCGGGCCTCGTAGATCCCCAGCACACCCCTCAGCCGCTCCAGGCTCTCGTCGACGACGGTCTGGTTCGGCGCCGCGCCACCGCCAGGCATGATGAAGGGAATGATGATGCACTCGAACACCACGGGCGAGATGGCCGGGTAGTACTGCTGGGCCTCCACCTCCGTCCACACGTCCACCATTGCTAATTCTTCGATTCCGCTGTTTTCTCCGAGGAGGTCGAGGCCGGCTGTCCCCCCGTACTTGCGGAGGATGTACTTGGCGATGGCGCGCGACTCTGCACTCATGGATTTGTTAGTTAGAGAAACCAACCAATGGATTTTTAACATGATATATACTCCTAGACAGGAATGATTTTTTTTTTTTGCGGGATAGACAGGAATGATTCGTGTGTACGGATGGATGGAGGGCTCACCGAACAGGACGAGATCGCCATCTTGGAACCCAGGCATCTTCGCAAACGGCTGCAAGGAAAAAAAAACACGTACGTAGCATCTCTCTCTGTCAGAAATCATCACCTGATACTATACGGTGACCGATCGACGAATTGTCGTCTGCTTACGTTTAGCTGGACGTGTTGGGGCCTCTTGTGCTCGCCGGCGACAAAGTCGACGGGCACGAGCTCGTACTCGGCGCCGACCTCCTCCAGGAAGAGCAGCACCCGTGCGACGTTTGTCAACATCGGGTGCCCGAACACCTTCACCGGAGACATGTTTGTCCGTGAACTTCACGTGATGGATGCTCTACAGGAGAGGGCAGATACTGGAGCAAGACTCTGCTCTGCTCTGTAGCGTGTGCGTGTGTGTGTGTGTGTGTGTGGGAGGAGGAGGCCTTGGATGTTGATCTCCATTTATACACTAGTGAAGCAGCTCGTCTACAGCCGGCATTAGTGTACCAGACTTCTTCTATGAAAGCTACATGTGACATGGCACCGGTATAGAGCCAGCAGCCGGCTGCTGCTCTGTTGACCGTTCACGCCCGGTCGTACTCATAACCGCATCAGGTCTTCAAGGTGAACAGCCTCTGGCCAATGAAACAATGTAGGCAAGGGAAGTCGGCAAAACGGATCCGTAACTTCGGGAAAATGATTGGCTCTGAGGACTGGGCTCAGGGGTCCCGGCCCCGAACCCGTCGGTTGTCGGCGGATTGCTCGAGCTGCTCACGCGGCAAGAGCGGGTCGCCGCGTGCCGGCCGGGGGACGGACCAGGAATCGCCCCTTCGGGGGCTTTCCCCGAGCATGAAACAGTCGACTCAGAACTGGTACGGACAAGAGGAATCCGATTATTTAATTAAAACAAAGCATTGCGATGGTCCTTGCGGATGCTGACGCAATGAGATTTCTGCCCAGTGCTCTGAACGTCAAAGTGAAGAAATTCAATCAAACACGGTTAAACAGCGGGAGTAACTATGACGCCCTTAACAAGGCTTCAGGACTGACCGCTCTGAATATTGTAGAGTCTACATCGACTTTTTAGGTAGTGTTTAGACCTGCTTTATGCTTCTCTCTTTGGACCGGAGCTCATGAAATAAAATGAGAATAGTTGTAGAGTCTACATCGACTTGAGGTACTACCTCTGTCCGGGTTTTTAGGGCCGTGTCCGGGTTTTTAGGGCCGTTTGGCCACCGAGCGGCCTCCGCGTTTTTAAGGCCGCATGCATGCAAGCCTAGTAGTGCTAGCACGCTCGTGGCAGGCTACAGCCAATGCATGCTGTGACGTGTTGCTTTTCCTGCTAGCAAGCTCGTGGCAACACTAAAAGCAAGGTGGGGTCTAAGATATTTTATTTAGCTACCGTAGCATGCAGCCAATGCTCATTTAGCTCCTGCGTTTGAATCACTGCTGCTGCCTTGGTCCTGGTGATGCTGTCGAAGGGATCTATAATCCCGGACGGAGATAGTAGTGTCTAGACCCGCGCGCTTCGTGATGATAGCTTTATGCTTGTCTCTTTGGACCGGAGCTCATGAAATAAAATGTGAGTAGTTGTAGAGTCTACATCGACTTTTTAGGTAGTGTCTAGATCTGCTTTATTTCATTTCTGCCAAAAAAAAGAAATGATGAGTGCCAAATGAGCTCTTAAATCATTTAAACCGGGTAAGTATTGTAATCATCTTTGTTAGTTTATCGCATACGTGGTGCGAAGGAAGTACTAGTAAGAAACACGTGTGTTGGTACGGATTAGAGAAACAACTACTCTCTCCGTTCACTTTTGTAGATCGCGGAACCAATTTCCGACAGCCCCCAAAATATCGGTAAAGGACCAATATACCCCCCGATAGATAGATTCGAAATTCAAATTACTCCACATCGATCGTGTCCTTCCGCCCCGCGTCGCCTCCCATCGTCGGGGTCTCAGCACCGGAACTGAATCCTCTAACGTGGAGAAGGGAAGTCAGGTAAGCTACAGTAGTCAGCTAGTGTAAAATGAAGAAACAAAGTCAGGGAACTGTAGCAAAACACTGTAAATCAACTTGCAATTATTACGTCGCTAGCAGTTGGCCCATTGATTTAGCAACATACAGTATCACTTTAGCAGGTGGTAAGGTAAAAGAGACTTTCCATGGCGGCTATCCAGCTGCCGACATATTCCAACGTGGAAGATTCTTCGCTAGCTCTACCAGGCCACGATATTCCAACGCGGGAAGATAATCATGTCCGCACAACTTATTCGAGGCTTGAGAGAGATGGTAGCACCGAAAGCAATGTGCCCTTCGGAGCGCACTTTCAGTGCACGGCGGCATTGGCGCACTTTATCCAAGCCGTGCGCTGCATGCATCATGATGGCACTAAAGAGTGACAGTGTGTAATAACGAACAATACGTGGAACATATCCTACGCTCATGTGGTAGCTATTTACTATCGTTACGGTCCAGTATCTCAAGTCGTGCGCCTCCGAAACCTTTAGCACCTGTTCCAGAATTCTCGGGACCAGGTCGAACTCAGAACAGGTCCGTTTTGCGTGGGATAGGTTGTATGGCCCAACTCGTTCTAGCCAACCAAGTGGGTTGCATGAAATATCAGGTAGGGCCCGCTTAACTCTGGAAACTTCAGCCGGCCAGGCCGTGCTAGTGGACCTCAAAACAAATAGCTACACCGGTCGTCGCTCGGGGATTCAGATCCATCTATTGCCTTGTAGCGAGATGGAGTTCGTCGACATGGACGGGCAGCTAAGGTTAGTTTGGTTTTCAAATTCCTCATTTTGTGTATCCCGCACCACCGTGCAAATCTGATTTGATTTTCCTACTCTTAGATCAACTGCTAGCTTGATTCCCGACTGCTCCAAATCGGCGGCAAGATACCGTGCTGTTTTGCCTGCGCCATCAAATTGTTCATCAGGATCGTCTAGGGCTTGCGAGGTCGTGGGAGCACCTGTAGCAAGTCAGACGCAGAATGGAGCCCCTGCAGTTGGAGCAAGAATGTGATGAGCTTTGCTTATCTGCCATTGGTGAGGAGTCAAGAACTTCGATGTGTTTATTATGAACTTGACCGTGTGGTAGGATGAGTTGAGTCTTGGTGGTGGGCGAGGAGGGGGGCGGTGGTTTGTGCTGCTGTATGCACGCGTGTCGGGAGTGGAATGGACGAGCTGGTCCGAGCTGTGGCGAGTAGGCCCCACTTGCCATTATGCATGCATGCATGCAGGCTCGTGCGACGACTCGGGCGTTTACCAGCTTATGCGTTCGGTCTGGACGAGTTGCATGCATCCTGTTTCGGCCGATGAAAAAGTTTGTATGAGGCTGACTGGGCTGTGGTGGTGCACACTGTAAGTGTGCATCGAGTATGGCCCAGGTGGGTGTAGAAGGCGGAACTAATTTTAAGTGAGGGTGAACTAATTTTAAGTGACGACAAACAACCTTCGCTGTTGGAAAGATCGTCCTGCTCCATAATTGCAGGTCCCTGCCGGTCATTGGTCACTAATTGCCCTGTTTTGCAGGCCGATGATTATTTAAAAAAAACTTCTAAAGAAAAAAAGGAGATAACAATTAGACAAACACATGATTTGATGACAGTACCTGCTGTGTTGGTATCTATCAAACGGCATGTGGTCAGACCGGCAAGTTGGTGGTGAGCCGAGAAGCACAAAGCATGATTCCATTAAACGATCAGCAACGCATGCATGTAAACTGTGGGCCTAGTGTAAAATGGACTGCGTCCAGTGATTAGTACGAGTTGATTAGCTAATGTGCTACAGTGATTATTAAATAATGATTGCTAAGACACCTAGAAAAGGTTTGACTACATGAGCAACTTATATGTGAAGAAGATTTATTTTGCTAACCCGGATAAACAACCCAGCCGAACGTACTGACAAACTATTCGGTGCCCTGACCTGTGCCAGGAGATGGTACAAGTTGCAACCTGTTCTAGAATGAGGCCTATCATGGTGCTGGCTCACGGGACATCTGCGCGTGCTGGTCGAATCCAGGACCAACCTTGCTACATTACGCGGTCAATACTACCAGGAGAAAAACAGACGCAGCTTCCTTATACATTGCTCAATAAATGCTCGATGGTGATCCAAATGCATGCGAATGGTTGGGATAAGCATACCACTGGACGCCGTGCACCGAAGGAGCTTTTCGTGTGCCCTCTCGCTGTCTCGAAAACACTAAGGGTGGGTATATGCATATCTTATTAACTAAAAAAGTAGAAAAATGCCTCAAATTCAAAATCAACAAGTAATTGTACATTCCGATATGATTTTCGTTGTCACTCAATTGAATAATTTTTCACTATCAATGGAAATGTATTTTTTTTTAAATCTTTGTTCTCATTCAGTTGAATGCTACAAGTTCCGAGAGTTAAGCTTGCCAGCGATGAATCATTTTCCAACTTGCCAACGCCTTGCATGTTCTATAAAAAAACAACTTGCATGCTATTATTACGTCGCTAGCAGTTGACCCATTGGTAGGCGACACATCACTTTCCATGGCTCTAAATTTTCCTGTTTGATGCTTGTGGCCTTAATAGCAAGAGAGACTTTCCACGGCTCTGGCTCTCACCAGCTAGCGAGATGTTCTCCAAATAGTTCGTTTAGGTGGCTAGAGCGTGGAATAACTTATTCTACTCTTAAACACAAAGTATTAAATCATTCTCTCCATATATAACTAAACTACAATGTTGTATAAAAGATACATCGAGAAGGTTTTACATTTATCCTACAACTTTGGTCCTAATAGTAATCATTACAAGCTAGCACAACCTTTCCGTAGGCAAAACACCTCACGAGGTTTGGTGTTGGCTCCAAAAAATCTCTTTATCAAGACTAGTTAGTATAACTATTTGAAGTTAAACTAAATCATGCATGTGAAGAACATTCAGATTTACTGTGCATATAAATCTTCTAAACTAAAAAAAAATCACCTATAATTTTGATTGTAAGCAATTATAGTAGATGGATATCACACATATATTTTTTGCAAGTTAATTTAGATCAAAATAATCTGAATCATGTGGATGTGAAGAAGGAAAGTCAGAGTACTGTAGCATACCTGACTTGCCTCCTCCACGTTAGAGGATCCAGTTCCCCCAGCACCTCGCTGATCACGCCAGGCCCCGTTCCCAGAACCTGGCCAATCGATCGGCCCAACAGCACCTGGCCTCACCAATCTCCCCAGGACTCAGATCTCCTCGCCGATCGATCGGCTAGCACCTGACTGGCCTCACCGATCGTTCCAGCAGCAACACGCCGGCCGGCGACTCCCACCCCGCAGCAGAACGCCAGCCGGCGACCCCCACCCCGCAGCAGAACACCAGCCGGCGACCCCCACCCAGAAGGAGCAGACCGCCGGTGAGGGGAGAAGGTCAGCCCGTCGCCACCGCCCCTTCTTCTACTCGCCCAACACCTGCCGGCCCAGGTGCTGCTCGTCATCCAGTCACCTCGCCGATCCAGGGCCAGTGATCTAGTCTGCTGAGGGCTTGGGACCTGGGGGCTGTCGGCTCCACTTCGGCGTCGACGACAAGGTCGACGTGCTCAAGCGCATCCTTGTCGCTGAGTAATAGCAGCATCTATGGTGCTTCCGGACTTGAACTGCACTCCACCCGGAGAAGACAAGGATCCACACGAAGAAGATAACGCTCCTCCCGATGCAAGTATACTCCCAGTCATGTGATCTGCAACCATTGACATCAGGAAGTTACTCTACTGCAATTAATTCAGTATCTTGTAATAATTGGTGTAGCACATCATCAGGATATAACATGCACTCCAAGAACTCCTTCCCAGAACAGCATGATATATCATGCACCCCAAGAACTCCATGAACTTCATGTTTTGTGCTAGATACTCTACTGTTTAGCTCGTAGTAGGAAGCGTGCTGGCTATTCTAAAGTTAATGTTGTTAACACACAATGAGCATTAACTTGAATACTCACGTCCTACACAGAACCTTAAGGTGCCAGAATATGCATATGCCGAGTAAGGAAGTGCAGTAACAGCCATGTCTGTTCCACTCTTCACACTTGATGAAATAAATTGACAGAAATAGTAGAGTGTCACAGAAGGTACCATTGTCACAGTATGCATTGTCACTAAAAACAGAGAAAATGCTAAGGATACTTCTAAGAAAACTGAACAAGTTAAGCAGACATTTCCTTGCACTAAGCTATGTATCCCATCCCTATATGATGTGTGTTGATCATCATCTTAGATTCAGAGATGTCTCCAGGAAAAAAGGAATCAGCTGGTTGTTGTTCTTAGAAGTATGTGAAGGAAATATGCCCTAGAGGCAATAATAAAGTTGTTATTTTATATTTTCTTATATCATGATAAATGTTTATTATTCATGCTAGAATTGTATTAACCAGAAACTTGATACATGTGTGGATACATAGACAATACACCATGTCCCTAGTAAGCCTCTACTAGACTATCTCGTTAATCAAAGATGGTTAAGTTTCCTAACCATAGACATGTGTTGTCATTTGATGAACGGGATCACATCATTAGGAGAATGATGTGATGGACATGACCCATCCGTTAGCTTAGCATATTAATCGTTCAGTTTTATTGCTATTGTTTTCTTCATGTCAAATACATATTCCTTCGACTATGAGATTATGCAACTCCCGGATACCGGAGGAATACCTTGTGTGCTATCAAACGTCACAACGTAACTGGGTGATTATAAAGAAGCTCTACAGGTATCTCCGAAGGTGTTTGTTGGGTTGGCATAGATCGAGATTAGGATTTGTCACTCCGAGTATCGGAGAGGTATCTCTGGGCCCTCTCGGTAATGCACATCATAAGAAGCCTTGCAAGCAATGTGACTAATGAGTTAGTTGCGGGATGATGTATTACGGAACGAGTAAAGAGACTTGCCGGTAACGAGATTGAACTAGGTATGAAGATACCGACGATCGAATCTCGGGCAAGTAACATACCGATGACAAAGGGAATAACGTATGTTGTCATTACCGTACGACCGATAAAGATCTTCATAGAATATGTGGGAACCAATATGAGCATCCAGGTTCCGCTGTTGGTTATTGACCGGAGAGGTGTCTCGGTTATGTATACATAGTTCTCGAACCCATAGGATCCGCACGCTTAACGTTCGATGACGATTTTGTATTATATGAGTTATGTGATTTGGTGACCGAATATTGTTCGGAGTCCCGGATGAGATCACGGACATGACGAGGAGTCTCGAAATGGTCGAGAGGTAAAGATTGATATATAGGACGATGGTATTCGGACACCGGAAGTGTTCCTGGGGTACCGGGTACATATCGGGTCACCGGAAAGGGGTTCTGGGCACCCTCGGCAAAGATATGGGCCTAATGGGCCAAGAGGGGAAATGCAGCAGCCAGCAGGGGCTGCTGCGCCCCCCATATGGGCCGCACCTTAGGAGGAAGGAAAGGGGAAAGAGAGAAGGAAGTGGAGGGATTCGGCCTCCCCTTTCCTTCCCTCCTCCCTCCTCTTTCCTTCCCCCTCCGGTGGATATGGTAAGGGGGGAGGCCGAATTGGGAGGCGCCCAAGTAGGATTTCTCCTACTTGGGGCGCCCCCTTGGCTGCCTCTCCTCCCCTCCAACCTATATATATGAGGGGGGGGGGGGGGGGGGGGGGGGGCACCGCTAGAACACACACCAACGATTGTTAGCCGTGTGCGGCGCCCCCCTCCACAGTTTACGCCTCCGGTCATATTGTCGTAGTGCTTAGGCGAAGCCCTGCGCGGATCACTTCACCATCACCGTCACCACGCCGTCGTGCTGACGGAATTCTCACTCGACACTTTGCTGGATCAAGAGTTCGAGGGACGTCATCGAGCTGAACGTGTGCAGAACTCGGAGGTGTCGTACGTTCGGCGCTTGATCGGTTGGAACGAGAAGAAGTTCGACTACATCAACCGCGTTGTCAAACGCTTCCGCTTTCGGTCTACGAGGGTACGTGGACACACTCTCCCCCTCTCATTGCTATGCCTCTCCTAGATAGATCTTGCGTGAGCGTAGGATTTTTTTTGAAATTGCATGCTACGTTTCCCAACAGTATGCCCACCGGGGCACCGCCGGTGGGGTGAAGTCAAAGGGGTAGACCGCGCGGTCAACAGAACTAGGGTTTCGTTGAAAATCGCACCTCGGAGGGTGGGAATGGCCCCAAAACTTGTGTGTGTCCACATGGTGTGTACACAAGTGTGGTGAGATGGTGTTGGATCCAAGGATGAACCCCCGCGTGTGTCCGGCTTCAGACACTTGGGGTTCCGACACTTAGGCAGATTATGGACGTATAGGGAGAACTCCCTGGGGGTGAACCGGAGGGAATCTTGAGAGCATATGTGCTGATAATTGTTACCACATGTCCCTATGACCTAACCAAGATCAAATGAAGGCATATGCCCACCGGGGCACCGCCGGTGGGATGAAGTCAAAGGGGTAAACTGCGCGGTCAATGGGTTAGGGTTTCGTCGTAAATCGAGCCTCGGAGGGTGGGAATGGCCCCAAAACTTGTGTGTCCACATGGTGTGTACAAAAGTGTGGTGAGATGGTGCTGGATCCAAGGATGAACCCCGCATGTGTCCGGCTTCAGACACTTGAGGTTCCGACACTTAGGCACATTCTGGACGTATAGGGGAAACTCCCTAGAGGGGAGAACCGGAGGGAATCTTGAGAGCATATGGGCTGATAATTGTTACCACATGTCCCTATGACCTAACCAAGATCAAATGAAGGCAGATGCCCACTCGTGCTAAGAACACCCTCACCAACAATGAGCTAATCAGAGGAGGGGGAGTATACGTTGGGACTGAACGATATTAATACTCCTGTAATGATATGCCATAGGAAACAGGGATATGTAAAAAGGAAGTACACATCGTCTTTGGTGCTTAGCTCATTCCTTTGGTAGCACGAGTCGCATTATCTTTGCATGTGAGTTTCCTTGAACATAATCCCTATCCTTTAAGATCAACTTGTCTTTGCTTTGTAATCATCGTGGATATTTACTTGCCACTACAATATCTTGGTTTCCGGTTGTTCCATTTGCATGCCACTTGCCATACCTAAGCTTCACATAAGCCGAGTGTGTTTAGTGTTGTTTTGGAGTTCTTTGATACAAAGCCACTTCTCTCCTTTGCATTTTGGTAGCTCTGGGATTAAACCATTGTTCCTATACTATCTATGAAAGGTGAGAAATTGTTGGATCCCTAACCCACTACTCCTTCCACACACACACAGATATATATATATATATATACACACGACTCCTCTTTTATACTCCCAAGAGTATGTACCCCCACGCCCCACCCTTAGGAATAACAACAACTCAGCCAATTTGTCAAAAAATCTAACAACCTTTTTTGGACGCGTTAGCTACACCCTAGAAGTTAGGAACAACAATTCGTCCTTCAAACTTGTTTGACTGCTTGGAATAGCGGACATCATTTGTTTTTCACCCGTGAACCATTGAAAGTAGTACACATAATACTAGTTTGAAGTATACGCTGTTGTACTAAAATTTGGAGTATATACTGTTACTTACAACCGTGTAGTGTATAACATTCTTTTGATGAAACGAGTTAGCACAAATAAGTATATATGACATGTATACACTACTTTTGATGAGACGAATTATCACAAATATGTAAAACTTATTAAAGGGTATATACCATATTCTACAGTTTTTTAGTGAGTGCATACTTTTTGTGATGGGTTATATACTGCACTTTGAATTATTATTTTTTGTGATAAATATACTGCACTTTGATGATAAATATACTATCACAAATATCGAAGCGTTCCCTACCCTAGGCGCCGCCACGGGCGAGGCGACTAGGGAGGCGACCTTTTTCCACTGATCTCCACCGGCGAGGGCGCTGGCCCCCTCTCTCTCCGGTTGCTGCTCTGGCGGCAGGAGGGAGGGGGGACCCCGTTCCTCCGCTCTGTAGTTAGGGTTTGGATTTGTAGGTCGTGGTGCGTCGTTGGGGTGGTGGGAGCGGTGCCCGGACGAATAAATCTGCCTCAACTCCACTCCCACACCGGCGGTGTCCTTCATGGCGGCGTCTCGGAGTTGGTGGCATCGTGTGTTTGTCGATCCTTTAGATCGGTGATGTTAGGGTTCATGGATGGTGTCGGCGAGGCGGCGGCGGCGACTCCATCAGGTGTGCTCTCCTTCTGCTCTGTCCCCATTGCTGCGGCGTTGTCTCCGACGTCATGGTGGAGCGGGGAGGTTTTGCCGTCCAGGAGTACGCGCAGACGCTTCTCTACGCAAGTGACAGCTGGAAGATGGTGCATCTTGTGCTGGGTTTGTGGTTGGAGGCTGACAGTTCTGGTTTCCTCCTCCGACGTCGTAGTCGTGCGGGGGTGTTAGTTCTGGAGTTCGATGGCGTGTCCGGGGACACATTGCCCCAGTCTGATTGTTTCAACGGCAATGGTTTTGCTTCAGGCAAACTACTTTGGAGGTTCGTAAAGCTGCTGATCAGCGATGGAGCCGCGTCGAGCTCGGGTGAAGAGGTGATATGTCTCATTTCTCTTAGTGGAGAGGGCCAGGCGCTGGTTTTTTGCATAGGATTATCCTATCTTTTCAGTCCTGTAATGTCGATATTTACGTGACTTGTAACTGAATCTTTATGTTATTAATGAGACACGTATTACTATGCAAAAAAAAAAACCTTGTTGGGTGAGTATATACTGCATTTTCCTAAGAGGATAGAAATTGCATTTTTTTTATGAGGAATGTATACACTCTTTTCATCTAAGAAGGTACACATTTTTTTTCCGAGTGAGTATAAACTACACATTGCTGAGGGGGTACATACTCGTTTCTTTTCATAAGTGAGTATATGCTACGTTTTACTGAGACGTTGAGGTGGTACATACTATTTGGTTGGGAGTGCATATATACTAGATTTTCCGCAACAGAGGATATATCATTTTTATTATGATAAGTACCTATTGTTAGATATCATTCATGTAAAGATTATGCCAAAATCTGGAACAGTATGTGGCCGTGAAGGGAGTATTCGAATAGAAGTATGGTGCAAAATGTCAATAGAAAAAAAATCAAATATACACCAAGGGTATATACTCTTCCAAGGAGCATATATACTTATTCTATAGAATTGACTACTCATCGGTATTCAAGTCATAATGCTTTTCATCTAGCAGCTTTAAAATTCCCTAAAAAAATACTAGCAACTTTACAATTAACGTGGCAATTTGTTAGGTAGCCATCTTCATCTTTAATCCATCTTAGGTAAGTTCTGGACGTCGTAAAAATCACGGCCGTCCGCGATGTCGATGCAGGATAGGTGTAGCCGATCGTGGGTACGTGGTGCTGGCACCGATAGATATGCTGACGACGGACCAGCTAGCACGGGCCCAGGTGTCCATGGATCTTGGTCACCGTGGTGTGCATAGATTACACTGCCATACGCCATAGTCAGTGGGAGATAAAAAAATTTAATGGACAATGGAAGATAAGTTAGTACGAGGAACTACATGCATAAAAGTAATGCATGCGTGAGAGTATACCTCAACGATGAGATGGTGAAACCCCTGAAAGAAAATAAAGGATGGGATGATGAGCCTCAAGTGTCGTCGTCTCCGGTCAGGCAAGACCGCCGGGGTTGCCATATGAAGTCATCTTGTTGTCGTCGTATATCGTAGCCGGTCATAGCCGCCGGCGGCGATGTTACACGAAGATGCACTGACCACATGAGGAGCAGATGAGACCTTCTATATTTTCCTTCAGCTATTGTCGTCGTAGTTGATGCTGGACCAGATGCTGCTGCCGCCTCTCCTCGCTTTCGCCGTGTCCCCGCCAGTCCGCCACGGCTGCAGCCGCCCGGCATGTACCCAAAGGATGGGATGGCAAGAAAAGTCAGGCTGCCTTTGTTGTCGTCGCTGCCATCAGCGATCCACAATTTCTAGAACAAGGAATATGCGTAGGAGTATAGACTTGTAATAACAGTGTACATGTGCTTATCCCTAAAAATCCGGAACAACTTTTCAAAGTGCTCGTGATCTCTCCCGTGGGATTTACATGCATTAATTAATTAAATAAATAATATCCTGCGAAATACAAAAGCCTGCATCGGGTGGCCCTGGTCCATGCGTTTTGTTTGGATTCATCATCACGAGCGTGTGTGGACAAGTTCCACACATTCATAAAAACATGCGTGCAGGTTCGAGTAAAATCTGTTTTAAACCTTGATTTCATACGTCCGGTCGAAATCAAACTCTAACCTTTTAATTCCTGAAACTGATACCTTATACTCACGGATCCCCGTCAATCCAAACCCTGGATTCGCTTAGATCAGTTTGGCGTGTGAGAAAATTGACAATCCCGGTCGGTATCACTTTCTACACTCACTGACAACACAGGTCCACATGTCATATTTATTTTCTCTCCTTCAATCTCCCCAAGAACTGCGCCATCGCTGGTACGGGTTGGTTGCCAGCCGCGGCCATTCGATGGCCCTGTGCCATGAACCTCCCGGGTCGAACCTCGCCGGCTCTGGCCACGCAGCTGGGTCCCAGCCCATGGCCTATGTGTCAACGAGCAGCCTCGAGCCCTCCGGGGAACTGCCACGCCTGAACCATGGACATACATTTGCACGTACACATGTGGTCAATTACAGGGTGACGATCGAGCATGTACGTAGCACTTGAGCAACGCTTTGATGCTGAGGCCTGTGACGCCGTCCTCTCGATGCCGACATGGCCGCGGAAGGTGAGCAGCCGGTCGACAAGGTCGGGCTGGCGCCTGGTGGCGGCTCCCCGCTTGCGCCTCGTGGTCGTGGTCTGACAACAGCCAGCGCCAGACCCTGGATAGCCTCGCCGTCAGCCGAGTAATACAAAAGTGAACGCGCTCGCCGTGAGCGCCATCGCGTGGGTGCTCTATTGCGGGCTAGCGGCTCGTTTGACGGCCTTGTTGACTGCTGAAAGAGCGTGGCACTGACTTCGGGCGGTAACCACGGTGGTAAGGATGCCGACCACGTCGGCGGCGCCGTCCAACTTGCCATTGACACGTGAACACCCTGCCACGGCCTCAATCCAACTCGCCGCCATGGCATCGACCCGTAGACGCCCGCTCGCAGCAACCTGCGATCCAGCCGCTTGTGCCGCTCCAGCCTCTCCGCGCGCATGCTCCATGGACCTGCGTTGTGCGGACTGCGGAGGTTGAAGAAGTGCCAGCGCCGTGTAGCGTCCTCCCCTGCCCGCGTGCTTGACATGGCTGCTACGCTTTGGCTAGCCGCCGCAACGCGACCAGGAGCCACGCCCACCACGGCCATTGAGGATAAGGATGGAGATGACGCGTGGGGCACGGATGTCAGCGAGAGTATACTATGATCCCGAGCGGGATCGATCTTTTCCCGCTGCACCAAACAGGCCCAGGGTCCAGATTGGTCGGGATAACTGAGTACAGAGTGTGGATTTCAGGGATTGAGAGGTTAGGGTTCAATTCCGACCAGCTGTATGAAATCAAGGTTTAAAATAGACTTTACTCTGCAGGTTACGGGCCCGTTTTGCGTCCAACGATCAGCAAATAAAGTTCCAGACAACCTCTAGAACTTGATCCACTAGGCGCTCATCCTATTAATATTTTTCTTATATTTTTGGCTGATGATGCATGCCGGGAGGCCGGGCCCTGCCCTGCGCGGGACACCCTGTGTACCCCCTACTCACAAAGGCCACACAAGCTTGCCTAAAAAAAGGCTACACAGGCTGCGCATGCGTTCATCTCGTGCAATTGCGCATGCGCGAGCGACCATGCCTCTGACATCCACCCATTTAACCATATTTGTCTCAAAAAAGAAACTTATTTATAACCATATAAACTCTACACCCTTTTTTTTTCCATAGTGCATGCCAGCTTACAAAATATTTGTCTCGAAATACAAATTGTAAAACCGGCCTTAATTACCTGAAGTACAAATTAATTATCGTTTATCGGACGTGCGAGTAGGTTGATCCCCCGTGCGAGTTGGTCGGACGACAGTTCCGTGAAGGTGGGACGCCGGTCCTTGGCACATACTATCTCGGTTCTGAGGTTATATTTGTCAGTTCTTCAAGGTGATCCCCCGTGCGAGTAGGTCGGACGACGGTTCCATGAGGTTGGGGCGTCGGTCCTTGGCACATACTCCCTCCGTAAACTAATATAAGAGCGCTTTAGTGATCTAAATGCTCTTATATTAATTTACAGAGGGAGTACTATCTCGGTTCTAAGGTTATGTTTGTCGGTTCTTCAAGGTGATCCCCCATGTGAGATGGTCGGACGACGGTTCCGTGAAGGTGGGACGTCGGTCCTTCGCACATACTATCTCGGTTCTGAGGTTATATTTGTCAGTTCTTCAAGGTGATCCCCCGTGCGAGTAGGTCGGACGACGGTTCCATGAAGGTGGGACATCGGTCCTTGGCACATACTATCTCGGTTCTAAGGTTATGTTTGTTTGTTCTTTAAGGTGATCCCTCGTGCGAGCTGGTCTGACGACAGTTCCGTGAAGGTGGGACCCCCCGCGAGTAGGTCAAACGATGGGTCTGTGAAAGTGGATTGTCCAGTTCTTCCCATACACTATCTCGGTTCCAAGAATATATTTGGCGGTTCTTTGGGATGAACCCCGTGTCATATTGTACTAGTTTGATCATGGAGATGAAAAACACTAGAGCACTCTACTAATCAAGAGTAGAAAGAAGGCAGTGTGCTCGGAGGGCCCCGTTAGTTGATTCCCATTTTTTTCATTGAAAAGTTTGGCCATGGTCACGCATGACCCTGAGTTAGCTGGTCAAGTATGATGTCCATAATTGAAGATTTAATATGTACTCCCTCCGTTCCTAAATATTTGTCTTTCTAGAGGTTTCAACAAATGACTACATACGAAGCAAAATGAGTGAATCTACATTCTAAAATATGTCTATATACATCCGTATGTGGTAGTCCATTTGAAATCTCTAAAAAGACAAATATTTAAGAACGGAGGGAGTAGTCGTCAGACGTCGCCCCTTATCTACGGTCGGTCCCATCACCTCATTTGCATGTTCTTGATAATATAGTCCCTCGGTTCCATCTCCGATTTGGCCAGTTCTTCACGCAGCAGGAATCAGGCACTTAAAGGCATGGCCGGCGGACGGCAAAGAGCTGATGGCAAAGGGCCGGCTGAATAAACTACGGTAAAGGCTTCTTTGCCGTCCGCTGGCAGATGGTAAAGAGCCTGCAGCCTTTGCCATCAGCTGGCAGATGGCAAAGCCTCTGGACGGCAGAGGAACGGGGTTAGCCATGTTAGGAGGCTAACGGCGTGCTTTGCCGTCTGCCAGCAGATGGGGCAGATGGCAAAGAGTCTGCAGCCTTTGCCATCTGCTGGCAGACGGCAAAGAGACCAAATAGGCCAGACGAGCGATTACCGGGTTGAACAGGTAGCTGCCACGTGGCCTCTTTGCCATCTGCCAGCAGATGGCAAAGTGCCTATATTGCCCCATTTAATTTTGTTTTTTCTTATATCAATTCATTTTCACAGAAAATCAAACATAGATATATATATGACCAATATAGCATATTCAACACATATTACCAATAGTCATGAACACATATATATCCAACACATATCCAACACATGTTACCAATAGTAGCAAGTTTCATCCATACATATACATAGTTTCATCAATATTACACAGTTTCATCATAGGTAGCAAGTTTCACAAAGTCAAAACAAAAACTAAAGACAAGCACTCCATCAACCCAAGCTTCCGTGATCTGAAGCAAATCTGCAAAATGGGAAAGAAGAAAGTTAGAAGAAGAAGACTAGAAGAAGAAGATTATTATGATGCAACTAAAATGTGAAGATTATTATGATGCAACTTATATCTGTAAAATAGGTCATTTTGGAGCTAAGTATGGTTATTATGTCATTTTTGAGCTAGCTAAGCATACTAAGTCATTTTGGTGTAAAAAATGCTAAGTAAGGTCATTTTGGAGCTAAGTAAGTTTATTATGGTCCATTTTGGTAGCTACAAGCATATGAAGTCATTTAGGAGCTAAATATATCATTTCTTAAGCATATTATGTCATTTTAGAGCTAGCTAAGCATATTAAGTCATTTTGGAGGAAAAGATGCTAAGTATAGGTCATTTTAGAGCTATCCTAGGTTAAATAGGTCATTTTGGAGCTAGCTAAGCATATTAAGTCATTTTGGAGGAAAAAATGCTAAGTATAGGTCATTTAGAGCTATCCTAGTTAAATAGGTCATTTTGGAGCTGATTAAGGTTATTATGTCATTTTTGAGCTAGCTAAGCATATTAAGTCATTTTGGAGAAAAAATGCTAAGTATGGTCATTTTAGAGCTATCCTAGGTTAAATAGGTCATTTTGGAGCTGATTAAGGTTATTATGTCATTTTTGAGCTAGCTAAGCATATAAGTCATTCCGAAGGAAAAAAATGCTGAGTATGTTCATTTAGAGCTATCCTAGGATAAATAGGTCTTTTGGACCTAAGTATGGTTATTATGTCATTTTTGAGCTAGCTAAGCATATTATAGCATTTTGGAGCTAAATAGGTCATTTCTAGCATATTATGTCATTTTGGAGCTAGCTAAGCATATTAAGTCATTTTGGAGGAATAATGCTAAGTATATGTCATTTTAGAGCTATCCTAGGTTAAATAGGTCATTTTGGATGCTATTAACGTTATTATGTCATTTTTGAGCTAGCTAAGCATATTAAGTCATTTTGAAGGAATAAATGCTAAGTATAGGTCATTTTAGAGCTATCCTAGGTTAAATAGGTCATTTTGGAGCTAATTAAGGTTATTATGTCATTTTGGAGGAAAAAGTGCTAAGTATAGGTCATTTTAGAGCTATCCTAGGTTAAATAGGTCATTTTGGAGCTAATTAAGGTTATTATGTCATTTTGGAGGAAAAAGTGCCAAGTATAGGTCATTTCTTAAGCTAAGTATGCATTTGTTAAGCAAAGCACTAGGGAAAACTTACCATCAACCCGTAGGTGAAGGATGGGGGTTCTTGCTCGCGGCAGTGGCAGAACGGAGGAGGATCGGGGTTCTTGCTCACGCCAGTGGCAGACGTCGATGCTTGTCGGGAGTTATGCTGCACCAAATTAAAGATCATTTGCAATGTCTCGTTAGCATGATGCAACTCAAATGTGAAGACTAATAAGTAATGTCCATTCAAATGAAACTCACCGTGCCCGCCGGAGCAATGACTGGCATCGGCGGAGGGGTCTGACCATTCTTCTCGCACGTGGACTGCACATTTGGTTTTGACGAGTCAGTCATATTAGTTACTAATGAAAGGAACATTACGTGCATGATTTGGCTAATATGCAGAAGAAACTTACCGCGAAGAGCTCGTATATGGCCCGGTTAGCCAAGTCGTTCCGGTTCCTCTCCTCCTCCAAAAGCCTAGCCGTCCTCTACTCAATCTCCCTCTCCCTCTCCGCCGCCTGCCTCCTTTCCTCCGCCAGAAGCTCCTGGGTCTTCGCTCTCTCTTCCTCAATAGCAGCCTGCAACACAACTCCTCTTTAGCATTGTAATCATCGATGGCCGCACACATAATGTAATGGAGGAAAGGTATCTGAGTCTGTATAACTAACCTTGATTTCGAGATCCATTGGCCGTGGACGAGGCCTTATCTCAGGATCGGAGCTCGTCTGGCGCCTCTTGATCTGCGGGAGAGTGCTAGTACAATGTATCAGTCCATCCCCAATGGCTAACAAGCCATGGTGCCTCCCGCCACCAGATATCATCACCAGCTCTGGATCAATAGGCTGGCTCGGGTTAAAATCCGGCCCTTTCCTCGCCTTCCCCTCGTCTTTGTACCTCACGAGCTTGTTGTGGGAGGCGCGGTTGCTGAAGTTCTTTGGATCATCAAGATCAGACTCAGAGAATGCCTTGGCCTTCTTATACGGGGCACTATGGGCCATGGCATAGAGGTCAAACAGCTCTGGCACATCTGTCTTGTTGTGTCGCGCCTAAAAGAGAGGAACAAAGTATTAGTTAAGGGCTCAAGCTAGCATGAAGAATGAATTTGCATGAATCATGAAGCAAACCACATACCCAGTTATCCCCGTACTGATATAGGTTGACGCTGCCTTGATGGTGTGGCACACCGCTCATTTTGCCCCGGATAGTTGGGCCCCAGAATTATCAACGTCAGGAAAATGTTCTTTCTTTGCATAATCTGTCCGGGAGGGAGATTGAGTGGAATGACAAATACAGGCCAACAACTGCATTGGGCTGCCATCATACCAAACATGTTGAACCCATCCGTGCTTATGGCGATTCGAGGATGCCTTGGATCTGCCGCTTTAGCATGATGTATTGCATCGAAGCGCTTCCACGCAAAAGCGTCCGATGTGTGTACCAACATCGGCTCCCCATCTGCATCTAGTTCGGTTCTTTTGCCCAATTTGTGCCATGTCATCTGTCTGGCCGTCTCTTCAACCATGAAAAGATGTTGAAGTCTTGGTATGATTGGCATATACCGAAGAACATTAACTGGGATTTTTGTCTGACTCTTCTCACCCATACCATTGTCTACCACAACATACCTGGAAGACTGGCAAACGGGACAATACTTCAAGTCCGCATACTCAAGCCTAAATAAGGCACATCCTTTCTCACAGGCATCTATCTTCTCATAGGGCATCTTAAGTACACGGAGGATTTTGTCCGACTGGTACAGGTTTGCAGGCATTACATGGCCTTTGGGTAGAAAGCGTCCAAATAGTGTCATCATCGCGTCGTAGCATTCTCTGCCCAAGTTAAATTGAGCCTTCAGAGCCATTACTTGTGCGATGGCATCCAG
The DNA here is from genome assembly GCA_011799875.1 of Thinopyrum elongatum. Taxonomy (NCBI): domain Eukaryota; kingdom Viridiplantae; phylum Streptophyta; class Magnoliopsida; order Poales; family Poaceae; genus Thinopyrum; species Thinopyrum elongatum. Next base: position 115,929,879 of record CM022299.1, on the reverse strand, counting down.
CTGACAAAGCTCAGTGTGCTCTTGGAGAGGACGTTTTGAAGACTCCAACATATCATTGAAGGCCTTTGCAGATTCCTCCATCTCATCATCCGAATCCCGAGCATCATCAAAGTCTTCCACCATGTCTTCCATCCCGGTACCATGCTCGTCGGTGCGACGACGGCCCTCCTCAGCTCTGGCACGTTGGGCAGACTCACCATGAAATGTCCAGACTGTATAATTAGGCGTAAAATCCCACTTCTGCAGGTGTTTGATCATTTCAAACTCTGACCACTTATGATAGTTGTCGCACTCGACACAGGGGCACCAGGTTTTTCTCTGTCCATTTGCAAATGCGACTCTCACAAACCCCTTGGTTTTTGTTATCCATTCATGGGTCATGTCTTTCTGACTAGTGTGACCGGTGTACATCCACGCACAATCACTCATCTTGCCTAGCTACTAGACACACAAGAAATATATACATAATTCAGCAAACCATATTCATCAGTTAATAGAGTTTGTCAGTTTTATTATGTCCATGCAACCTAGACGCTAATAGGTAAAGATAGGTCCTAATCCCACCCGAGTATGTGTAGATTGGGTTCGTTTTCCCATGCTCTACTCCGGATCCGACGCAAAATTTCGGCAGCACCTCCCCACTGTTCTCCTGATACACGTCTCGGCAATAAGCAGAGAGGATGTGTACCCGGAGAACAACAGGGAGGCACTGACGAAATTCTGCATCGGATCCGGAGCAGAGCATATGGGAAAACGAACCCAATCTACGCATACTCGGGCTGTCCATGGATAACGTTGGACAATTCGAAAGAATCACGGTTATAAATATGCAAATGCATGCATATTTATAGATGTAACCCTTTCGAATGGGAGACGCATAGTGGTCACGCATACTGATGATTCAATCTACCTACAGCTAGCATGTTTCATCGGCATGAAGACCGGAACAGAGCAAATGAAGGGGGGAGGAGGAGATGTCATTTGTGCTCACCCACGAACGCCGGGGCGGAGCTCGTTGAACGCACGGGGAGGTCGTCGAACACCAGACCCTCGCAGCGATGAAACAACTGCACATTTAAATCCACCCGATCAACACAAATATATATGATGTTTTTCATAACAAAATCGGAAAATATATGACCTAACTCATAATTCATAAATATATGACCCCGTCGGCCTCTAGAAGGCCGAAAAGCACCTTTTCGGTCAACAGGAGGCCGAAGAGGTGTCGGGGGTCGGGGGTGTCGTGTCTGGGTGTTGTGGTGTCAAAAGGACAAAGATAAATTCTATCCGGCAAAAGTGGACTGTAAATAAAAGCCTGCTACATGATCCTCAAAACATCTATAAGCATATCCTAAATCTTGGCTGCATGCATGTGTTTTTTCGAAGTCTAAGAAGAAAAAAAAACTAACATGCCTTTTAGTGTGCACTTAAATAGTATGTCCGCTGTACAATGTGATTTTTTTCTGTAGGGGTATAAGCGAGAACTCATAGACATCTTACCTTGGGCAAGAAGTGCTCAAGCGAGGAAACGACAGTGACCAAGGCTGGATCAAGCCCAATCTCCTCCTTTGCCTCCCTTAATGTTGTTGCTGCATCATCAGCATCACCCTCCTCTGCCTTTCCTCCGAGCAATGCAACCTCCCCTTCAAATCTCAAGTGGAGAAAACAAAATCAGACAGGGTTTATCCAGCTCGTGTCTAGGTTGGTATCTATTTGTGAACCTGATTGTTCAAATATAAAAGCTAAGGCAAGCCAAACCAGCACTGAACAGAAAAAGCTATGTTAAAAATCCAAATTTTCTTGTAAGAATGTTGGGTATCCGCTGATTGCTGTTTTAGAGGATGTTGACAGGCAAACAACAGTGATAGCAAAAAAATTCTTAGGATAGTGCAACAAGCTGGACAATAATCAGAGGGCGGCAGATGAGACTGGGCATTATCGTGGGATGTGTTTGCACATGCATGTCTCGATCATTGTAGTACCTTCACTGAGCATGACTTGCGTAATTGAAAAGTATGTACTTTTGAGTTATTTCTCTACCTAAAACAGTAGATATTGCAATCAATCAATCAATCAATCATGTAAAGTGGATCTTATGAACTCTGTTCATTTCAATAAAAAATATAAAATTTCCTATAGTGTTTTCCAAGACATATCCAGCAGAACTTTACTGAATCTTCTAAGCTTGATGGCAGTGTGTATAAGATATTGCCTATAAGATCACTTTCTGGTAATGATCGGACATGTAGAAAAACTTTAAAAGACAGCCAAATAAAATGACAAGCAACAGCTAAAAGAGAAATAACTGAATATACAACTTTTTTGAAGCAAGTTTCATTTGTGCTCTCCAGATGGACGGCTCAAACGATAAGATATGTTATTCACGATATCCCCGTTTTTGCAAAATTATATTCCTTCTTTTATACAACTTAGCATTGCCGACTCGCAGTTGTACAACAATAGGTTTTGCAGTCATGTAAGTCAGATCGCAAGAATTTTTTGTTCATTTCATTAGAAAAAACTAAAGTTTCTGAAAGTGCATTGCAAGAGACCCAGTAGAACAACATTGAATCTTTGAAACTTGACTACAAAGTATATAGTATTTGCCTTATAAAGTTCTCGGTCTTGGTACTTTAGTTACCTTCAGCCAATGAAGAAACTGAGTTGGAAAGTGAAAATATTATGCATCTCAACATAGATTAAGGTACGTACTATCTCTAATTGATTTTTTCAATGTAATTCATTCTAATATAGGCTTCCAAAGTATTAATATTCTAGAAACATAATTTTGACTTCAAATGCAACATTATCTTAATTCAGTCTACTCATTGGTTTGATTCATTCTTCACAACTGCTCCCTTTTGTTGCTCAATGTTTAGTGCAAAAACATCCAGCCGTGTATACACCAACTGTAGAGAGTTCTTCCTAAGTCTAACTGAGGTTTCTTTCTGCTACATGTATACACTAACAAAATTATAATCATCACATGTCGGTAGATGTAAGAACCAAACATCACTGTCATTTTGTTTTGCCAGCACATTACTGAGTCATTCTATTTTCAGGTTGTGGAGATGTTTGTTGCGTTAGCTTTGGCCTGGCTCCGGCGGTGGTTGAGGAGGGCCGGCGCAGGGAGGAAGGTCGGCGCGGGGCGGGTCGTGGATGGCGCAGGGGCGGGCGGCCGGGCTTTTGCTGTGATGTCCTGGGCCCGCCGCTTTTGCGTTTTGTCCGGCTGCGCCGTCTGCCCCGTCTCATTTCTTTTCTTTCGCCTGGTCGGTCTTTCCTATTCCACCTGGAGTTCCTCTGTCCCCCCTCTTTTTTTGGCCCAGGGAAGGGCCGCGGAGAGGGGGGCGGTCCCCGCGGCCTGGAACGGTGGAGGGGCGGGCGTAGGGCGGGCTGCGTGGCGGGGAGGGGGCGGGCCGGCGGCGGTGCTGGGTGGTGGCGGGGGGACGGGCCGCGGCGGTGCTGGGCGGCGTCGGGAACGCGGGGCTGGGCGGCGGGTGCGGTGGGGGTGGGTGAGGTGGGGGAGAGAGAAAGGGGTGGGGCTGGGCTGGAGAGAGAGGGTGTTGTGTTGGGGATCGTAGCAGAATTTTTTAAAATTTTCTACGCATCACCAAGATCAATCTATGGAGTCATCTAGCAACGAGAGAGAGGGGAGTGCATCTACATACCCTTGTAGATCGCGAGCGGAAGCGTTCAGAGAACGGGGTTGTGGAGTCGTACTCGTCGTGATCCAAATCACCGATGACCGAGCGCCGAACGGACGCACCTCCGTGTTCAACACACGTACGAGCGGAGACGTCTCCTCCTTCTCGATCCAGCAAGGGGGAGGAGAGGTTGGGGAGGACAGCTCCAGCAGCAGCACGACGGCGTGGTGGAGTTGGAGCTGCGTGGTATTCCTGCAGGGCTTCGCCAAGCACCGCGGGAGGAGGAGGTGTTGGAGAGGGGAGGGGCTGCGCCAGGGATGAGGATGGCCTCCCTCCCACCCTCCACTATTTATAGGGGGAAGAGGAGAGGGGGCCGCCCCCTCAGATCCAATCTGAGGGGAGGGGAGGCGCCAGGGGAGGGAAACTTGCCCCCAAGCAAGGTGGAAGGCTCCCTCCCCTAGGGTTTCCCAACCCTAGCGCCATGGGCCCTTGGGGGGGGGGGGGGGGGGGGTGCACCAGCCCACTAGGGGGCTGGTTCCCTCCCATATACAGCCCATTAGGCCTCCCGGGTAAATCAGCCCCACCCGGTGGACCTCCGGACACCTTTCGGTGGTCCCGGTACAATACCGATAACCCCCGAAACTATTCCGGTGACTGTATGACAACTTCCCATATATAAATCTTCACCTCCGGACCATTCCGGAACTCCTCGTGACGTCCGGGATCTCATCCGGGGCTCCGAACAACATTCGGTAACCACGTACAAACTTTCCCTACAACCCTAGCGTCATCGAACCTTAAGTGTGTAGACCCTACGGGTTCGGGAGACACGTAGACATGACCGAGACGACTCTCCGGTCAATAACCAACAGCGGGATCTGGATACCCATGTTGGCTCCCACATGCTCCTCGATGATCTCATCGGATGAACCACGATGTCGAGGATTCAATCAATCCCATACGCAATTCCCTTTGTCTATCGGTACGATACTTGCCTGAGATTCGATCGTCGGTATACCGATACCTTGTTCAATCTCGTTACCGGCAAGTCTCTTTACTCGTTTCCGTAACACATCATCCTGTGAACAACTCCTTGATCACATTGAGCTCATTATGATGATGTCCTACCGAGTGGGCCCAGAGGTACCTCTCCGTCACACGGAGTGACAAATCCCAGTCTCGATTCGTGCCAACCCAACAGACACTTTCGGAGATACCCGTAGTGCACCTTTATAGCCACCCAATTACGTTGTGACGTTTGGTACACCCAAAGCACTCCTACGGTATCCGGGAGTTGCACAATCTCATGGTCTAAGGAAAAGTTACTTGACATTGGAAAAGCTTTAGCAAACGAACTACACGATCTAGTGCTAGGCTTAGGATTGGGTCTTGTCCATCACATCATTCTCCTAATGATGTGATCCCGTTATCAATGACATCCAATGTCCATGGTCAGGAAACCGTAACCATCTATTGATCAACGAGCTAGTCAACTAGAGGCTTACTAGGGACATGTAGTGGTCTATGTATTCACACATGTATTACGATTTCCGGATAACACAATTATAGCATGAATAACAGACAATTATCATGAACAAGGAAATATAATAATAACCATTTTATTATTGCCTCTAGGGCATATTTCCAACATTCTCCCACTTGCACTAGAGTCAATAATCTAGTTACATTGTGATGAATCGAACACCCATAGAGTTCTGGTGTTGATCATGTTTTGCTCGTGGAAGAGGTTTAGTCAACGGATCTGCTACATTCAAATCCGTGTGCACTTTACAAATATCTATGTCTCCATCTTGAACATGTTCACGTATGGAGTTGAAGCGACGCTTGATATGCCTGGTCTTCTTGTGAAACCTGGGCTCCTTGGCAAGGGCAATAGCTCCAGTGTTGTCACAGAAGAGAGCCATTGGACCCGACGCATTTGGAATGACTCCTAGGTCGGTGATGAACTCCTTCATCCATACTGCTTCGTGTGCTGCCTCCGAGGCTGCTATGTACTCCGCTTCGCATGTAGAACCCGCCACGACGCTTTGCTTGCAACTGCACCAGCTTACCGCTCCACCATTCAAAATATACACGTATCCGGTTTGTGACCTGGAGTCATCCGGATCTGTGTCGAAGCTAGCGTCGACGTAACCCTTTACGACGAGCTCTTCGTCACCTCCATATACGAGAAACATATCCTTAGTCCTTTTCAGGTACTTCAGGATGTTCTTGACCGCTGTCCAGTGTTCCTTGCCGGGATTACTTTGGTACCTACCTACCAAACTTACAGCAAGGTTTACATCAGGTCTGGTACACAGCATGGCATACATAATAGACCCTATGGCTGAGGCATAGGGGATGACACTCATCTCTTCTATATCTTTTGCCGTGGTCGGGCATTGAGCCGAGCTCAATTTCACACCTTGCAATACAGGCAAGAACCCCTTCTTGGACTGATCCATATTGAACTTCTTCAATATCTTATCAAGGTATGTGCTTTGCGAAAGACCTATGAGGTGTCTCGATCTATCTCTATAGATCTTGATGCCTAATATATAAGCAGCTTCTCCAAGGTCCTTCATTGAAAAACACTTATTCAAGTAGGCCTTTATACTTTCCAAGAATTCTATATCATTTCCCATCAGCAGTATGTCATCCACATATAATATGAGAAATGCTACAGAGCTCCCACTCACTTTCTTGTAAACACAGGCTTCTCCATAAGTCTGTGTGAACCCAAACGCTTTGATCATCTCATCAAAGCGAATGTTCCAACTCCGAGATGCTTGCACCAGCCCATAGATTGAGCGCTTGAGCTTGCATACCTTGTCAGCATTCTCAGGGTCGACAAAACCTTCCGGTTGCATCATATACAACTCTTCCTTAAGAAAACCATTAAGGAATGCCGTTTTGACGTCCATTTGCCATATCTCATAATCATAGTATGCGGCAATTGCTAACATGATTCTGACGGATTTCAGCTTCGCTACGGGTGAGAAAGTCTCATCGTAGTCAACCCCTTGAACTTGTCGATAACCCTTAGCGACAAGCCGAGCCTTATAGATGGTCACATTACCATCCGCGTCAGTCTTCTTCTTAAAGATCCATTTATTTTCTATGGCTTGCCGATCATCGGGCAAGTCAGTCAAAGTCCATACTTCGTTTTCATACATGGATCCTATCTCGGATTTCATGGCTTCAAGCCATTTGTCGGAATCCGGGCCCGCCATCGCTTCTTCATAGTTCGAAGGTTCACTGTTGTCTAACAACATGATTTCCAGGACAGGATTGCCGTAACACTCTGGTGCGGAACGTGTCCTTGTGGACCTTCGAAGTTCAGTGGTAGCTTGATCATGATCATTATCATTAACTTCCTCTCTAGCCGGTGCAGGCTCCACAGAAACATTTTCCTGTGCTGCGCTACTCTCCGGTTCGAGGGTCATCTCATCAAGCTCCACTTTCCTCCCACTTACTTCTTTCGAGAGAAACTCTTTCTCTAGAAAGGATCCATTCCTGGCAACAAAGATCTTGCCCTCGGATCTTAGGTAGAAGGTATACCCAATAGTTTCCTTAGGGTATCCTATGAATACGCATTTTTCCGACTTGGGTTCGAGCTTCTCTGGTTGAAGTTTCTTCACATAAGCATCGCATCCCCAAACTTTCAGAAATGACAGCTTAGGTTTCTTCCCAAACCATAATTCATACGGTGTCGTCTCAACGGATTTTGACGGTGCCCTATTTAAAGTGAATGCGGCAGTCTCTAAAGCATAACCCCAAAAAGATAGTGGTAGATCAGTAAGAGACATCATAGATCGCACCATATCCAATAGAGTGCGATTACGACGTTCAGACACACCGTTACGCTGAGGTGTTCCAGGCGGCATGAGTTGTGAAACAATTCCACATTTCCTTAAGTGCGTGCCAAATTCATGACTCAAATATTCTCCTCCACGATCTGATCGTAAGAACTTTATTTTCTTGTCACGTTGATTCTCAACCTCATTCTGAAATTCCTTGAACTTTTCAAAGGTCTCAGACTTGTGCTTCATCAAGTAGACATACCCATATCTACTCAAATCATCGGTGAGGGTGAGAACATAACGATAACCACCGCGAGCCTCAACACTCATTGGACCACACACATCAGTATGTATGATCTCCAATAAGTTGGTTGCTCGCTCCATTGTTCCGGAGAACGGAGTCTTGGTCATCTTGCCCAAGAGGCATGGTTCGCATCTGTCAAATGATTCATAATCAAGAGACTCCAAAAGTCCATCTGCATGGAGTTTCTTCATGCGTTTAACACCGATATGACCAAGGCGGCAGTGCCACAAGTATGTGGGACTATAGTTATCAACCTTGCATTTCTTGGCATTCACATTATAAACATGTGTAACATCACGTTCGAGATTCAATAAAAATAAACCATTCACCAGCGGGGCATGACCATAAAACATATCTCTCATAAAATAGAACAACCATTATTCTCAGATTTAAATGAGTAGCCATCTCGCATTAAGCGAGATCCAGATACAATGTTCATGCTCAAAGCTGGTACTAAATAACAATTATTGAGGTTTAAAACTAATCCCGTAGGTAGATGCAGAGGTAGCGTGCCGACGGCGATCACATCGACCTTGGAACCATTCCCGACGCGCATCGTCACCTCGTCCTTTGCCAGTCTACGCTGATTCCGCAGTTCCTGCTTTGAGTTACAAATATGAGCAACCGCACCGGTATCAAATACCCAGGAACTACTACGAGTGCTGGTAAGGTACACATCAATTACATGTATACCACATATACCTTTGGTATTGCCGGCCTTCTTATCTGCTAAGTACTTGGGGCAATTCCGCTTCCAGTGACCGGTTCCCTTGCAATAAAAGCACTCAGTCTCAGGCTTGGGTCCATTCTTTGACTTCTTCCCGGCAGCTGGCTTACCGGGCGCGGCAACTCCCTTGCCGTCCTTCTTGAAGTTCTTCTTACCCTTGCCCTTCTTGAACTTAGTGGTTTTATTCACCATCAACACTTGGTGTTCCTTTCTGATCTCTGCCTCCGCTGACTTCAGCATCGCATATACCTCAGGAATGGTCTTTTCCATCCCCTGCATGTTGAAGTTCATCACAAAGCTCTTGTAGCTAGGTGGAAGCGACTGGAGGATTCTGTCAATGACCGCGTCATCCGGGAGATTAATCCCCAGCTGAGACAAGCGGCTGTGCAACCCAGACATTTTGAGTATGTGCTCGCTGACAGAACTATTTTCCTCCATCTTACAGCTGTAGAACTTATCGGAGACTTCATATCTCTCGATCCGGGCATGAGCTTGGAAAACCATTTTCAGCTCTTCGAACATCTCATATGCTCCGTGATGCTCAAAACGCTTTTGGAGCCCCGGTTCTAAGCTGAAGAGCATGCCGCACTGAACGAAGGAGTAATCATCGGTGCGTGTCTGCCAAACGTTCAAATCGTCTGGCAGTGCTGGGAGAGCAGGTGGGTCACCTAACGGTGCTTCAAGGACATATGATTTCTTGAAATTTTAGTAAGGGATCATCTTATATGCTACCGTCGTTCTAAGCAAATAAGATGCAAAAACATGATAAACATCTCATGCAATCAAAATAGTGATATGATATGGCCATTATCACTTCGCTCCTTTTGATCTCCATCTTCGGGGCTCCATGAGCATCATCGTCACCGGCATGACACCATGATCTCCATCATCATGATCTCCATCATCGTGTCTTCATGAAGTTGTCTCGCCAACTATTACTTCTACTACTACGGCTAACGGTTAGCAATAAAGTAAAGTAATTACATGGCGAATTTCAATGACACGCAGGTCATATAATAAATTAAGACAACTCCTATGGCTCCTGCCGGTTGTCATACTCATCGACATGCAAGTCGTGATTCCTATTACAAGAACATGATCATCTCATACATCACATATATCATTCATCACATCCTTTGGCCATATCACATCACAAAGCACTTGCTGCAAAAACAAGTTAGACGTCCTCTAATTGTTGTTGCAAGTTTTTATGTGGCTGCTATAGGTTTCTAGCAAGAACGTTTCTTACCTACGCCAAAACCACAACGTGATATGCCAATTTCTATTTACCCTTCATAAGGACCCTGTTCATCGAATCCGATCTGACTAAAGTGGGAGAGACAGACACCCGCTAGCCACCTTATGCAACTAGTGCATGTCAGTCGGTGGAACCTGTCTCACGTAAGCGTACGTGTAAGGTCGGTCCGGGCCGCTTCATCCCACAGTGCCGCCGAATCAAGATAAGACTAGTAACGGCAAGAAGATTGACAAATCGACGCCCACAACTACTTTGTGTTCTACTCGTGCAAGATACTACGCATAGACCTAGCTCATGATGCCACTGTTGGGGATCGTAGCAGAATTTTAAAATTTTCTACGCATCACCAAGATCAATCTATGGAGTCATCTAGCAACGAGAGAGAGGGGAGTGCATCTACATACCCTTGTAGATCGTGAGCGGAAGCGTTCAAGAGAACGGGGTTGATGGAGTCGTACTCGTCGTGATCCAAATCACCGATGACCGAGCGCCGAACGGACGGCACCTCCGTGTTCAACACACGTACGGAGCGGAGACGTCTCCTCCTTCTTGATCCAGCAAGGGGGGAGGAGAGGTTGGGGAGGACAGCTCCAGCAGCAGCACGACGGCGTGGTGGAGTTGGAGCTGCGTGGTATTCCTGCAGGGCTTCGCCAAGCACCGCGGGAGGAGGAGGAGGTGTTGGAGAGGGGAGGGGCTGCGCCAGGGATGAGGTCTGGCCTCCCTCCCACCCCTCCACTATTTATAGGGGGAAGAGGAGAGGGGGCCGGCCCCCTCAGATCCAATCTGAGGGGAGGGGAGGCGGCCAGGGGAGGGAAACTTGCCCCCCAAGCAAGGTGGAAGGCTCCCTCCCCTAGGGTTTCCCAACCCTAGGCGCCATGGGCCCTTGGGGGGGGGGCGCACCAGCCCACTAGGGGGCTGGTTCCCTCCCATATACAGCCCATTAGGCCTCCCGGGTAAATCAGCCCCACCCGGTGGACCTCCGGACACCTTTCGGTGGTCCCGGTACAATACCGATAACCCCCGAAACTATTCCGGTGACTGTATGACAACTTCCCATATATAAATCTTCACCTCCGGACCATTCCGGAACTCCTCGTGATGTCCGGGATCTCATCCGGGACTCCGAACAACATTCGGTAACCATGTACAAACTTTCCCTACAACCCTAGCGTCATCGAACCTTAAGTGTGTAGACCCTACGGGTTCGGGAGACACGTAGACATGACCGAGACGACTCTCCGGTCAATAACCAACAGCGGGATCTGGATACCCATGTTGGCTCCCACATGCTCCTCGATGATCTCATCGGATGAACCACGATGTCGAGGATTCAATCAATCCCGGGCTGGGAGAGAGAGGGGAGAGAGAGAGGGGTGGGGCCGGGCTAGGAGAGAGAGGGGAGGAGGTAGCCCCACCTCTTTGCCATCAGCCAGCGGATGGCAAAGGCCCACATCTTTGCCATCAGCCAGCAGATGGCAAAGCCCCACCTCTTTGCCATCTGCCAGCAGATGGCAAAGAATCTTTGCCGTCTGCTGGCAGATGGCAAAGAGGTGGGGCTAGTGGGCCGTTACAACGCCGGCGTCCACTGGACCCCACCCACTTCTTTGCCGTCTGCCAGCAGACGGAAAAGATTCTTTGCCATCTGCTGGCAGATGACAAAGAGGTGGGTTGATAGGCCATTACAGCGCCAGCATCCAGTGGACCCCACCCACCTCTTTGCCGTCTGCCAGCGGACGGCAAAGATTCTTTGCCATCTGCTGGCAGATGGCAAAGAACTGGCTGATGGCAACCAGGTTCTTTGCCGTCCGTTTTTTGTAAGCAGATGGCAAAGACGTTCTTTGCCATCCGCTGGCAGACGGCAAAGAGCTGACTGATGGCAAATTCCCTGTTTCCAGTAGTATGATGTCCATCTTTTTTTAGTGTATTATTTCCCTCATGCAAAAAGTCCGTCAGTTTCAAACGAGACAACCGCGGGTGCTTCCCAAACCAAAACGACGATGGATAACTAAACATGATAGAATGGCATAATTCAACATATGATGAGTATCTAAACAGGATGACATGACATAACTATATGATGTCTTTCTAAAATAGGTTGGGATGAAATAATTCACATACATGTTGTCTAAGTATACATGATGGCATGATATAATTCACATAATTGATTGATATACTAAGCAGCTGGCACTCGCATATATGATCTGTAAACTAAGCATATGTCATTTGAATCTTGTGTATATGATGTCTAAACTAAGCAATGCAAGACACCATATGCATGATATGAAAAATATAAACATTGCAAGTTAAGAGCATACACCTCAGGTGGGATATACGACTGGTCATCTGTCTCTGAATCATCCTTGTCTGAGGAGCTACCAGTAACCATCGAGATATAGGCTTCAACAGGTACCATTGTCTGCTCTGAAGACCTTGTTTTCACTTCAGCTTTTTCCATAACCGACTCAAATGGCTGATGCACATGAAGAGTAGTTCAATATACAAAGATTCTTAACAAATGGAATACATAATGAAAAAAAGGATGGCATGAGATAATTCACATATATGATGCGTGGCTACATAGGATGGCGTTGCATAATTCACATATAAGATAACTGGCTAAAAAAGATGGCATTGGATAATTCACATATCTGATATGGAAACTAAACAGGAGGCATTCACACAAAGCATGTCTAATCTAAGTAGATGTCATAGCAATGCAAGATACCATATGCATGATATGAGCAATATAACCCTGCCAAATTAGAGCATACACCTTGGGGGGAATACGACTGGTCATCTGTCTCTGAATCCTCCTTTGAGGAGCTATCTGTAACCAGCAAGAATTCTGCATCGAGAGGTAGCACTGACTGCTCAAAAGACCTTGTTTTCACTCCAGATTTTCCCATCACCGTCTAAAATGGCTGATGCACAGGAAGAGTAGATGAATGTACAAACATTGTCGACAAATGGAATACATGATGAAAAAAAATAGTATGGCACGATACAATTCACATATACAATGACTGGTTAAACAGGATGGCATTGCATGATTCACGTATATGATGCCTGGCTAAACAAGATGACATTGCATATTTCACATATATGATATAGAAACCAAACAGGTGGCATTCACACAAAGCAAATCTAAACTAAGCTGATGACATATAAGATGTATAAAGTAAGCAATGCGAGGTGCCATATGCATGATATGACCAACATCAGCATGCCAGGTTAGAGTAAACACCTCAGGGGGTAAATAGGATTGGTCGGCTCCCTTTGAATCCCCCTCTGAATAGTTATCTTCCTCTGGAATACAATCTGGAATGGGGGGAGGGGGGCCCCCACTGCGCCCACCATGGATCAGCGTCTACATGACATTATATTCCCACGTAATGGTCTTATCTTTTTCTCTACATGTTCAGAACGATTGTGTACAATAACTGACATGCATAATAAAAAAAACAGAGTTAGATTATGTAAGGCCTAAGGGGTGCATGCAGAAATCAAGATTGATGGTAGCAACGAGTGGATAGATCCAAAACTAATGATAGCAGGAAGATGATAGCTTCAGTTTAAAAAGACAGATGATGGCTCCTCTACTGTTTGTTGCCCACCCAACATGAACCACATAGAAGACCCGAGATGAACTAGATAGTAGACAGAGATACTATTCGTTGCTGCCTCGATATGTGCCCCACAGGCATATTAAAAAAATCAATTTTGAACATTAGTTTGGACCTGACTCGGAGTCTAAGAGGTGAACATGACAGTAAAGTAGCACGTGATAATAATCGATGTATAACATAAGCAGACAGGAAAGAGTGCGACCTCTCTTCCGGAACTGTATAGTCCTCAGGTTCATCTGCTCAGTCGATGATGGTAATGCAGTTGGCGTGGTTGCCGGCAACAGGGAAGATGATCCGAGGCGGCGAAAGGAGGTCTAGAGGGGGGATCTCTGCTGCGGTGGGCGCTTCCGTCGATGGTGCACCTCAAGTGGGGTGGACGACAGCACGACAGGAGCGGGACAAAACACACAGAGTTGTCTTTGACACCTATCTGTAAATGAAGTAAATCTGTAAGTGCTCCTTAGAATTGGAGGATTCTAAAAACGCAGGGACAGAAAAAACACAGGAATAGGGTAGGAATGCACGTGCAAAATAGAGCATTCACAAACACATGATTTCTGTCAACCAGGGTGTTTGGTTCACATGAATTGGAAGAACACAGGAATGGAGAGAAACATGGTCAAATTCAAGTCAAACCACATGAAAATGTGAAGTTAGAATCTTATTATATGCCACTAATGCAATTAGGGGCTGTATGGATTGTGACTACCTTTGCCATATATATCTGAAACTGTGTCATGCTATTCTATTAAGTTAGCCATCATATATGTGAAATTGTGTCATGCTGTCCTGTTTGGTTAGACAACATATTTGTGAATAACTGCATATGTGTATCCATTCAATTTCTTTTCTTGTTTATCATCCATTTGAATTGGAAGGGATAATGACAGTATTTAAGGGAGTAAAAACACGTTCTTCACAAAAGACGGTGCTACCCGTCGATGTAGATAGAACCATGGTTGTACTGGCCCATGAACTAGCCCCACCACACATAACTAAGACTTGCAGATTGTACCCCTACACCGTTGGACAGAGAACCAGCTACACCCCATCTAACCCCAACCCCAGTAGATAGTAACCCACTTCTAGATGACACAACACCATGTCCACCACATAGTACCCCCACACGAGCAGTTAGTAAGGCAACTGCAGTGCCCAAAGCACGAAGACCACTACAGCGAACCCAGACTCCATGTTTAAAGCAGAAGAGCAACTGTTCTCAGGTCAGATTCCGTAGCTATGGTACATATTCCTTTGCTCTTGCATCACTATATTTACTCATACCAACTAATTTCGAATTTGAAGGATCCAATTGAAACTCCAATGGCGCAACAGATATGTTTTAAACCTATTTCTTTAACTGGATTGTTGTTCTAACTTCTTGCTCTATGTTGATTTCAGTTTCAATTGTATAAACAGTCATATTCTCATGTCATGCACATTACAAGTGTTGTTGGTGTTGTGTAGTTTCCCGCACTTCTATTCTATCTATGCTGCTTTGTCTTAAACAGATACGATTTGAACTGTGTCTCTAGATTTGGCAACATAAACTAGAATGATATAGACAATACAGCGACCATAGTACATAGATATACGTTTGTTTCATGCTGTTATCCTATCCACCATTCTAGTGAAACCGGTTTACCAAAATGAGTTTCATATACTACATGCTAAACCTGTGATGTTTCTGCTTGTTTCTCTTGTAGAATGCCAACAGAATATTGGAGAAGAGCACCCCGTTATGCAATGGTAGAGAAAGTAATGCAGATAAGGTTCAAGATAGTGAGATAACCCTGTTGGTTTCCAAGAAAGCTGATAAAAACTATCTTGCAGACAGTGAGACAACCCCAAAGTCGTGCCTTGATGTAGTGTTCGAGTTACTGGCCACTACAGCTGGCACAAGCTCTTCGAACTCGCTGCCTGAATCAGCTCAGCTTCTTGAGTCTCAGCTACAAGCTGAACGGCATCAGTCAGCTGTGCTGCGACAAGAAGCCAAAGGACTGAGGAAGTCCCTACAGAATTCAGATGCATACTTTCTGGTGCAACAGCAAGCATTGGAGGATTTTAGCGCCAAACAAGAGAAAGCTAATAACCTTGCTAAGCTTCTTGCAAGCATGATAGGTACCCAAGATATTGTTTCTTGAGCTCTTCTGAAGTGGATTCAGTTCTGGACTTGTTTTGCTGCGGCGTTTATTTGCACTGGTGGCCAGCTTTGATGCCCAGTGTATGTAATATGCTGCTTTGTTCCTTATATTTGCACTGGTGGCGAACTTTTATGCCCAGTGGATGTAATCTGTGTAATTACCATAATATCCTAGCATTAGTTGCGTGCTTATTTATTTTCTTATAGTCTTGTTTATTAATTTTGCTTCTGGTACTGTAGTTCTTTTTGCTCGGTTTCCTACTGGCCGCAATAACAATGGTCCACATATGTGCCATTGTAATCACGAACCTCCTACGGGCCATAGGATACATTGTCCCACGGGCCATATGATCCATGGGCCTCCTATGGGCCTTACGATTGATGGGCCTCTTATGGGCCGTAGGTTCTGGGCCGTAACAATCGTGGACCAAAGATGGAACGCGATATGGGACGTAAACGGGCCAGAATGGGAACCGAATGTTTGTGGGCTCACGTCATAATGGGCCGGTAACAGGCTGCAAGACAACACAGGCATAACGGGTCATTAATGGGCCATAATACCTGACAGGACGACTAAGGCCCAATTTATCGAAGGGCCACAGACGGGCCGACTGTAACCACAGGCTGAATTTGGCCCATCAGGGGAACAAGCCTGTAATGGGCCGTATGTAATTGAGGGCTGGAAATATGCCCAAGAATAAAAGGGCCCTTAGAAGGCCGAAAGATAATACGGACTGGAAACAGCCCAACTCAGTAATGGGCCATTAATGGGTATAAAGCAACTTACTGTTCATTACAGGCCAGTTTCACCACGGGCCACTAAAGGGCCCAAAGATAGAAAATGCCACGCGTGGGCCGAAAGACGTCATGCGCCACACATGGGCTGAAAGTGACAATGGGCTAGAAATATATTGGACGACCCACATGACATTACTGGGCCGTTTTCGGAAAGGTCATAACGACCGGTGAGTTAATGGGCCGTGAATGGGCTATACGTGAGCAGGCCATTAACAGGCTTTCCATGGGCCAGCCCGTTAACTTTTGACCAAGACAAACAGGCCGGCCTTTTTAAAACTGAATGGGCCACTATTGGGCCATGCCACATGTCGACATATCATAGGCACATCCTGTTGATACGTCTCCGTCGTATCTACTTTTCCAAACTCTTTTGCCCTTGTTTTGGACTCTAACTTGCATGGTTTGAATGGAACTAACCTGGACTGACGCTGTTTTCAGCAGAATTGCCATGGTGTTATTTTTGTGCAGAATAAAAAGTTCTCGGAATGACCTAAAACTTCACGGAGATAAGTTTTGGAATTAATAAAAAATATTGGTGAAAGAATCAAGTGAAGGGGGCCCACACCCTGGCCACAGGGGTGGGGGGCGCGCCCACCCCCCTGGGAAGCACCACCCGACCTTGTGGGGCCCCTGGACCTCCACCGACCTCAACTCCAACTCCATATATTCTCTTTCGGGGAGAAAAAAATCAGAGAGAAGGATTCATCGCGTTTTACGATACGGAGCCGCCGCCAAGCCCTGTTCTTCCTCGAGAGGGCAGATCTGGAGTCCGTTTTGGGCTTCGGAGAGGGGAATCCATCGCCATCGTCATCATCAACCATCCTCCATCACCAATTTCATGATGCTCACCACCGTGCGTGAGTAATTCCATCGTAGGCTTGCTGGACCGTGATGGGTTGGATGAGATTTACCATGTAATCGAGTTAGTTTTGTTAGGGTTTGATCCCTAGTATCCACTATGTTCTAAGATTGATGTTGCTATGACTTTGCTATGCCTAATGCTTGTCACTAGGGCCCGAGTGCCATGATTTCATATCTGAACCTATTATGTTTTCATGAATATAGTTGTGTTCTTGATCCTATCTTGCAAGTTATAGTCACCTACTACGTGTTATGATCCGGCAACCCCGGAGTGACAATAGTCGGGACACTTCCCGGTGATGACCGTAGTTTGAGGAGTTCATGTATTCACTAAGTGCTAATGCTTTGGTCCGGTACTCTATTAAAAGGAGGCCTTAATATCCCTTAGTTTCCAATAGGACCCCGCTGCCACGGGAGGGTAGGACAAAAGATGTCATGCAAGTTCTTTTCCATAAGCATGTATGACTATATTCGGAATACATGCCTACATTATATTGATGAATTGGAGCTAGTTCTGTGTCACCCTATGTTATAACCATTACATGATGAATGCCATCTGACATAATTATCCATCATTGATCCATTGCCTACGAGCTTGTTTCATATTGATCTTTGCTTCGTTACTTTTTCTTTGCCATTGTTACGATTCCTACAATACTGCTACTGTTACTTTTGCCACCGTTACCGTTACTTCCATACTACTTTGCTACTAAATATTTTGCTGCAGATATTAAGTCTTTCAAGTGTGGTTGAATTGACAACTCAGCTGCTAATACTTGAGAATATTCTTTGGCTCCCCTTGTGTCGAATCAATAAATTTGGGTTGAATACTCTACCCTCGAAAACTGTTGCGATCCCCTATACTTGTGGGTTATCAAGATCTTTTTCTGGCGCCGTTGCCGGGGAGCATAACTCTATTCTCTGAGTCACTTGGGATTTATATCTGTTGATCACTATGAAGAATCTAAAAGACAACAAAACCAAGATCTATCCCTCAACTACGAGGGGAGGTAAGGAACTGCCATCTAGCTCTGCACTTGATTCTCCTTCTGTTTTGAGTTAGCTTGCGACACCTACACCTGCTATTGATTCCGATATGTTGCATGTTATTAATGATGTCACTTCTGCTATGCATGATGCTTATGATGATACTACTTCTATGCTTGATAATACTGTGCCACTAGGTGAATTTCTTGATGAACAACTTGCTAGGGTTAGGGAGAATGAAATTACTGAAACTGATGATATTTTTGAAACTGAAGATTATGATTCTCCCCCTAGATATGAATTGCCTGTTGTCCCTGAGGGTTATGTTATGGATGAAGAAACTACTAGAGACTTCTTTGCTTGCAATGATAGAGAGGATCTTAAGAAATTGTTAGCTAAGCTGAAAGAAAAATCCTTGAATGCTAGAATGAAATATGATCCCGCTTTTGCTACTTCACCTATCTTTGTTACTGATAAGGATTATGAAATCTCTGTCGATCCTGAGTTAATTACTTTGGTTGAATCTTATCCTTTTCATGGTTATGAATCTGAAACTGTTGTGGCACATCTTACTAAATTGAATGATATAGCCACCCTATTTGCTCATGAGGAAAAAATTCACTACTACTATATTCTTAAGTTGTTTCCTTTCTCATTAAAGGGTGATGCTAAGTTATGGTTTAATTCTCTTGCTCCTGGTTGTGTGCGTAGTCCCCAGGATATGATTTATCACTTCTCTACAAAATATTTCCCCGCTCATAAGAAACAAGCTGCTTTAAAGGAAATATTTAATTTTGCGCAAATTGAAGAAGAGAGTCTCCCACAAGCTTGGGGGAGGCTTCTCCGATTACTTAATGCTTTGCCTGATCATCCTCTCAAGAAAAATGAAATACTTGATATCTTTTATAATGGACTAACCGATGCTTCCAGAGACCACCTGGATAGTTGTGCTGGTTGTGTTTTCAGGGAAAGAACTGTTGAGCAAGCGGAATTGCTATTGAATAATATATTGAGTAATGATAATGATTGGACACTTCCTGAACCAACTCCGAAGAAAAGGGGTATTCTATTTCTCAGTCCTGAAGATATGCAAGAGGCAACGAAATCTATGAAAGAAAAAGGTATTAAAGCTGAAGATGTTAAGAATTTACCGCCTATTGAAGAAATGCATGGTCTTGATAACCCGACACAGGTAGTAGAGGTAAACTCTCTTCGTAGATTTGATGAAGGTGATATTCCTCATAATAAGCCTGCTAGTCAATGCTTGAATGAGTTTGATATTGTTAAACAAGAGAACTTCAATGCTTATGTTAGTAGACAATTGAAACGTAATGCTTACATGCTTGACCACTTGGGTGATTATATGAGTAGAACTGTTAATGATCTCAAGCTTATTAGTAAACATGCTTCCATGGTTACAACTCAAGTAGAACAAGTACTTAAGGCACAGGATGATTTGCTTAATGAGTTGAATAGTAAGAATAATGATAATGCTGTTAGGGTTATGACTAGAGGTGGTAAAATGACCCAGGAACCTTTGTATCCTAAGGGTCATCCTAAGAGAGTTGAGCAAGATTCTCAGAGAACTAATACTGATGCACCTAGTCCTAGTAATAAAAAGAAAAAGAAAACTGATAGGACTTTGCATGCTAGTGAACCTGCTATAGACACACCTGAGAATCCCAATGATATTTCTATTTCTGATGCTGAGACACAATCTGGTGATGAACATGAGCCTAGTGCTAATGTTGATAATGATGTTCATGTTGATGCTCAACCTAGTAATGATAATGATGTAGAGATTGAACCTGCTGTTGATCTTGATAACCCACAATCAAAGAATCAACGTTATGATAAGGGAGACTTTGTTGCTAGGAAACATGGTAAAGAAAGAGAACCATGGGTTCAGAAACCCATGCCCTTTCCTCCTAAGCCATCCAAGAAAAAGGATGATGAGGATTTTGAGCGCTTTGCTGAAATGATTAGACCTATCTTTTTGCGTATGCGTTTGACTGATATGCTTAAAATGCCTCCTTATGCTAAGTATATGAAAGATATTGTCACTAATAAAAGGAAGATACCAGAAGCTGAAATTTCCACCATGCTTGCTAATTATACTTTTAAGGGTGGAATACCAAAGAAACTTGGAGATCCAGGAGTACCAACTATACCATGCTCCATTAAAAGAAACTATGTTAAAACTGCTTTATGTGATCTTGGAGCTGGTGTTAGTGTTATGCCTTTCTCTTTATATCATAGACTTGAATTGAATAAGTTGACACCTACTGAAATCTGTTTGCAAATGGCTGATAAATCAACTGCTATACCCATTGGTATTTGCGAGGATGTGCCTGTTGTGGTTGCAAACGTTACTATCTTAACGGACTTTGTTATTCTTGATATTCCCGAGGACGACAGTATGTCGATCATTCTTGGTAGACCCTTTTTGAATACTGCAGGGGCTGTTATTGATTGCAACAAAGGCAATGTCACTTTTCATGTTAATGGTAATGAGCATACGGTACACTTTCCGTAGAAACAACCTCAAGTTCATAGTATCAATTCTATTGGAAAATTTTCAACTATTACTATTGGAGGTTTTGAATTTCCTCTTCCTACTGACAAAAAGAAATATGATATTCTTATTGTTGGGGACATGCATATCCCCGTTGAGGTAACCTAGTGTTATTCGAAAGTTCTCCGGTTTCATGTCATCCGGAAGAAGTCTGTCAATAAGACTTGATCAACCTTGTTGATGGATTCCTTTTGATGAGCATGAGATGGATGAATTTAGAAGGCACAACTTTCTGTACCTATCTTTTACTTTCTGTTAATTAGATTAAATAAAGCAAAAATAGTATTTTCTGTCTGTTTTCTGAATTATCCGTGCAATAAAAAATGTCTCGAAAATAAAAGTTCTCCAAATGCCCTGAAAATTTAGTATGATTTTTTATAGAATATTTAAGAATTTCTGGCACTGAACACACACCAGGGGGCCTCACCAGCTGGCCACAAGGGTGGAGGGCACGCCCTACCCCCCTGGGGCGTGCCCCCCGACCTTGTGGGCCCCATGTGGCCCCCCTCCACTTATTCCAGCACCCATCCTCTCCTTCTTCCTCCAGAAAAAATCACTCCATAGCTCAAACTCGTGTTCTTGCTCATCTTGCTGCCATTTTCGATCTCCTTGCTCAAAGCTCCATTCACAAAACTGCTTTGGGGGATTGTTCTTCGGTATGTGACTCCTCCAATGGTCCAATTAGTTTTTGTTCTAGTGCTTTATTTATTGCAAATTTTTGCTGCTGTGGTGACCTTGTTCTTGAGCTTGCATGTCAAATTTATATGGTCCAAAGTAGTTTTAATGCATGATATAGCTTCTAGGCACTTGTGGGAGTAGTTGCTATCAATTTTGTTGAGTTTGGTTCACTTTTATATTGAGTCACTAAAAATTTCAGAAAATTTTCAGAGGAAGAAAAATGTCTAGGAAAATGTACCAGGGTGGTTCTTCAAGGAAGCAAGCACCGAGGCGTGCGATACGCGAACTAGACCCTGAACCACCAAGGGAAGCTCAAGT
Source organism: Thinopyrum elongatum (assembly GCA_011799875.1). Classification (NCBI taxonomy): domain Eukaryota; kingdom Viridiplantae; phylum Streptophyta; class Magnoliopsida; order Poales; family Poaceae; genus Thinopyrum; species Thinopyrum elongatum. The sequence goes on along the minus strand of CM022299.1, from coordinate 115,908,154 downwards.
GAAGCCGTGCGAATGGCCGTCGGATGAATTTATGGATCGTGCGGGTTTCAAGGATGAATTCTATGTGTACGTACAAAATGCCGGCCTTGAGGATTTCTTATCAGACAAGTGCTTACAGTATTATTATCTCACCGATTCCTTCGTTCGGAGGTTTGAGTTTTCATCTAAGCGTAATACTCATACTGTCTTGTTTGATCTTTGTGATGAATCTTATACCAAGGACCTAGAAGATTTTTGTAATGCATGCAAAATTCCACAATGGGGTAATCTTAGTGAGCCTCACAAATCTGAATACACTGATTTCCTTGCTAGCATCACCGTTGGAGAAACTAGAAATATCACACAAGCTACCATAGGGAGCATTCACTTTCCTACCATACATTACTTTGCTCTCTTTATAGGTAGATGCATTAACGGTAAACATGAGCATTGTCACCTTTGCGTGCCAGATCTTAGTGTCCTCAAATGTGCGGTTTTAGGCGATAAGCGATATAATTTGGGGGCTATTATTGCTAGGAGGCTACACCATAATGCTAAAGATGGAGATTTATTTGGTGGGATTTATGCAACTCGCTTAAGTAATTATTTGGGTGTACCTATTAGAGGGTATGATATTGAGTTACCACCTGCTTTTCTAGATTATGAGACTATGGTACGCTACCAGTTTCTTAAGAGGAACAAGCAGTTCCTCCAGTACCGACTAATCTTTGATAGATGGCGCGCCGTCCATGTTACTCTTCCTGCTCCTACTTTCTTTAACTTTCAGTTAAATGGGCGATATTTTATAACTAGAGAGGAGGCAAACGAGTATGAGAGAACAGCGGAGGCTGCTCGCCTCCATGCTGCAACCCTTCAGGCAGTAGCTGTTGCGTCTCAGTACAAACCCAACTACAACTTTGGATATCCACCAGGCCAGCCGTGGCCTTAGACCAACTTAGGCCAAAAGCCTAAGCTTGGGGGAGTACGTATTTCCCGCCGACATTACATTCATGTTCACACACTCATTTCAGTTGTCGGTGTTCATACTCTTTCATTGTATTATCCATGTTAGTTTATTTCTTTTTCCTGATTTCTCGTTCTTCTTTTGTTTGTTGGGAGCTTTCCCGTGTAAATAGTTTTTCTCGTTCTTGTTTCTCTTTCTTCAGAAAAACAAAAACTCCAAAAATATTTCAGTGTGTTTCTTTGAATTTTTTTCTTTTCTTTGGGGGCCGAGAGGAGAAGACCACGATGAAAATGTTGAGTGGCTCTCATATGCATTATTGTTGATCTAACAAAGAGCCCATATTACCTTGTCTTCTCCTTTGAATAAATGTTTGCAGATTCCAGCTTAGTCCGATGCACGTGCACTATTATTATTATCCACACCGTTCGGTCGTGCGAGTGAAAGGCAATAATGACGATACATGATGAAATGATTGAGATGAGGAAAAGCTGGTATGAACTCGACCTATCTTGTTTTTGTAAATATGATTAGTTCATCATTCCTGATTCAGCCTATTATGAATGAAACATGTTTGCAAAGACAATTAGAGATTATAGTTATTCATGACATGCTTAATTAGCTAGGAGTTTATAATGGTTTACCTTGCATGCCAACATGGAAATTAAAATGGTTGTGATGTAGTATGATAGGGAGGTATCCTCCTTTGAATGATTCGAGTGGCTTGACTTGGCACATGTTCACACATGTAGTTGAAACAAAATCAACATAGCCTCTACGATATTTATGTTCATGGTGATTTATATCCTACTCATGCTTGCACTCAATGCTGGTTAATCTCAATGCATGTTTATGACTGTTGTCGCTCTCTAGTTGGTCGCTTCCCAGTCTTTTTCTAGCCTTCACTTGTACTAAGCGGGAATACTGCTTGTGCATCCACTTCCATAAACCCCAAAGTTGTTCCATATGAGTCCACCATACCTACCTATATGCGGTATTTACCTGCCGTTCCAAGTAAATTTGCAAGTGCCAAACTCTAAACCTTCAAATGATAATCTGTTTTGTATGCTCGAATCGCTCATGTACCAACTAGGGCTGTCAATATCTTCCATGCTAGGTGGGTTATTCTCACGATGAGTGGACTCCGCTCATCATTCACGAGAAAATGGCTGGTAAGCAGGATGCCCAGTCCCATGCTCAAAATCAAATCAAAATAATTGCAAACAAAACTCCCCCAGGATTGTTGTTAGTTGGACGGTACCCGTTGTTTTGGACCAGCCGTGGAATGTGCTTGTTGGTGGTGGGGGAGTAAAAACTTTACCATTCTGTTTGGGAAACGCCTATAATGTATGTAGCATGGAAGATACCGAGATCTCTTGGTTGTTATGTTGACAATGGAAGCATACCGCTCAAAATATTATTCCTCTCTATTTCAAAAACTCGAGCTCTGGCACCTCAGCAAATCCCTGCTTCCCTCTGCGAAGGGCCTATCTATTTACTTTTATTGCTGAGTCATCATCCTCTTATAAAAAGCACCAGTTAGAGAGCACCACTGTCATTTGTATGCATTGTTATTAATTTATATTGAGTATGACTGTGACTGGATCACTTTTACCATGAGTTACAATGTCTAGTCAGTCCTTGATCTTCAGGGGTGCTCTGCATTTATGTGTTGCGGTCTCAGAAAGGGCTAGCGAGATACCATCTTGTTATATCATATCATGATTGTTTTGAAAAAGTGTTGTCATCCGAGGTTTATTATTATATCTCGCTAGTTGGTTATGCTATTGATATGAGTAATTGTGAGACCTAAACATTATTTTGAATATGGTTAGTTCATAATCTTTGCTGAAAACTTGAATGCTGGCTTTACATATTTGCAACAAGATCAAACAGAGTTTGTAAAAGTTTTTCTTTATCACTTTCAGTTTGTCAACTGAATTGCTTGAGGACAAGCAATGGGTTAAGCTTGGGGGAGTTGATACGTCTCTGTCATATCTACTTTTCCATACTCTTTTGCCCTTGTTTTGGACTCTAACTTGCAAGATTTGAATGGAACTAACCCGGGCTGACGCTGTTTTCAGCAGAATTGCCATAGTGTTATTTTTGTGCAGAATAAAAAGTTCTTGGAATGACTTGAAACTTCACGGAGATAAGTTTTGGAATTAATAAAAAATATTGGCGAAAGAATCAAGTGAAGGGGGCCCACACCCTGGCCACAAGGGTGGGGGGCGCGCCCACCCCCCTAGGGCACGCCACCTGACCTTGTGGGCCCCCTGGACCTCCACCGACCTCAACTCCAACTCCATATATTCTCTTTCGGGGAGAAAAAAAATCAGAGAGAAGGATTCATCGCGTTTTACGATATGGAGCCGCCGCCAAGCCCTGTTCTTCCTCGGGAGAGCAGATCTGGAGTCCGTTTTGGGCTCCGGAGAGGGGAATCCGTCGCCATAGTCATCATCAACCATCCTCCATCACCAATTTCATGATGCTCACCGCCGTGCGTGAGTAATTCCATCGTAGGCTTGCTGGACCATGATGGGTTGGATGAGATTTACCATGTAATCGAGTTAGTTTTGTTAGGGTTTGATCCCTAGTATCCACTATGTTTTAAGATTGATGTTGCTATGACTTTGCTATGCCTAATGCTTGTCACTAGGGCCCGAGTGCCATGATTTCAGATCTGAACCTATTATCTTTTCATGAATATATTTGTGTTCTTGATCCTATCTTGCAAGTTATAGTCACCTACTACGTGTTATGATCCGGCAACCCCGGAGTGACAATAGTCGGGACACTTCCCGGTGATGACCGTAGTTTGAGGATTTCATCTATTCACTAAGTGCTAATGCTTTGGTCCGGTACTCTATTAAAAGGAGGCCTTAATATTGTGATGCCCCCGGCTTAATTGTGCACTAAGCATACACGCAAATGCACATGATCAAGCCTAAGGACTCACTTGAAGATATCACAACACAACTCTAAAATATAAATAAATTCATACAAGCTTTATATTACAAGCCAGGGCCTCGAGGGCTCGAATACATAGCTTGATGGCATACAAGTGTCAGCGGAAGCATCAGATATCTGGGTACAGATATATATATTACAGAAATAGAGATAAGCCTTTAGAAAGGTAGGGCAAAATAAAACACTACGATCGAAAGGCGTAGGCCTCCTGCCTAGGACCCTCCGAATCCTACTCCTGGTCATCAGTCGGCTCCTCGTAGTAGTACTCGCCGGGAGGGTAGTAGTAGTAGCCGTAGTCGTCGACGGGGGCAGCTATCTCAGGGGCTCCATCATCTGGCGGCGTCAATTGGATATGGGGAGAAAAAGAAAATAAAGCAAACGTGAGTACTCATCCGAAGTACTCAGCAAGCAAGGATCTAGACTACATATGCAACATTTTCAAAGGGGGCTGTATATGTGGACTGGGCCGCAGAAATGCCAGAATAGAGGGGGAAAGCCTAGTCCTATCGAAGACTAGCATCTTCAATCATCTTCATCGGTCTTGCAGCATTAGAAGAGTGCAGATTAACATAATATAAAGTAGTAGTAGTGTCATCAACCTCGGCTAGAGATCCTTTCTCGACTCCCTGCGAGAAAGCAATCCCAGAGCCATACTATCCATTTCATCTCAAGTCACCAGTTCTAGTTGTACCGATCGGGATACAACTCCGAGTGTCCGTTACCGTAGGACAGGCTATCGGTAGATTAGTTCTTCCCTGCAGGGGTGCACCAACTTACCCACCACGCTCGCTTAACTCCGGCCGGACACACTTTTCTGGGTCATGCCCGGCCTCGGCCAAACGATACGCCGCAACCGGACCTTGGCTTAAAAGAGAGGTCAACACGCCGGACTAAACCTATGCCCCCAGGGGTCTTGGGCCATCGCCCCGGGAACTCCTGCACGTTACGGGGCCACTGAGAGCAGACCTAGCAACCCCTTATACAAGCGCGGTTGCGTTCCCAGTCCAACTCGGCGTGCGCCGCTCCTTACTGACGTCAAATAAGCTTCGGCTGATGTATACGACGCAGAACACCCATACTATGCCCACGTGATGGTTAGTGCTATCAGGCCAGAGGCCCCTCGGATCAAATATCCAAACCGTTAGTGGATTGGGAACGCGTGGAAACGAGCAGAGACTCACGAAAGATGTGACCCCGTCGCCCCGTCTCGAGGACTTGCGGCAAGGGCTAAGAATGCCCGGCCACCCCTCGTATTTATCTCGCAGGCACCCTCCAGGTCAACCCGACTCCACATCACTCGCAATTAAGCTCGCGCGGGTACCCCTCAGGGCCGACCCGTCTTTAGTATCATGGTTCAATCATAGTAACCAAAGTATCCGTGTGTCTGACACCAAGGGGAACCCTGAGGAATCACCCTCGATGGAATCCCACTTGATGTTATCGTCAAGGTGAACGAAGGAGGAATCACCCTCGAGGTCCACTCTTGAGGAGTTGCGCGACGTTGTTGTTATCGAGGGTGGTGTAGGAGGAATCACCCTCGCTGACCACGCCCGATTAACTAACCTACAAGGTTAACATCAGAAGTGATGTCGAGGTATCACCCTCGGCACTCGATAGTAACCCAGTAGTGTCGAGCAACTAAAGGGAAGTGACGTGCGGTGCCGGGGTCTGGTCTTTGATCCCGTTGCTCGGGTCTTCTGAGAATCCAGCGGGGCAATCGGGATAAAGTGGGGGTCTCTGCTGGGGCTCTACCCAACCTATACTAAACAGTTTAGGATAAGCAGGTAGGTAACAATAACAGGTTACAATAAAACAGGCTATGCAGCAGATATAGGACAACAACAGCAGCAGTAACTTCTAATGCAAGCATAAGAGAGAAGAGAGTGGGTGATATCGGAATGCTCAAAAAGGAGGGTGCTTGCCTGTTTGCTCGGCGGCAAGGGCAAGATCGTCAACTGCATCGTCGGGGACGTAGTCGTACTCCGAAGCTGCGTCTACCTCGGGAGCTACGTCAACGTCGGGGTCTACTGAGAGAGAAGAGGGGGAAGAAACAGGTAAACATAATGCAAACAAATGCAACACAGGGCATGCTACGCCTAGTATGCAGTGCAGGGTTGCCTAAAGTATGTCTAAGGCATTTTTAGCTACTTTAGGATTTAAGTTGGATTTATTATCCGGTGTATACGCACTATTCATATACCGGATACGGACGAAAAGTTATGGGTTCTCCTATGTAGGGGGTTCCGGCATCGAAACAGACGACACGACTAGATTACAGTGCACTTTTGCACTTATGTAAAATATGAAACTTGGCCCAAATATTACAGTGCATTAATACCTTTCACCAAAAATTGGTTTGGGCAAATTTGGATTTCTTTTGGATTTTATAATATCATTTAATGGATTAAATAGTGCTGATTTGGTGCTGCTTCATGTGGTTTGAGTCATTTAGCTAATCCAAGTATCATTGATTATATTTTTACAAGTGCTTCTGGAATATTTGCTATTTAGTGAACAATTTTCCAATAGTGTTTGAGCAAATTTATTTTGCACTTTTGAATTTGAGTTGATTTTCAGAATAGAATTTGAATTGTTTTGTTTAACCACTATGACTAGGCACTGCAAATAAAATGACTTGGCATTATTAGCACACAATCACAATGGCTATTACGCAGGGGTGTTACAAATTCTCCTCCTCTAAAAGAAATTCTCGTCCCGAGAATTTAGGACGTAGATGGAAAGAGGTCAGGATATTCTTCCCGAAGATGATCCTCGTGTTCCCAAGTGGCTTCATGTTCAGTGTGATTCGACCACTTCACTTTCAGGAACTTGGTCGTCTTCTGACGAGTTCGACGTTCAGCTTCATCGAGAATGCGGATGGGATGCTCCTTATAAGAAAGATCATCTTGTAGTTCGAGCATCTCGTGATCCACTGCGCGGTGCGGGGATTCCTTGAAGCATTTACGAAGTTGTGACACATGAAAGACGTCGTGGATATGAGAGAATTGCGGCGGCAACTCCAATTTATATGCCACCTGTCCATGTCTAGCCACGATGCAGAAAGGACCAATATAGCGAGGAGCTAGCTTGCCCTTGATTCCGAAACGACGAGTGCCCTTCATAGGTGTGACACGAAGATAAGCTTGATCACCTGGTTGATAAGTCAGACCCCATCATTTGCGATCATAATTGCTCTTTTGGCGGTCCTGAGCCGCCTTGAGATTTTCTCGGACAATTCGGACTTGTTCTTCAGCATGTTGAATAATGTCCGGTCCCACGAGAGGTCGTTCCCCAGTTTCTGACCAATTCAGAGGGGTTCGACACTTACGTCCATAAAGCACTTCGAAGGGGGCAATTTTCAAGATGGCTTGATAGCTGTTATTATAAGAGAATTCGGCAAACGGGAGAGATTCCTCCCACTTCTTACCGAATGATATAACACAAGCCCGAAGCATATCTTCAAGCACTTGATTAACCCGCTCAACTTGGCCTTGGGATTGAGGATGGTATGCTGAACTCCAGGTAATGTGAGTTCCCATAGTTTCTTGGAAACTTTCCCAGAACTTGGACGTGAATAGACCGCCACAGTCCGAACTGATCTCCTTCGGAATACCGTGGAGTGAAACAATTCTGTAGATATACAGTTCTGCTAACTGGCTAGCAGTGATAGTCTCCTTGACAGGCAGAAAATGTGCAACTTTGGAAAGTTGGTCGACGACGACAAGAATAGCATCGTGACCTTTCTGAGACTTGGGAAGACCAGTAATGAAATCCATTTGCACTTTATCTCATTTCCACAAAGGAATAGGAAGTGGTTGAAGAATTCCAGCAGGCTTCTGATGTTCTGCTTTCACGCGACGGCATACGTCACATTCAGCAACATATCGAGCAATGTCTTGCTTCATTCTGGACCACCAGTACCTCTGTCGGAGATCCCGATACATCTTGGTGCTACCTGGATGGATAGACAGTGGTGTATCATGGGCCTCCTTCATAACTTTGTCTGTCATCAGTTCGAAGCGAGGTACCACAATGCGGTCTCTGAAATACAAGGTTCCATCTTCAGCAATCGAGAAATCCCTGTAGTTCTTGAGGTGAAGTTCTTTCTTCATCAGATCAATTTCAGCATCTTTGGCTTGCGCTTCCTTAACAGCTTTCTCAAGGTCTGGTTGTACCACAAGGTTATTAAGAGAACCCTGCGAAACGATACAAACATTCAACTTGCGCAATTCTTCATATAGCTAGGGTTGAGCTTGCTTAACCATGAGGTTGTTGCAATAGGACTTGTGGCTCAAGGCATCAGCCATCACATTAGCCTTGCCAGGAGTATAATAAATACCACAGTCATAGTCCGTAATTGTTTCCAACCATCATTGTTGACAAAGATTAAGATCCGGTTGGGTGAACAAGTACTTCAGACTCTAATGATCGGTATAAATCTCACACCGATTAACAAGAAGGTAATGTCGCCACTGCTTCAAAGCATGGATCACAACAGCGAGTTCGAGATCATGCACTGGATAGTTCTCTTCATGTGGACGCAATTGTCGCGAGGCATATGCAATTACCTTTCGCTCTTGCATTAAAACACAGCCTAATCCTTGATGAGAGGCGTCACAATATATCACAAAGTCCTTGCGTGAATCGGGAGGAGCAAGCACTGGAGCCGAAGTAAGCTTGTCCTTGAGGGTCTGGAAACTCTCCTGACATTTGTCTGTCCACTCAAACTTAACGCCTTTGTGGAGCAGATTAGTCAGGGGCTTGGCAATCTTGGAAAAGTTCTCGATGAATCGACGGCAATAACTTGCAAGGCCGAGAAAACTTCGGACTTGCTTGGCATTCTTCAGAGGAGTCCAGTCAAGAATAGCCTGAACACGCTTTGGGTTAACGGCAATACCGTCCATGGAAATCACATGTCCAAGGTAGGTCACTTTAGAAAGACAGAATTCGCATTTGGAGTACTTGGCATACAACTTGTGCTCTCGAAGCCTCTCTAGAACAAGGCGAAGATGTTCGGCATGTTCTTCCTTATTCTTCGAATATACCAGAATATCATCCAGATATACCACAACAAACTTGTCGAGGTAATCCATGAATATATAATTCATCAGGCGGGAGAACGTAGCTGGAGCATTCGTTAGGCCAAATGACATGACGGTGTATTCATAGGAGCCATAACGAGTGACGAATGCAGTCTTGGGAATATCCTCTTCACGGACACGGATCTGGTGATAACCCAACCTCAAGTCGAGTTTAGAGAACACCGATGATCCAGCAAGTTGATCATATAAGTCATTGATCCGGGGAAGCGGATATGTATTCTGAATGGTTGCCTGGTTGATAGGACGGTAATCTTGGACCAACCTATTCGTACCATCTTTCTTCTTGACAAAGAGAGATGGTGCTCCCCAGGTAGAGGAACTGGGATGGATGAAGCCCTTCTTAAGTGATTTATTGATTTCTTCCTTAAGCTCAAGAAGGTGGTGCGGAGGCATCTTGTAAGTACGCTTCGTGATAGGAGTGGTGCCAGGCTTCAAGTCAATGACAAACTCGACAGCTCTAGCAGGGGGTATTCCTGGAAGTTCTTCTGGAAAAACATCCTGGAATTCGCAGACAACTGGAATGTTTTCAATCTCCTCAAGCGAAGAAGCGTTCAATGCATTCAAGGCATAAATCTGAGCCTCGACGTTCTGAGTAATATGAGCTCGGTAATTCACTAACTCATCTGATGGATGAAGGAGGTGTACAACTTTACTGGCACAATTGATTGAGGCGTAATGAGCCTTCAACCAATCCATTCCCAATATAAGGTCAATTTTGGAAGACTTCAGGATAATGGGAGACGCGCGGAACTCCAATCCTTCGATTTCAATGGGAACATCATAACTAACCACGGAGGTTCGACATCCGCCCGTGGGAGTATGTACCACTAAAGGTGTGTTCATGTACTCACACTTAACGTCATGCATGCGTGCAAAATGCTCTGACATGAATGAATGAGATGCTCTTGAATCAAATAAAACAAAAGCTGGTGCTGAATTAACAAGTAGTGTACCCATGACTGTAGCTGGTTGGTCTGGGTCTTCACTCATGTTGACATGATAGGCCTGCCCACGACCATAAGAAGGTCTGGCATTGTTGTTACGCTGCTGAGGAATTCCACGGCCATTACCACGGCCGACAGAAGGAAGAGCTAACTGATTCTGATTCTGAGAACAGTCTCTGGCACGGTGACCTGGCTGGCCACACTTGAAGCAAAGTCCACTGTCTGGACGTGGTGCAGGAGCTCGAGGTGGTGGAGCTCGAAGGGGCTGCCTCGGTGGTGGAGGAGGCAGACGAGGTGCGACATATGTAGGCCTGTACACTGGAGCTGCTGGACGATACATGCTCTGTGGAATCCATATGCGGCGCTTCTGGGAAGACGAGCCCGAAGATGAGCCCGCTTCACGAGTGCGTCTGGTAGCTTCCTTGTGCTTCTTCAGACCAGTCTCGACCATGATAGCCTTATTCACCAAGGTGGCGAAGTCAGAATAGTCTTGGACGAGTAGGGCTAACTGAATGTCATGTTGTAGCCCTTCACGGAACTTCTCCTGCCTACGAGCATCAGTTGGGGTGTCTTCTTTAGCATAGCGAGACAAGCCAAGGAACTCTCGCTGATAAACCTCCACAGTCTTGTTGCCTTGAACGAGGCTGTGGAACTCAGCCTTCTTGCGTGCTATAACTGCTTGAGGAATATAGCGGGTGCGAAAAGCAGTCTTGAACTCCAGCCAGGTAACGACAGTTCCCGGAGGTAGGGTCTGTCGGTGAGTGGCCCACCATTGTGCGGCGGGTCCCTTCAAGAAGTAGGTCGCGAATGTGACATAGCTGACAGGGGGAACATCAGCTGACTCCATCTCATAGAAGATGTCACGCAGCCAATCATCGACATCCAGCAGATTAACAGTGTTGCGGAATATCGATGGGTTGAGACGCACGAACTCTGGCAACGTAATTGAAGGTGGCTGCTGGTTGGCATTGGGTCGGGGGAACTGATCGATCACCCCTTGCATGAACTGACGGTTCAATTCAAACTGTTGCATCATCGCTGCCATATAATCAGGCGGTGGCGGCGGCGGTGGATTGTTATCAGCCATCCTGCTAAATTCAACAGGGGTAGTTTAGCAGAAGCCATTGCGAGTGTTTAGCAACATGCATGATGTAACACGATGGAATTTAAGTAGTACAACAGATGCTCATTAGCAGTCATTAAGTCATACAGATCCATACAGAGTCGGTTACATTCGGGCAGCATAACGGTGCAAATTCAAAAGCTAGACATACTAGGCGGCGCGCAGGCACGCGGTAAGGAAGTACACAACGAGACATAGCAAAGGCTACATCAACGTCGGAGAAAACCACTGAAACGGGGTAGCTGCAAGTGCGAACGACGGACGTTCGTCGCAGAAGGATCCTGTGCTCCATGTGCACTCTGATGCAGAACCCGGTCTCGAGCTGAAAGAAGAGGTCCACGTGCAGGTGTGTGACCTCCCACAGCAGGCCAATCGATCCCTGGTGGCATCTCGGTCCTGCGCGGGTAAAGGATATGCTCTAGATGTATCCCTGCATGAACAGCTGGTAGCAACTGCGTCATAGCCTCGTAGAGTCGTACTCGAGTGGCAAACAACTCGACGGCCAGAGCCCGAACAGTGCGATCCAGAGCCTGAGTACACTGAATCAGAACTCGCGGATCATAGCGACGAGGCTCGTACGGGGCATAGGTAGCTGTGTAGTATCCAGTAGCATCTCCAGGAGGGGCATACAGAATGTATCAGAACTCAGAGTCATCCAAGCTAGTGCTGTGCTCTCCTCGGAGACGTGCGACAGCAGAGTAGGCGGCATCATAGACTGCCATCTCAATCGTCAAGCCGATACCGTGGAAAAGGTACAACTCAGTGTCTGAGTCATCCTGAGGATCATAGATGCGAACATCAGCATAGTACTGCTCCTGGTTGAATTCGCGGTAAACCTCATAGACCATGTACTCAGGGTACCAGCGGTAGCCCAGTCTGGTCAAGAGAGTGATCAGAACAGCTGGGAACCCAGGGGCATCACGAGCCCAAGTGCGAAGCACAAGCTGGGTCGTGGGGCGCGGTGGAAATAGACGATCCATCTGAAACAGAGGAAATTCAGAGTTGTCATACGACAATGAGAAGTATAACAGATCTTGAAGGGAAAGGTTAAACAAAACAATGGAAAGGAAAATGATTATCAGACTAATCAGATCAATGAAAGGGAAATCGCACAGAAATCCAGCTCTCCGGGTGGACGGAATTTACGAGATCCTAAGTGTCGGTGTTAGTAAATTTATTTACCCGAATAGAAGAGTGATCAGAGTCCCAGAGTAAAGGTCGAGGAGTAAAAGATCCTAATACCACCCAGTTGGCGACGTGGGACCGTAAGCCACACAGCCAAGTTAGTAAAACAATTTTCGGGTTTCTAGACTCAACTACGGCCAAGGAATTGGAAAGGGGGATTCCTAAAGGCAGTCAGCTCTGATACCAACCTGTGACGCCCCCGGCTTAATCATGCACTAACCATACACGCAAATGCACACGATCAAGCCTAAGGACTCACTTGAAGATATCACAACACAACTCTAAAACATAAATAAATTCATACAAGCTTTATATTACAAGCCAGGGCCTCGAGGGCTCGAATACATAGCTTGATGGCATACAAGTGTCAGCGGAAGCATCAGATATCTGGGTACAGATATATATATTACAGAAATAGAGATAAGCCTTTAGAAAGGCGGGGCAAAATAAAACACTACGATCGAAAGGCGTAGGCCTCCTGCCTAGGACCCTCCGAATCCTACTCCTGGTCATCAGTCGGCTCCTCGTAGTAGTACTCGCCGGGAGGGTAGTAGTAGTAGCCGTATTCGTCGACGGGGGCAGCTATCTCAGGGGCTCCATCATCTGGCGGCGTCAATTGGATATGGGGAGAAAAAGAAAATAAAGCAAACGTGAGTACTCATCCGAAGTACTCAGCAAGCAAGGATCTAGACTACATATGCAACATTTTCAAAGGGGGCTGTATATGTGGACTGGGCTGCAGAAATGCCAGAATAGAGGGGGAAAGCCTAGTCCTATCGAAGACTAGCATCTTCAATCATCTTCATCGGTCTTGCAACATTAGAAGAGTGCAGATTAACATAATATAAAGTAGTAGTAGTGTCATCAACCTCGGCCAGAGATCCTTTCTCGACTCCCTGCGAGAAAGCAATCCCAGAGCCATACTATCCATTTCATCTCAAGTCACCAGTTCTTGTTGTACCGATCGGGATACAACTCCGAGTGTCCGTTACCGTAGGACAGGCTATCGATAGATTAGCTCTTCCCTGTAGGGGTGCACCAACTTACCCGCCACGCTCGCTTAACTCCGGTCGGACACACTTTTCTGGGTCATGCCCAGCCTCGGCCAAACGATACGCCGCAACCCGACCTAGGCTTAAAAGAGAGGTCAGCATGCCAGACTAAACCTATGCCCCCAGGGGTCTTGGGCCATCGCCCCGGGAACTCCTGCATGTTACGGGGCCACCGAGAGCAGACCTAGCAACCCCTTATACAAGCACGGTTGCGTTCCCAGTCCAACTCGGCGTGCGCCGCTCCTTACTGACATTAAATAAGCTTCAACTGATGTATACGACGCAGAACGCCCATACTATGCCCACGTGATGGTTAGTGCTATCAGGCCAGAGGCCCCTCGGATCAAATATCCAAACCGTTAGTGGATAAAGTGGGGGTCTCTGCTGGGGCTCTACCCAACCTATACTAAACAGTTTAGGATAAGCAGGTAGGTAACAATAACATGTTACAATAAAATAGGCTATGCAGCAGATATAGGACAACAACAGCAGCAGTAACTTCTAATGCAAGCATAAGAGAGAAGAGAGTGGGCGATATCGAAATGCTCAAAAAGGGGGGTGCTTGCCTGTTTGCTCGGCGGCAAGGGCAAGATCGTCAAATGCGTCGTCGGGGACGTAGTCGTACTCCGGAGCTGCGTCTGCCTCGGGAGCTACGTCAACGTTGGGGTCTACCGAGAGAGAAGAGGGGGAAGAAACAGGTAAACATAATGCAAACAAATGCAACACAGGGCATGCTACACCTAGTATGCAGTGCAGGGTTGCCTAAAGTATGTCTAAGGCATTTTTAGCTACTTTAGGATTTAAGTTGGATTTATTATTCGGTGTATACACACTATTCATATACCAGATACGAACGAAAAGTTATGGGTTCTCCTACGTAGGGGGTTCCGGCATCAAAACAGACGACACGACTAGATTCGTCTCGTCGTTCTGAGCAACTTTCATGTTTAAAGTTTTTCGATCTGAGCTACGGTTTATTTTCTACGATTTTCTAAAGTTTTAATCATTTTTTGATTTTATTTAATATTAACAGAAATGGAGTTATGATGTCAGCAGATGGTGAGCATGACGTCATCAGGTCAACAGACCCGCTGACTGGTCAAACTTGACATGTGGGTCCAGTGGGACCCACATGTCAGCCTATGTTAAGACTAACAGTGAGTTAATCTAAGGAACAGGGTTAATTAGGGGGGTGGGCCCCATATGTCAGTGAGACATTAGTCTAACTAATTAGTTTTTATTTATTTAATCATTTATTAGATTAATTAGCCGAGGGGGACCCGCATGGCAGTGGCTGGGCTCGACCCAGTCAGCACGTTGACCCGAGTCAACAGGGCCAACCAGGCTGCGGGGCCCATCAGTCGGTGACCCAGACGGGTCCACATGGCGGCCCGGTCAGCGAACGGCGCCGGAGTTGCTCCGGCGACCGTTTTCGCGGTGGTTCCTCGCCGGAGACGGGCGGATTCGCGATACGGGCCTCCAAAATTAGTGCCGTGACGACCATTTGGACGAGGGACGAGCGCCGCGTCAATCTGGACAACTGGCGCGAGCCCCGGTGATCTATAACGTCGGCTACGACGAGCGCGGGCGGCGGCCGGAATCGGGTGAGCTCGGGTTCATGGCTCCGGGCCGTTCCCGAGTGAGTTACGCGGCTAGGAAGATCTTCACGAACGCCGGGAGCACATGGGACAAGGCGGAGTGGCTCGGGCAGCTCTGCACTGAGCTCAACGCCGGCAATGGCGGACGACAGATTGTGGCGTCAAGGTCGGCTAGCTACGGAACGCTAGGGGGGCCAACGAGGAGCAGCAAGGGGCGAAGAGGCTCACCGTCAGCACTCGCGTAGGCCCGTGTGAGTTTAGTAGCTGCAGCGAGTCGCCGGAGCCGGAGATGGACGGCGACGATCAGAGATGCGGTCGAAATAGGGTTCGTAGTTGCTGAGCCCTCCGACTCCACCTAGGTCCACCAGGAGACGTGGCGAACCGTGGCAGAGCTGGCGGACATGGTCGACGGGCGCGGGGTCGCCGGTGGCCGCGAGGTTGACGGAGCGCAGCGGCGGTTGCGCTCGGACAACCGCGAGCAGAGGGAGAGAGAGAGCGTGCTAGCGAGGGGAGAGAGGGGAGAATGGTCGAGGAGGACCAGGGGAGGTGGATGGGGTGCGTCCATATCCTCGCGGGCGTCGGTGGCTGTCGGTGGCGTCGGCGTGTCGCCGTTTCGCCGGTGCGCGCGCGCTCGACCAGGGAGCGGCCGACACGACGACGGAAAGAGAGGGAAATGGGCCAGGTGGGCTGTGGTCGGGGCACTGTGCACTTAAGCCCAGTGCACAGTTCCTCGTTTTATTTTTCTTATTTTCTGTTTTGCTTTTTCTTTATTTATTTTCTATTAGGTAATTATTTATGCCACTTCTGCACTTATGTAAAATATGAAACTTGGCCCAAATATTACAGTGCATTAATACCTTTCACCAAAAATTGGTTTGGGCAAATTTGGATTTCTTTTGGATTTTATAATATCATTTAATGGATTAAATAATGCTGATTTGGTGCTGCTTCATGTGGTTTGAGTCATTTAGCTAATCCAAGTATCATTGATTATATTTTTACAAGCGCTTCTGGAATATTTGCTATTTAGTGAACATTTTTCCAATAGTGTTTGAGCAAATTTATTTTGCACTTTTGAATTTGAGTTGATTTTCAGAATAGAATTTGAATTGTTTTGTTTAACCACTATGACTAGGCACTGCAAATAAAATGACTTGGCATTATTAGCAGACAATCACAGTGGCTATTACGCAGGGGTGTTACAAATATCCCTTAGTTTCCAATAGGACCCCGCTGCCACGGGAGGGTAGGACAAAAGATGTCATGCACGTTCTTTTCCATAAGCACGTATGACTATATTCGGAATACATGCCTACATTATATTGATGAATTGGAGCTAGTTCTGTGTCACCCTATGTTATAACCATTACATGATGAATGCCATCCGACATAATTATCCATCATTGATCCATTGGCTACGAGCTTGTTTCATATTGATCTTTGCTTCGTTACTTTTCCGTTGCCACTGTTACGATTCCTACAATACTGCTACTGTTACTTTTGCCACCGTTACCGTTACTTCCATACTACTTTGCTACTAAATATTTGCTGCAGATATTAAGTCTTTCAGGTGTGGTTGAATTGACAACTCAGCTGCTAATACTTGAGAATATTCTTTGGCTCCCATTGTGTCGAATCAATAAATTTGGGTTGAATACTCTACCCTCGAAAACTGTTGTGATCCCCTATAATTGTGGGTTATCACCTGTCCATTGGTCGGTTGACATCTGTCCGCACGAGGAGCTGACACGTGGTTCCTTCGGCCAATGAGAATTTTACACGTGGAAAATCACCATTCGTCGTGGCTATTAGCGGGTTATCAGATCCAAAACCGGACCCGATAGCTTAACGGTGACCCGTTACGGTGGATGCCATGTGTTGGTTACCCTTGACGAAAGCAGTTCCATGACGCGCAATTTATCATCATGGAAGTGGACACTTCCGTGATGATAATTTTGGTATTGTCATGAAACACTTCTACGACAGCACAGGTATGACTATCTTGATTCTGTCAAGAAATCGTCATGGATGTACATGCATGACAGAAAACGTGACCTACTATGACAAACATGTATCATCACGGAAGTGGTTTTTTTGTAGTGCCCCGCGTGTGCGGTGTGCATGTGCAGCTCGCCGGCGCATTGCGTGCAGCTCAATTTCGAGGAGCACCTCATCTCGCATGCACATTGGTGCTATCTATAAAAATTACAATTGTTTGGCTGCTGCTACTACAGGAAATTGAGCTCGAGCGCCTTCGTGTGGTTCATCCACGGCCTTCTCTAACCTCTGTACTCCACAGACGGGCACGCTCCTCACGGGGCTGGTACTAGTCTGAGTGCCGGGGGATGAGCTCGAGCGCCTAGTCTCCTGACGGACCCAACCCCATACGTGGGTGCAGTGCCAGTGATGTTCGCCGTGGACGCGTGGTGCAGTGCACCTCGCCAAGTGGTGCGGTTCAAAACAGTTTCTTCCCACATTTTTTCTGGATTTTACATGTGCACTTCAGTCAGATCCCGTGAGCAAATAATTTTGTGTGTATTTTTTCATATTATGGCTATTGATTTGGGTGAATTCAGTTTCTAATGAAGTTTGTTAAATCTCTCTGTGTAGTTCGGCTGGCACCGGCATGAGGTTTACTTCGCCATGGTAGCTTGGACGCCTCGTCTCTGCGTTGCATGTCGTCATTTGCTGTGGTGCCGTGCGGTGTGTGCGGTGTGCAGCTTGGAGTAAGCGGGCATGCAGTTTAGTCTACTATTTGTGGTTTTTTGTGTGTCTATCAAATATATCTGGTTGTGATACGATGTATTGTGTGTAAAAAATATTTGTTGAGAAGTTCATTTCAACAAGCATTAATGGTTCATTTGCAAGAGAAAAAATGTGTTGATGTAGCCCACTTCGAGGAGTCTTGTGGTTCACTTCCTTCAATGAGGAGTCTTGTTGTCTCATGCAGTTTGCTATAAAAACAGATAGATGTGGCTTTGAAGCTCACTTTGTTGTCCCATGCAGTTTGCTATAAAACTTCTACGTGGTTCACTTGCAAACAGGAAAAAATAATATCCCAAAGAAGCTCGCTTCTCATTACATGTAGTTCACTCACTCAGTCCCTGCAGCCCACTCGCCCGGCCTACGTGTGCAAAAAATAATAAGTATGAAAAACGACAAAAAGAACTATGTGGTTCACTTCTCGATAGTTCCGCGGTTCACTTACGCCCGACTTGAAGCACATATCACTTCCTCGTCTTCAAAAATTTACGGCCGACAAAAAAATCATGAAGTTCACTTCTCCATCTGCTGTAGTGCGGTTTCCAGTCTAAGGTAGTGCGGTTTTCTATCTGATGCAGTACATAGGTCGATTTGGGTGTCGCGAAAAACAGAGTGTCCGCGTTTCGATATTTCTAAAACTGCGCTTAAACCATAAGGAATTAGAGAGAGTGTTCTACATGAAAAAGTTCTGTCTCGACGACATCTTTCCAACGGCATATCGTTTGGATCATTCCGATTAGCGATTTGTAAAAAATTCATGAAAAAACCGCCGCTGCCACTCGTCGTCTGCCCCATGATTTCTAAAATTAACTTAAAACTGTAAGGAATCTCAAAAACATTTGTACATATGAAAGTTGCGCCTCGTCCGTAGCTTTCCAACGGCGTATCACACGCCTCGTTTCAACAAACGGTTAAAAAACTGGAGCGTAAAAAGTACCAAAAATTTAAAAAAAAATGAAAAACAGAATTCCTCGATTTAGTAAATTTGAAACTGCTCTTAAACCGTAACGAATTAGAGAAATAAATACATGTGAAAAAGTTGTGCCTTGACAATATCTTTCCAACGACGTATTATTTGCTTCATTCTGATGAGCGGTTTAGAAAAAATCTCAAAAATACACTCGCTGTCACTCGTCGTGCGCCGCACCGTTTTCGAAACTGCTCTTAAACCGCGACGAATCTCGAAAAAGTATCTACATGACGAAGTTGCGCCTAATCCATAGCTTTCCAACGGTATATTACACATCTCATTCCGACAAACGGTTTAAAAACTGAAGTGAAAACAGTACCAAAAAAAATTGCGTGCAGTTTTTTGCGACGGGAAGTTCACTCGCCTCTGTACAGCAGTGCTCTTGTTTCAAATGATGACGTGCACTTGCGTTGAGCGTGCAGTTCGGACTTGTTATGAGAATAGATATTCTGCTAATATTATCAGAATAGACCGGTTGTATATATATATATATATATATATATATATATATATATATATATATATATATATATATATATATGCACCATGTCCGAGACAAGTAGATCGACTTCTGACTGCATCTACTACTATTACTCCACACATCGACCGCTATCCAACATGTATCCAGCAACGTCTACAAGAATAAAAGTTGCATAGTTGACAAACAGCCCTAGAGTTCATACTAAAATAACACCATACGATACGCATCAACCAACTCTAATGTCACCTAGATACTCCAATGTCACCACAAGTATTCATGAGTCAATTATACGATACGCGTCAAACAACTTCAGATTCATAATATTCAATCCAACACAAAGAACTTTAAAGAGTGCCCCAAGATTTCTACCAGACAAAGTAGGGTGAAAACATGCATCAATCCCTATGCATAGATTACCTCAATGTCACCTCAGGAATCCGCGAGTTGAATGCCAAAACATACATCAAGTGAATCGATAGAACACCCCATTGTCACCACGGGTATCCATATTCAAGACATACATCAAGTGTTCTCAAATTCACAAAAATATTCAATCCGATAATAATGAAACCTCAAAGGTAAAAACTCAATTCATCACTACAAGATAGAGAGGCAGAAACACCATATGATCCAACTATATTAACAAAGCTCGCGGTACATCAAGATCGTGCCAAATCAAGAACACGAGAGAGAGAGATCAAACACATAGCTACTAGTACATATCCTCAGCCTCGAGGGTGAATGATACGTCTCCAACGTATCTATAATTTTTGATTGTTCCATGCTATTATATTATCTGTTTTGGATGTTTTATATGCATTAATATGCTATTTTATATTATTTTTGGGACTAACCTATTAACCTAGATCCCAGTGCCACTTTTTGTTTTTTTCCTTGTTTTTGAGTTTCGCGGAAAAGGAATATCAAACGGAGTCCAAACAGAATAAAACTTTCGCGATGATTTTTCTTGGACCAGAAGAAACACGTAGGACTTGGAGTCCAAGTCAGAGAGTCGTCAAGGCGACGACAAGCCAGGGGGGCGCACCCTAGGGGGGCGTGCCCCTAGGGCTTGTGGCCCTCTCGGAGACCCTCTGACCGCCTTCTCTAGCCTATAAATTCAGAAATATTCCAGAAACCCTAGACATATCCACGAAAACACTTTTCCACCGCCGCAGGTCTCTAACCTATTGAGATCCCATCTGGAGGCCTTTTCCGGTACTCTGCCGGAGGGGGATTCGATCACGGAGGGCTTCTACATCAACTCTATTGCCCTTCTGATGATGCGTGAGTAGTTTACCACAAACCTTCGGGTCCATAGCTAGTAGCTAGATGGCTTCTTCTCTCTCTTTGATCTTCAATACAATGTTCTCCTCTATGTTCTTGGAGCTCTATCCGATGTAATATTCTTTTGCGGTGTGTTTGTCGAGATCCGATGAATTGTGGATTTATGATCAGCTTATCTATGAATATTATTTGAATCTTCTCTGAATTCTTATATGCATGATTTGATATATTTGTATTTCTCTTCGAATTATTGGTTTGGTTTGGCCAACTAGATTGGTAGTTCTTGCAATGGGAGAGGTGCTTAGTTTTGGGTTCAATCTTGCGGTGTCCTAACCCAGTGACAGAAGGGGTAGCGAGGCACATATTGAATTGTTGCCATCAAGGATAAAAAGATGGGGTTTATATCATATTGCTTGAGTTTATCCCTCTACATCATGTCATCTTGCTTAAAGCGTTGCTCTGTTCTTATGAACTTAATACTCTAGATGCAGGCAGGAGTCGGTTGATGTGTGGAGTAATAGTAGTAGATGCAGAATCATTTCGTTCTACTTGTCACGGACGTGATGCCTATATTCATGATCATTGCCTTAGATATTGTCATAACTTTGCGCTTTTCTACCAATTGCTCGACAGTAATTTGTTTACCCACCATATGCTTTATTCAAGAGAGAAGCTTCTAGTGAAACCTATGGCCCCCGGGTCTATTTTCCATTATATATTTTCAGATCTATAAACCAAAAATACCAAAATTATATTGTTGCATTTTATTTACTTTTTACTTGTTTTATATCTATCTCTATCAGATCTCACCTTTGCAATTGACCGTGAAGGGATTGACAACCCCTTTATCATGTTGGGTGCAAGTGTTTGATTGTTTGTGCAGGTGCGTAGATTGGGGACTTGCTTGTACCTCCTACTGGATTGATACCTTGGTTCTCTAACTGAGGGAAATACTTATCTCTACTTTGCTGCATCACCTTTTCCTCTTCAAGGGAAAAACCAATGCAAGCTCAAGAAATAGCAGGAAGAATTTCTGGCGCCATTGCCGGGGAGGTCTACATCAAGCCTATGAAGTACCCATCATAAACTCTCATCTCTTGCATTACATTATTTGCCATTTGCCTCTCGTTTTCCTCTCCCCCACTTCTAAAACGATTTTTAGAAAATACAAAAAGATTTGCCTTTTTATTCGCCCTTCTTTCGTTCGTCTTTTCGTTCGCTTTTTGGTTGCTTGTGTGCTAGATTGCTAGCCTTGTCACCATGACTCAAGAGAATACTAAGTTGTGTAACTTTTCCAATACTAATAATAATGATTTTATTAGTACTCCGATTGCTCCCGCCACTAGTGCGGAATCTTTTAAAATTAATGCTGCTTTGCTGAATCTTGTTATGAAAGATCAATTTTCTAGCCTTCCAAGTGAAGATGCCGCATCCCATCTAAATACTTTCATTGAATTGTGTGATATGCAAAAGAAGAAAGATGTGGATAATGATATTGTTAAATTGAAGCTATTTCCGTTCTCACTACGGGATAGTGCTAAAACTTGGTTTTCATCTTTGCCTAAAAATAGTATTGATTCATGGAATAAGTGTAAAGATGCTTTTATTTCCAAGTATTTTCCTCCCGCTAAGATCATCTCCCTTAGGAACGATATAATGAATTTTAAGCAACTTGATCATGAACATGTTGCACAATCTTGGGAGAGGATGAAATTGATGATAAGAAATTGCCCTACTCATGGTTTAAGTTTATGGATGATTATACAGAATTTTTATGCCGGATTGAATTTTGCTTCTAGAAATCTTTTAGATTCGGCCGTGGGGGGTACTTTTATGGAAATCACATTAGGAGAAGCTACTAAAGTCCTAGATAATATTATGGCAAATTATTCTCAATGGCATACCGAAAGATCATCTACTAGTAAAAAAAGTGCATGCGATTGAAGAAATAAATGTTTTGAGTGGAAAGATGGATGATCTTATGAAATTGATTGCTAGCAAGGGTGCTCCTATAGATACTAATGATATGCCTTTGTCTACTTTGCTTGAGAATAATAATGAATCTATGGATGTGAATTTTGTTGGTAGGAACAATTTTGGTAATAGCGCGTATAGAGGTAATTTCAACCCTAGGTCTTTTCCTAGTAATCCCTCTAATAATTATGGCAATTCCTACAACAATTATTATGGAAATTATAATTAGATGCCCTCTGACCTATAAGGTACAATTAAAGAATTTATAAATTCACAAAATAATTTCAATGTTATGGTAGAGGAAAAATTGCTTAAGATTGATGATTTGGCTAGGAACGTGGATAGAATTTCTCTTGAGATTGATTCTTTAAAAATTTGATCTATTCCACCCAAGCATGATATTAATGAATATCTAAAAGCTATTAAAATTTCTATTGATGAGTGCAAAGAAAGAACCGCTAGCATGCGTGCTAAAAGAGAATTGCTAGAAAAAACGCGTTCTTCTAGTTTGTGTGAAAATAATGATGAAGATCTTAAAGTGATTGATGTTACTCCTATTGAATCTTTGTTTTCTAATATAAATCTTGATAAAGATGGGACTGGAGATGAGTCAACTTTAGTTAAAAGGCGTCCCAATAATTCAGAGTTTATAAATCTTGATGCTAAAATTGCTAAAAGTGGGATTGAAGAGGTCAAAACTTTAAGTAGCAATGAACCCACTCTCTTGGATTTCAAGGATTTTAATTATGATAATTGTTCTTTGATAGATTATATTTCCTTGTTGCAATCCATGTTGAATTCTCCTCATGCTTATAAACAAAATAAAGCTTTTACTGAACATATCATTGATGCCATGATGAAATCTTTTGAAGAAAAGCTTGAGTTGGAAGTTTCTATCCCTAGAAAGCTTTATGATGAGTGGGAACCTACTATTAAGATTAAAATTAAAGATTATGAGTGCCATGCCTTGTGTGATTTGGGTGCTAGCATTTCCATGATTCCAAAAGCTTTATGTGATGTGCTAGGTTTCCGTGTATTTGATGATTGTTCTTTAAATTTGCATCTTGCGGATTCCACTATTAAGAAACCTATGGGAAGAATTAATGATGTTCTTATTGTTGCAAATAGGAATTATGTGCCCATAGATTTCATTGTTCTTGATATAGATTGCAATCCTACATGTCCTATTATTCTTGGTAGACCTTTCCTTAGAACGATTGGTGCAATTATTGATATGAAAGAAGGAAACATTAGATTTCAATTTCCGTTAAGGAAAGGCATGGAACACTTTCCAAGAAAGAAAATTAAGTTGCCATATGAATATATTATGAGAGCTACTTATGGATTACATACCAAAGATGACAATACCTAGATCTATGTTTTATGCCTAGCTAAGGGCGTTAAACAATAGCGCTTGTTGGGATTCAACCCAATTTTATTTTTATTCTTGATTTTTTGGTTCTGTTTTTCAATAAATTTTTCATCTAGCCTCTGGTTAGATGTGTTTTTGTGTTTTAATTAGTGTTTGGGCCAAGTAAGACCTTTGGGATGGCTTACGGTTGTAGTTGATTTGATCTTGCTGAAAAACAGAAACTTTTGCACCTAGTACAGAAAATCCTAAAAATCATCAGAGCTTGATAAATTTCTGAATTGTTTACACAACATTGATATACAAATTTCCTCTGTTTTCCTAATTTTTCAGAATTTTTGGAGTTACATAAGTATTCGAAGTTTCCAGATTGCTACAGACTGTTCTGTTTTTGACAGATTCTGTTTTCTATGTGTTGTGTGCTTATTTTAATGAATCTATGGGTAGTATCTGTGACGCCCCCGGTTCAATCGTACACTAATCATACACGCAAACGTGTACGATCAAACCCAGGGACTCACGGGAAGATATCACAACTCAACTCTAAACACAAATAAACGGAGGTCCACAATATTACAGACCAGGGATCCGAAGATCCGAATACATAAGTCAGTCATACAAATAATATCTGGGTACAGACATAGTTAGACAAGTTCTGCCTTAAGAAGGCTAGCACAAACAGCGACACTAGATCGAAAGGCGTTGGCCTCCTGCCTGGGAGCCTCCGATCCTACTCCTGGTCAGATGGCTCGATCCAGTAGTACGTGCCCTCTGGACCCGCCTGGTAGTAGGCTCCGGTGGTGGCGTCTGGCTCCTGGACTCCATCGTCTGGTGTATCATCAAGGTGGGGGTATATGGGGGAAAAGAGAAAATAAAGCAACCGTGAGTACTCATCCGAAGTACTCAGCAAGCAAGGATCTATACTACATATGCAACATTATCAATGGAGAAAAGGCTGTATATGTGGACTGGGCTGCAGAAATGCCAGAATAGAGAGAAAGGCCTAGTCCTATCGAAGACTAGCATCTTCAAACATCTTCTCAAAGCCATCATCTTGCAGTAGTAGAAGAGAGTAGAATAGCATTTTATTTAACAAACATGTTGAAGTACAGCTCAAAGATCCTTCCTCGACTCCCAGCGAGAAAGTAATCCCGAAGCTTCAATTAAGTAACAAGTATCCAGTTTAAGTAGTAGATCGGGATACACAAACTGAGCGTCCTTTACCGTAGGACCGGCTATCGATAGAAGATTCATCCGTGCAGGGGTGCACTACTGTTACCCAACACGCTCGATCAACTCTGGCCGGACATACTTGCTGGGTAATGCCCGTCCTCGGAAGATCAACACGAAGCAGCGCTCTACCTAGGCTCAGCAGAGAGGTCAGCACGCCGGACTAACCTATGCACCCAGGGGTCTCGGGCCATCGCCCTGGGCACCCTGCGCGTTGCGTGGCTGGCCGGGGTGCAGGCGCGACACTGAACTCGCCAGTGAAGTATCCAGCCCAATCCCGACGATCAGCCCGCACGGTGAATCGTGACGTCTGATAAGCTTTCGGCGAAACGTACATCGCAGAGGGCCCCATAACCATTATCCCGCGTGGTGGCAGTGCGTATAGGGCACGTCGACCCACTCAGATCACACACCCAAATCCAATAGGCTCAATTAGTATCAAGCGGAGACAATCAGAGTCTCTGATGCTCCGCCACAATGTTACACTCGAGTGCCCTTCCGGCACACCCGAAATCATAGATCCCCAGCGGGTACCCACCAGGGTGGACCCGCCTGTGACAAAGGTCAAGTAACCGTGTGGTCATAATCATCAGGGTGAACGTATGAGGTATCACCCTCGAGGTTCACACTGAGGGGTTGCACGACAGAGTCGTATCGGACATGGAGAAGGAGGAATCACCCTCGATGACCACGACCGAACAGCTATGCTGCAGAGTATTCATCAGGAGTGCATTACGAGGTATCACCCTCGGCACTCGATAGTTACTACGCAGAGTCGTACAACTAAGGGGGGGGTGTGAAGTGAGGCGTCTGTCTCTGATCGACGATCACGTTGATCGAGTCGTCGATGAACAAGCAGGGGCGACAAAGTAAGGTGGTGGGGTCACAGATGGTTCATACCAACCTATACTAAACAGTTTATCATAGGCAGGTAAGGTAGCAATGAACAGGTTACAACAGCAGGCTATGCATCAGAATAGGAGCATACATTAACAGTAGCGAAATTCTAATGCAAGCAGGAGAATAGAATGGGCGATATCTGGAATGCTCAAGGGGGGGGGGGCTTGCCTGGTTGCTCTGGCAAGAGAGGGAGGTCGTCAACGGGCTGCTCGTCGGTAGAGTAGTCGTAACCTGGTGCAGCGTCGTCGGTCTCAGCGTCTATCGAGAGAAAGAAGGAGGGGGAGAGAAACAATAAATTCACGGCAATAATGCAAACAACATGTATGACATGTCTAAATGATATGCCGGGGTGTTCTACTGCCTAACTAAATGATTTAGTTAATTTAGGAATTTATTCGGATTTATTTAATTAAAGTTGGGCACTATTCATTTACTGAAAGTTGTCTAAAAGTCCAATGTTCTTATAGCTGCGGGCGTCTGACGGGAATACGGAGGGCGTAACCGGGTTCGTATCGGAAATCTGAGCAAGTTCCATGTACAAAGTATTTTCATCGGAGTTACGGTTTAAAAGATATGATTTTCTAAAGTTTAAAACAATTTCTGAATTTTCTTTAAATATTTAATTCGAATTATCCAAAACAGTGGCAGAAATCCCTTTTCTTTATACCCAGACTTTGCTAGCCCATCAGAATGACAGGTGGGGCCCAGTGTTGACTCAGCAGCTGACTCAGCAAATCTTATCCAAATGAACAGTGCACTGTGGGTCCCATCTGTCATTTTCAGTAGTTATAATTAGAGGTTTAATTAGACTAGTTAATTGATTGGGACCCACGTGTCAGTGCCTGGCATTTTATTTAAATGAGTATTTAGGACAGGGGGCCCACATGTCATAGTCTACTTAGCAGGGGGTTAGGTTAGTGACTAATTAGGCTTAGTTAGGATGGGCCCCACTGGTCAGTGGGTCACCCACTGGTTTAAGCGTGCGTGCGTGCGTGCCCGCCGGCGAGCAGAGGACGGTGGCGTGCACGTAGGCAGCGGCTCCGGCGACCATTTAAGCAGCGGTTGGCACGGATCGGTCGAGGGCCTCGCCGCGCACCCACTGGAACAAACCGCAGGTGCTGGGACGGTCGAAGTCGGCCACCATGTTGGCGGCGAGCGACGGCTGAGGCACGGCCTCGTCGGCAAATGGACTACGAGAAGCGGAGGGGGAGGGGGAAAGGTCGCTGAGGACCGGGAGCTCACAGGGAGCTCGGGAGCGCGCTCGACGGAGACGGAGAAGCTGTGGTGGCGGTGGGTCGGCGGTGATGACCGGCGGGGCAGAGAAGGTAGACGCGGCTGATCCGGCGAGGTAGGGGTCCCGGGCTCAATCCCGTGGTCGAAGAAGACGAAGAGGAGGTCGGCGGAGAGGACGGGCATGGTGGATGCGGCGCCAGGAGGCCGGTGGATGCGCGGACGATGACGACACGGGGTGTCCTTGCGGGCGTTCGGGGCGGGCTCGGCGAGCGGGGAGAGGCGAGGAGGCCGGCGGTGCAGCGGGGAGGCGGGGCGGCATGGAGGCGGCATGGACGGTGGGGCGCGCCAGGCGGCGACGGCCGCGTCGGGAGGAGGGGAATCGAATGCGCCCCTCCCCTGTGCGTCTGCGTGTGTGTGTGTGGGTGACGGCGCGAGGAGGGAGTGGATCGGGCTCTGTGGGGGTGTTGGGCTAGCTAGGGTTTGGGTGGGGGTTAAGTAGGCTTAGGTGGGCCGGGGGTAGTTGGGCCGGCGCAGTGGCCTTTTCCATTTCCTTAGTTTGTTTTATTTTAGCTTTTAGTTATTTTTTTTATTATTATTTTCTTTTCTCTGTTTAGTAATAGTCAGGTCACCATTTGAGTTTTGTAAAACATGAGACCTAGTTCATAAATACCAGTGCATTATTCCATAACACCTAAAATTAGTTTGGACAAAACATAATTCCATATTTATTTCAGATTTAATAAATGGTTATTAAATATTATCTTTATCCACTGTTTGAGGTTGTTCGAGTCACTTATCCAATTCCAATGATGTTGGTTTCAATTTTAGAATAGCCTCTGGAATATTTGTTATTTATCTGACATTTTAGCTCCTATGTTGGACAACTTTCATATTCCACTTTCATTTAAATTTGAATTTGACTTAGGAGTTGAAATGCAATGTGATGCTAATGATGATTATGCACTGTTGATCATACTAACATGTCATTATCAAAAGTGATTACTGTTGCTAATCACCGGGGGTGTTACAACTCTCCTCATCTATTAAGAATTCTCGTCCCGAGAATTAAGAGGAAGACTGAAAGAAAGAGGGGTATTCTTCGTGAAGACGATCCTCGCGTTCCCAAGTGGCTTCATCTTCAGAATGATTTGACCACTGAACCTTGAGGAACTTGATTGACTTTTGACGTGTTCGACGCTCAGCTTGATCAAGAATACGGATGGGATATTCTGGATATGACAGATCTTCCCGTAATTCAAGCACTTCATGATCCACAGCTCGAATAGGATCCTTGAAGCAGCGGCGGAGTTGGGATACATGAAAGACGTCATGTACTTGAGAAAGGTTTGGCGGCAATTGCAACTGATATGCCACTTCTCCTCGACGGGCAAGAATACGGAACGGGCCAATGTAGCGAGGGGCTAACTTGCCTTTGATTCCGAACCGATGAGTGCCTTTCAACGGAGTGACGCGGAGGTAAGCTTGCTCGCCAGGTTGATAGACTATTTCCTGGTGCTTACGGTCATAGTTGCTCTTCTGACGAGACTGAGCAGACTTCAAATGTTCACGAACAATACGGACTTGTTCTTTAGCTTGCCGAATAACGTCCGGTCCGACGAGTGAGCGTTCCCCAGTTTCTGACCAATTCAGAGGGGTTCGACACTTACGACCGTATAGAACTTCAAACGGTGCCATCTTCAGACTAGCTTGATAGCTATTGTTGTAAGAGAATTCGGCATACGGGAAGTTTCGATCTTGGGACCTGTGGGTTATGGGCCCACCATTGAGCAGCGGGGCCCTTTAAGAAAAAGGCCGTGAAGGTGACAAAGTTGGCGGGGGCGACATTAGCAGACTCCATCTCGTGAGTGATGTCGCGGAGCCAGTCATCGGCATCCAGGGGCTTGTCAGAGTTGCGAAACTGCGTTGGGTTGAGTCGCGTAAACTCTGTCAAGGTTATTGAAGCTGGGTTCTGGTTCTGGTTGTTCTGATGCGGAAACTGAGCCATGATTCCAACCATGAACTGGCGGTTAAGCTCGAACTGTTGCATCATAGCTGCCATATAGTCTGGCGGTGGTGGACGTTCAGGGGCACGACCACGACCACGACCACCTGGTCTAACCATCCTGCTACGTATCAACAGGGGGTAGTTTAGTAAAAGCAATTGCGAGTGTTTAGCGACAAGTATGATGTAACACGACAATACCTTAAGCAGTGTAATAGATACATAACAGTAGTCGATTAAGACATACAGATCCATACACAAAGTCGGGTACATGCGGACAGCATAACGGCGCAAATTATAAGCTAGACATACTAGGCGGCGCGCAGGCACGCGGTAAGGATGTACACAACGAGACATAGCAAAGGCTACATCAACGTCGGAGAAAACCACTGTAACGGGGTAACTGCGAGTGCGGACGACGAATATTCGTCGCGGAAGGATCCTGCGCTCCATGTGCACTCTGATGCAGAACCCGGTCTCGAACTGTAAGAAGAGGTCCACGTGTAGGTGTGTGACCTCCAACAGCAGGCCAGTCAATACCAGCATACATCTGAGTCCTGCGCGGGTGAAGGATGTGCTCCGGATGTATCCCTGCACGAACAGCGGGCATCAACTGCGTCATAGCATCGTAGAGACGTGCTCGAGTGGCAACCAACTCGACGGCGAGAGCCCGAACAGTGCGATCCAGAGCCTGAGTGCACTGAATCAGAACGCGGTGGTCATATCGGCGAGGCTCGCACGGGGCACAGATAGCTGTGTAGTATCCGGTAGCATCTCCAGTAGGGGCATACGGAATGTATCGGAACTCAGAGTCATCCAAGATATCACTGAACTGTCCTCGAAGACGTGCGACAGCAGAGTAGGCGGCATCATGTACTGCCATCTCAATCGTCACGCCGATACCGTGGAAAAGGTGCAGCTCGGTGTCTGAGTCATTCTGCCGATCATAGATACGAACATCAGCATGGTACTGCTCCTGATTAAACTCGCGGTAATCCTCGTAAACCATGTACTCAGGGTACCAGCGGTAGCCAAGTCTGGTCATGAGAGCGATCAGGACAGCTGGAAACCCAGGGGTATTACGAGCCCAAGTGCGAAGCACAAGCTGTATCGTAGGACGCGGTGGAAACAAACGGTCCATCTGAAACAGAGGAAATTCAGATTTGTCAAATGACAACGAGAAGTTTAACACAACTCGGAGAGAAAGGTTAAACAAAACAATGGAAAGGAAAATGATTATCAGACTAATCAGATCAACGACAGGGAAATCGCACAGATATCCAGCTCTCCGGGTAGACGGGATTTACGAGATCCTAAGTGTCGGCGTTAGTAAAATTTTATTTAACCCGAATAGAAGAGATGTTAGAGTCCCAGAGTATAGACGAGGAATAAAAGATCCTAATACCACCCAGTTGGCGACGTGGGCCCGTAAGCCACACAGCCAAGTTAGTAAATTAGTTTCTCGGTTTCTAGACTCAACTTCGGCCAAGGAATTTGGAGGGCGCTTCCTACAGGCAGTCGGCTCTGATACCAACTTGTGACGCCCCCGGTTCAATCGTACACTAATCATACACGCAAACGTGTACGATCAAACCCAGGGACTCACGGGAAGATATCACAACACAACTCTAAACACAAATAAACGGAGGTCCACAATATTACAGACCAGGGATCCGAAGATCCGAATACATAAGTCAGTCATACAAATAATATCTGGGTACAGACATAGTTAGACAAGTTTTGCCTTAAGAAGGCTAGCACAAACAGCGACACTAGATCGAAAGGCGTTGGCCTCCTGCCTGGGAGCCTCCGATCCTACTCCTGGTCAGCTGGCTCGATCCAGTAGTACGTGCCCTCTGGACCCGCCTGGTAGTAGGCTCCGGTGGTGGCGTCTGGCTCCTGGACTCCATCGTCTGGTGTATCATCAAGGTGGGGGGTATATGGGGGAAAAGAGAAAATAAAGCAACCGTGAGTACTCATCCGAAGTACTCAGCAAGCAAGGATCTATACTACATATGCAACATTATCAATGGAGAAAAGGCTGTATATGTGGACTGGGCTGCAGAAATGCCAGAATAGAGAGAAAGGCCTAGTCCTATCGAAGACTAGCATCTTCAAACATCTTCTCAAAGCCATCATCTTGCAGTAGTAGAAGAGAGTAGAATAGCATTTTATTTAACAAACATGTTGAAGTACAGCTCAAAGATCCTTCCTCGACTCCCAGCGAGAAAGTAATCCCGAAGCTTCAATTAAGTAACAAGTATCCAGTTTAAGTAGTAGATCGGGATACACAAACTGAGCGTCCTTTACCGTAGGACCGGCTATCGATAGAAGATTCATCCGTGCAGGGGTGCACTACTGTTACCCAACACGCTCGATCAACTCTGGCCGGACATACTTGCTGGGTAATGCCCGTCCTCGGAAGATCAACACGAAGCAGCGCTCTACCTAGGCTCAGCAGAGAGGTCAGCACGCCGGACTAACCTATGCACCCAGGGGTCTCGGGCCATCGCCCTGGGCACCCTGCGCGTTGCGTGGCTGGCCGGGGTGCAGGCGCGACACTGAACTCGCCAGTGAAGTATCCAGCCCAATCCCGACGATCAGCCCGCACGGTGAATCGTGACGTCTGATAAGCTTTCGGCGAAACGTACATCGCAGAGGGCCCCATAACCATTATCCCGCGTGGTGGCAGTGCGTATAGGGCACGTCGACCCACTCAGATCACACACCCAAATCCAATAGGCTCAATTAGTATCAAGCGGAGACAATCAGAGTCTCTGATGCTCCGCCACAATGTCACAATCGAGTGCCCTTTCGGCACACCCGAAATCATAGATCCCCAGCGGGTACCCACCAGGGTGGACCCGCCTGTGAAAAAGGTCAAGTAACCGTGTGGTCATAATCATCAGGGTGAACGTAAGAGGTATCACCCTCGAGGTTCACACTGAGGGGTTGCACGACAGAGTCGTATCGGACATGGAGAAGGAGGAATCACCCTCGATGACCACGACCGTACAGCTATGCTGCAGAGTATTCATCAGGAGTGCGTTACGAGGTATCACCCTTGGCACTCGATAGTTACTACGCAGAGTCGTACAACTAAGGGGGGGTGTGAAGTGAGGCGTCTGTCTCTGATCGACGATCACGTTGATCGAGTCGTTGATGAACAAGCAGGGGCGACAAAGTAAGGTGGTGGGGTCACAGATGGGTCATACCAACCTATACTAAACAGTTTATCATAGGCAGGTAAGATAGCAATGAACAGGTTACAACAGCAGGCTATGCATCAGAATAGGAGCATACATTAACAGTAGCGAAATCTAATGCAAGCAGGAGAATAGAATGGGCGATATCTGGAATGCTCAAGGGGGGGGGCTTGCCTGGTTGCTCTGGCAAGAGAGGGAGGTCGTCAACGGGCTGCTCGTCAGTAGCGTAGTCGTACTCGACAGCAGTGACGTCGGTCTCGGCTTCTATCGAGAGAGAAGGAGGGGGAGAGAAACAATAAATTCACGGCAATAATGCAAACAATATGTATGACATGCCTAAATGATATGCCGGGGTGTTCTACTGCCTAACTAAATGATTTAGTTAATTTAGGAATTTATTTGGATTTATTTAATTAAAGTTGGGCACTATTCATGTACTGAAATCGGTCTAATTGTTCAACGTTCTTATAGTTGCGGGCATCTGACGGAGATACCGAGGGCGTATCCGGGTTCGTATCGTCGTTCTGAGCAAGTTTCATGTACAAAGTATTTTCATCGGAGTTACGGTTTATTTAATATGATTTTCTAAAGTTTTTATTAATTTCTGAAATTTAATTAATTATTTAATTCAACATTATCCGAAACAGTGATTGATGACGTCAGCATGACATCATGCTGACGTCAGCAGCCACCTGACAGGGTGGGTCCCACCTGTCATAGGCTGTTAGGTTAATTAGGTTTAATTAATTTAATTACTGATTAATTAACAATTAACTAGTTAATTAAATTAACCTAATCAGGATTAATTAACTAATTAATTAACTAATTAATTATTTAATTAATTATTTTATTTATTTCTATTTTTATTTTCTATTTCTTTTAAATCGTTTTTAGGGGGGTGGGCCCCATTTGTCAGCGTCACAGGGGGGGCAGGGCCCACCGGGCAGTGGCCCAGAGGGGCCTTGCGGGTTTGGGCGCTCGGGTGCGGGTGCTGGGCACCCGTATGCGCCCGAGGGCGCTGGCGGGCGAGGCGAGCAGCGCCAGTGCGCGGCGAGGCGATGGCGCGGGCACGCGGTCGGCGGCGCGGGAGGCGGGGCACACGGCGAGCGATGCGGACGAGCGCGCGGGCGAGGTGTGGGGGCGCGCGCGCGTGCGGGTGGCCGCGGCGAGCGGAGGCAGAGGCGAGAGGACGATCGGCAGCGGCGGCTGGAGTGGGCGCGAGCGGGGCGCGCGCAGCGCGGTCGGGCGCGAGCCGGGGCGCGGCGAACCGTGAGCATGCGCGCAGCGGGTGAGCGGCGGGACGGGGGCGCGGTGCGCGCGGCGAGGTGCGGGAGCAGAGAGGGGGGGAAGAGCCGAGGCCTACCGTGACTCGTAGGGAGGGGAAGAGGGGGGGGGGGGGGTGGGGGGTGGCGGTGAAGGGGAGCGGCGATGGGAGGGAGGCCGGCGGGGGAGCGGTCCGGCTGGGGGCGGCGAGGTCGTCGCGGCGTCGGGCGAGGGATCGGGGGTTCGCCCCGATCCGGATCCAGTCGAGGGGGGGCGAACGCAGCGCAGGGGCTGGTCGGGAAGAGGAGAGGACGGGGCGACGTCGGTGTGTGCGGGGCGTCGGCGTGGCCGGATCGGGCGGGAGCGGGCGGGGCGTCGGCGAGCGGCGTCGGCGAGGGCCGTTCCCGCGATCCCGACCGATACTGGATCGGAGGTGGGGGCTGACGAGGGGAGGCGGCGACGGGCGGCGGCGTCGCGACGGCGCAGGCGACGGGGCGGACGGGATCGGAAGATCCCGATCCAGATGGGGGGGGGGGGGGGTAGAGGTAGGGGGGGAGGGGGGGGGGGGAGAGGAGAAAGCGAGGAGAAGCGAGGGGAGGGGGGGGGGGTCGGGGGTGGTGTAGGGTTTGGTCGGCTGGGGGCCATATAGGCCAGGGGGGGCACAAGTGGGCCGGCCGGCTGGGCTTCGGCCCGTTGGCCGGAGGGGGGGGGGGGTCCTTCTTCTTCTTTCTGTTTCATTTTTCTTTTATCTTTTTCTTTATCTCTTTTCTCCACTGTTAAATGTTTAGCCCCCAAATGGTTTTTGTAAAAAGTGTGACCTATTTCATAAATACCAGTGCATTATTCCCTAACACCTAAAATTAGTTTGGGCAAAACATAATTCCATATTTATTTCAGATTTAATAAATGGTTACTAAATATTATCTTTATCCACTGTTTGAGGTTGTTCGAGTCACTTATCCAATTCCAATGATGTTGGTTTCAATTTTAGAATAGCCTCTGGAATATTTGTTATTTATCTGACATTTTAGCTCCTATGTTGGTCAACTTTTATATTCCACTTTCATTTAAATTTGAATCTAACTTAGGAGTTGAAATGCAATATGATGCTAATGATGATTATGCACTGTTGATCATGCTAACATGTCATTATCAAAAGTGATTACTGTTGCTAATCACCGGGGGTGTTACAGTATCGGGGGGTATGAACCATGGAGAAGTTGGAATAAAGTAGATATTACACCAATATAAATAAAGAATGAGTTCACAACAGTACCAAAAGTGGTGATTTATTTTCTTATACTAACGGATCTCATAAGTTTTCTGTTGAGTTTTGTGTTGTGAAGTTTTCAAGTTTTGGGTAAAGATTTGATGGACTATGGAATAAGGAGTGGCAAGAGACTAAGCTTGGGGATGCCCAAGGAACCCCAAGGTAATATTCAAGGACAACCAAGCATCTAAGCTTGGGTATGCCCCGGATGGCATCCCCTCTTTCGTCTTCGTCTATCAGTAAATTTACTTGAGGCTATATTTTTATTCACCACATGATATGTGTTTTTGCTTGGAGCATCTTGTATGATATGAGTCTTTACTTTTTAGTTTGCCACAATCATCCTTGCTGTACACACCTTTTGAGAGGGACACGCATGAATCATGATTTATTAGAATACTCTATGTGCTTCACTTATATTTTTTGAGCTAGGCAATTTGCTCTAGTACTTCACTTATACCTTTTTAGAGCATGGCGGTGGTTTTATTTTATAGAAATTGATGAACTCTCATGCTTCACTTATATTATTTTGAGAGTCTCTAAACAGCATGGTAATTTTCTTAGGTTGTGAATTTAGTCCTAATATGATGGGCATCCAAGGGAGATATAATAAAAACTTTCATATAGAGCATTGAATACATGAGAAGTTTGATTCCTTGCATTTGTTTTGAGATATGAAGATGGTGATATTAGAGTCATGCTAGTAGAAAATTGTGTAGTCAAAGAAATAATTGTGTTAAGGTTTGTGTTTCCCGTAGCATGCACGTATGGTCTTCTAGTTATGTGATGAAGTTGGAGCGCAATTTATTCTTGATTGTCTTATTTTGCATGAAAGTCGGGAGCGCACGATGGTTAACTCCTACCAACCTCTCCCCTAGGAGCATGCGTAGTAGTACTTTTCTTCGAGGGCTAATCGATTTTTTGCAATAAGTATGTGAGTTCTTTATGACTAATGTTGAGTCCATGGATTATACGCACTCTTACCCTTCCACTTTGCTAGCCACTCTAGTACCGGCGCAACTTTCGCCGGTGCATTAAACCCACCTTATACCCTTCCTCAAAACAGCCACCATACCTACCTGTTATGGCATTTTCATAGCCATTCCGAGATATATTGCCATGTAACTCCACCATTCCGTTTATTATGACACATATCATCATTATCATATTGCTTTGCATGATCATGTAGTTGGCATAGTATTTGTGGCTTGGCCACTTTTGATTTTTTTATACATGTCACTCTTGATTATTGCACATCCCGGCACACCGCCGGAGGCATCCATATGGAGTCATATTTTTGTTCTAGTATCGAGTTGTAATTTTGAGTTGTAAGTAAATAAAAGTGTGATGATCATCATTATTAGAACATTGTCCCATGAGAGGTTATAAAAAAAGAGGCCAAGAAGAGCCAAATAAAAAAAGAGAAAAGAGTCTCCAAAAAAAGAGAAAGGAGAGTAATAAAAAAAGAGAGAGAAAAAGAGAGAAGGGACAATGTTACTATCCTTTTCCACACTTGTGCTTCAATGTAGCACCATGTTCTTCATGATAGAGAGTCTCCTATTTTGTAACATTCATATATTACTAGTGGGAATTTTTCGTTATAGAACTTGGCTTGTATATTCCAACGATGGGCTTCCTCAAATTCCCTAGGTCTTCATGAGCAAGCAAGTTGATGCACACTGACTAGTTTTCTTTTAAGCTTTCATACACTTATAGCTCTAGTGCATCCGTTACATGGTAATCCCTACTCACTCACATTGATATCAATTGATGGACATCTCCATAGTCCATTGATTTGCCTAGTTGATGTGAAACTTTCTCCCTTATTTTGTCTATTACCACCTTCTATTCCACCAAAAGTGCTATGTCCATGGCTCACGCTCATGTATTGCGTGAAGAGTTGAAAAAGTTGAAGCATGTTAAAAAGTATGAAACAATTGCTTGGCTGACACCGGGGTGGGCATGATTTATAATTTGTGTTAAGAAGAGGGAGCATAACAAGACTATATGATTTTGTAGGGATAACTTTCTTTAGCCATGTTATTTTTGAAGCTTAATGATTTGCTTTCTAGTATGCTTGAAGTATTATTGTTTTTGTGTCAATGAACTTTTGTTTTGAATCATACGGATCTGAATATTCATGCCAAATAAAAGAGATTGCATTGATGAATATGTTAGGTAGCATTCCACATCAAAAATTCTGTTTTTATTATTTACCTACTCAAGGACGAGCTGGAATTAAGCTTAGGGATGCTTGATACGTCTCCAACGTATCTATAATTTTTTATTGTTCCATGCGATTATATTATCAGTTTTGGATGTTTTATATGCATTAATATGCTATTTTATATTATTTTTAGGACTAACCTATTAACCTAGAGCCCAGTGCCAGTTTTTTTTCCTTGTTTTTGAGTTTCGCAGAAAAGGAATATCAAATGGAGTCCAAACGGAATAAAACTTTCGCGATGATTTTTCTTGGACCAGAAGACACACGTAGGACTTGGAGTCCAAGTTAGAGAGTCCTGGAGGCGACGACAAGCCAGGGGGCGTGCCCCTAGGGCTTCTAGCCCTCTCGGAGACCCCCTGACCTCCTGCTCTGGCCAATAAATTCAGAAATATTCCAGAAACCGTAGACATATCCACAAAAACACTTTTCCACCGCCGCAGGTCTCTGACCTATTGAGATCCCATCTGGAGGCCTTTTCCGATACTCTACCAGAGAGGGGTTTGATCACGGAGGGCTTCTACATCAACTCTATTGCCCTTTCAATGATGCGTGAGTAGTTTACCACAGACCTTCGGGTCCATAGCTAGTAGCTAGATGGCTTCTTCTCTCTCTTTGATCTTCAATACAATGTTCTCCTCGATGTTCTTGGAGTTCTATCTGATGTAATCTTATTTTGCGGTGTGTTTGTCAAGATTCGATGAATTGTGGGTTTATGATCAGCTTATCTATGAATATTATTTGAATCTTCTCTGAATTCTTATATGCATGATTTGATATCTTTGTATTTCTCTTCGAATTATTGGTTTGGTTTGGCCAACTAGATTGGTAGTTCTTGCAATGGGAGAGGTGCTTAGTTTTGGGTTCAATCTTGCGGTGTACTCACCCAGTGACAGAAGGGGTAGCGAGGCACGTATTGAATTGTTGCCATCAAGGATAAAAAGATGGGGTTTATATCATATTGCTTGAGTTTATCCCTCTACATCATGTCATCTTGCTTAAAGCGTTGCTCTGTTCTTATGAACTTAATACTCTAGATGCAGGCATGAGTCGGTCAATGTGTGGAGTAAAAGTAGTAGATGCAGAATTGTTTCGGTCTACTTGTCACGGACATGATGCCTATATTCATGATCATTGCCTTAGATATCATCATAACTTTGCACTTTTCTATCAATTGCTCGGCAGTAATTTGTTTACCCACCGTATGCTTTATTCAAGAGAGAAGCCTCTAGTGAAACCTATGGCCCCCGGGTCTATTTTCCATCATATATTTTCAGATCTATAAACCAAAAATACCAAAACTATCTTGCTGCGTTTTATTTACTTTTTACTTGTTTTTTATCTATCTCTATCAGATCTCACCTTTGCAATTGACCGTGAAGGGATTGACAACCCCTTTATCGCGTTGGGTGCAAGTGTTTGATTGTTTGTGCAGGTGCGTAGATTGGGGACTTGCTTGTACCTCCTATTGGATCGATACCTTGGTTCTCTAACTGAGGGAAATACTTATCTCTACTTTGCTGCATCACTCTTTCCTTTTCAAGGGAAAAACCAACGCAAGCTCAAGAAGTAGCAGTGAACTACTCCCTCCTCATCATGGTGGCGTCGGGATGATGAAGATGGCCTCCAGTGATAATTTCCCCCTCCGGCAAGTTGCCAGAGAAGGCCTCCAGATGAGATCGCTTTGGTACAGTGGCTTGCGGCGGCGGAGTCGAAGTTCTAGACTAACTTTTGGGGATTTTGGAATTTATAAGGATTTTCAGAATTGGAATCATGTGGAGAGGGCCACTAGGGGCCCACTAGGTACCAGGGCGCGGCCACCTCCTGGGTGCAATCTGGTGCCCAGTGGGGCCCTTGTGGCTCTTCTGGTCCTCCCATGAAGCTTCGGGGGGGGGGGGGGGGGGGGGGGTGGTCTCTTTTGTTCTAAAAAATCGGCAGGAATTTTTAGCCCATTCCGAGAACTTTTATTTCTTCACAAAAAACAACACCACGGTAGTTCTGCTGAAAACAGCGTCAGTCCGGGTTAGTTCCATTCAAATCATACCAAAACCATATAAAATTGTTATAAACATAGCATGAATACTTCATAAATTAGATACGTTGGAGACATATCAGCATCACCAAGCTTAATTCCTGCTCGTCCTCAAGTAGGTAAATGATAAAAGAAATGATTTATGAAGTGTAAATACTAGCATAGTGCATAAGCTTGATCAATGATAATTTCAATCACTTTTCCTAGCATCATAACAACAACTCTTTCTCATAAAACTCATCATCATAAAGTAGCAATCAATTTACATGTTATGGTTCAAACAATGTATTCTCTTGAAGCTTAACAACCTATGTTCTTAGTCACCAAACAAGTGCAATTCAAATTATTTTCAAAAATTCTAAGTGCGAGCTCCACATACTCAATTATCTTATAGTCTTCTATGATTGCTAATACTCAAAGCATATTTTTAGAACAAGTAGCATCCATCGAACACAGAGAAAGATAGGGGCCTAATGTTTCACCTGCCAACTTATTTATCATAGAGATAATTGTCAACAATAATAATTCATGATCAAATATATTTGAATGGCCATATGTGCCTGGATCTTTCCCCACCACATGATGCTTGCCAACTAAAGAATAGGTTGGAATAAGAAATTGTCTCAACAAAAATAAAATTAACAGAAAAAGTAAAAGAGAAGCCCTTCGCAGAGGGAAGCATGGATTTGCAGTGGTGACAGAGTGATACGTCCATTTTGCATCATGTTTTCCTACTATTATTTATAGTGTTTTTAATCAATATAACACTTTGTGAAGCAATTCCAATGCCTTTTCTCTCTTAATATGCAAGATTTACATCAAGAGGGAGATTGTCGACAGAGATACCTATTCAGCACATCTCCAAATAAGGTAAAATTTTACGGAGATTTATTTTGTTATAAATAAAAAATATTGGAGAAAAGAAGTACCATATGGGGCCACCTAGATGCCCATGAGGCACCAGGGAGTGCCCACCCCCTGATGTCTACTACGCAGCTTATTCTTGTAGACTCGTGTTGGGCCTCCAAGCGCAGAGTTTTGTAGGACAGCAGCAAATTTCCCACACATGGATGACCTAAGGTTTGTTAATCCGTGGGAGGCGTAGGATGAAGATGGTCTCTCTCAAACAACCCTGCAATCAAATACAATAAATCTCATGTGTCCCCAACACACCCCATACAATGGCAAATTGTATAGGTGCACTAGTTCAACGAAGAGATGGTGATACAAGTGTAGTATGGATAGTAGATATAGATTTTTTTAATCTGAAAATGAAAAAACAGCAAGGTAGCAAGTGCTAAAATGGAGCATAAACGGTATGGCAATGCTTGAAAACACGGCCTAGGGTTCATACTTTCACTAGTGCAATCTCTCAACAGTGTTAACATAATTAAATCATATGGCAATCCCTCACTATGCGACAAAGAGTCACTCCAAAGTTCTTATCTAGCGGAGGACATCAGATGAAATTGTTTCTAGGGTATAAAACCACCTCAAAGTTATCATTTCTGATCGATCTATTGAGCTATTCCTATGAGTGTCACAAAAAGCCCTAGAGTTCATACTAAAATAACACCATATGATACACATCAACCAACTCTAATTTCACCTAGATAATCCAATGTCACCACAAGTATCCGTGAGTTGATTATATGATATGCATCAAACAATTTCAGATTCATAATATTCAATCCAACACAAAGAACTTCAAAGAGTGCCCCAAGATTTCTACCCGAGAAAGTAGGACGAAAACGTGCATCAACCCCATGCATAGATTACCCCAATGTCACCTCGGGAATCCGCGAGTTGAGTGCCAAAACATACATCAAGTGAATTAGAACACCCGATTGTCACCACGGGTATCCATATGCAAGACATACATCAAGTGTTCTCGAATCCATAAAAGTATTCAATCCGATAATAGTGAAACCTCAAAGGTGAAAAATCAATTCATCACAACAAGATACAGAGGGGGAAACACCATATGATCCAACTATTAACAAAGCTCGTGGTACATCAAGATCATGCCAAATGAAGAACAAGAGAGAGAGAGATAGATCAAACACATAGCTACTTGTACATACCACTAGCCTCGAGGGTGAACTACTCCCTCCTCATCATGGTGGCCACCGGGATGATGAAGATGGCCTCCGGTGAAGATTTACCCCTCTGATAGGAAGCCGGAACAGAGCTCCATATGGTATTTCGACGGTATAGAGGCTTGCGGTGGCGGAGTCAAAGTTCTAGGGTTATTTCTGGGGGGTTCTCTATTTATAGGATTTTTTGGCATAGGTCTCACATCAGGAGGTGCCGCAGGGGGCCCACAAGCCACCAGGGCACGGCCACCCCCATGGGCTCGCCCAGGTGGCTTGTGGGGCCCTCGTGGCTCTTCTGGCCCTCCCACGAAGCTTCTAGTGCCTCTTTCCTTCCAGAAAAAATCTTCAAAAAGTTTCGTTGCATTGGAGAACTTTT
Organism: Thinopyrum elongatum; assembly: GCA_011799875.1. Lineage (NCBI taxonomy): Eukaryota > Viridiplantae > Streptophyta > Magnoliopsida > Poales > Poaceae > Thinopyrum > Thinopyrum elongatum. The sequence continues at coordinate 115,866,567 of CM022299.1, read as the reverse complement.
ATTTCTGCACAAAAAACAACACCACGGTAGTTCAGCCGAAAACAGCGTCAGTCCGGGTTAGTTCCATTCAAATCATACCAAAACCATATAAAATTGTTGTAAACATGGCCTAAATACTTCATAAATTATAGATACGTTGGAGACGTATCACCCCCAGGGTGCGCCCAGGGGCCCAGGCGCGCCCTGATGGGTTGTGCCCCCCACAGAGGTCCCCCGCATAGACTATCAGCTCTATAAATAGCCAAATATTCCAGAAACCCTAGGGGAGTCGATGAAAAATTGTTTCAGTCGTCGCAAGTTCCAGAGCGACAAGATCCAATCTAGAGCCCTTTTCCGGCACTCCACCGGATGGGAACACGATCACGGAGGGGTTCATCATCCTCATTGGTGCCTCTCCGATGATGCGTGAGTAGTTCACCTTTGACCTACGGGTCCGTAGGCAGTAGCTAGATGGCTTCTTCTCTCTTTGTTTCTCAATACAAAGTTCTCTTGGAGATCTATTTGATGTAATGACTTTTTGCGGTGTGTTTGTTGGGATCCGATGAATTGTGAGTTTATGGTCAGATTTGTCTTGCTTTAATATCCATACTTGATTATTATAGCCTCGTATTTCTTCTCTGATATTTGGGTTTCGTTTGGCCAACTTGATCTATTTATCTTGCAATGGGAAGAGGTGCTTTGTGACGGGTTCGATCTTGCAGTGTCCTTTCCCAGTGACAGAAGGTGCAGCAAGGCACGTATGTATCGTTGCTATTAAGGATAAAAAGATGGTTTCTATTCCTACATGAATAGATCTTGTCTACATCATGTCATCATTCTTATTGCATTACTCCGTTACTCCATGAACTTAATACACTAGATGCATGCTGGATAGCGGTCGATGTGTGGAGTAATAGTGGTAGATGCAGAATCGTTTCGGTCTACTAATCTTGGACGTGATGCCTATATACATGATCATTGTCTTGGATATCGTTATAACTATTCGCTTTTCTATCAATTGCCCAACAGTAATTTGTTTACCCATCGTGTGCAATTTCTCGAGAGAAGCCACTAGTCAAATCTACGGCCCCAGGTCTATTTTCCTATCTTATACTTTCAGATCTACATTGCTATTTGCCTTTTTCTTTTTTTGCAACTTTTATTTTCAGATCTATATTATCAAAAACCCAAAAATACCTCGCTGAATTTTATTTGCCCTTGTTCCATTTGCTTTTACCCATCTATCTATTTACCAATCAATTACCCGAGAGGGATTGACAACCCCTCTACGCGTCGGGTTGCAAGTATTTGTTATTTGTGTGCAGGTACCGCTTACACAGTGTTGTGTGGTTCTCCTACTAGTTCGATAACCTTGGTTTCATAACTAAGGGAAATACTTACCGTCGCTATGCTGCATCATCCCTTCCTCTTTGGGGAAATACCGACGCATCTCAAGCGCAGTTCAACCGCAGCTGTCCACGTCAGGCCATTGCCCTGAGCGGGTCTTTGCGTTGCTAGTCATGATGTTTCTGTCGTCCTCCGCATCGGCGTCAATGGGTACACACTACTCCGCCTCGCCAAGCCGTGTGCACACTAGGTGCTCGGCCAAAAGCCAGGTCGGGCCATGGAGGTGGGCACAGAGGGGATGACAAGGTCAATGGGCCTTGAGCTCACCGGATCGTAGAAGCACAGAGGAGAGTAGATAAGCTCAGTACGGGTGTGTATTGGGTATGCCTGGACGCTTGTCGAGCAGCCAGGATGTATGGAGTGGGGAAGATGAATATGACACGTAGGCCCGTGGAGTCAGTGACAAGCAATTATTCCTGGCTGGATTGTCTTTTTCCCGATGCAACAAATAGTGTAGGGTCGGTTTAGGGTTGAAATTGACAGGGATTGGTGAATATAGGGTGCTGATTCAAGGGATTCAAAATTGAAGGTTCGATTCAGACTATCTCTACGAGTTCAAGGTTAAAAGTAGACTTTACTCTGTATAGATGCGTTGTTGCCGTGCCGTATCTCCGGGACGTGTGACGACAGCCTCATGTGTATCGATGCATTTATGATTCGACAGGCGCCGAGGTGTGCCCTTCTCAGCTTGAGCGTACCTATTTCCGTTGGGAATCAAGTCAAATCAGAAATCTATTTGCCAAAAAAAGTCAATTAGAAATCAATCAGCCAAAGCCGTGTTGTGTTTTTTGCTTTTTGCAGGGAGCCGTGTCGTGTGTTCCAATCGGAAAGCTATCAGCAGCCCACACGTATTGTATTCTATTCCGTTTTGATCTTTTTTTACGTGTACTCCGGTTGGATCTGATACATATGCGTCTTTTTAGAACAGTCTGGTACATGTACGTGTTATGGTTTCTTGCATGTGGATTCAAACATCCACGCTGGTAAAGTATGAAAAAAAAATGTGTATGCTCGTAAATCTCTATCGTTGATTCTTCTTAATCTTAGAGTGATAAATCTTCATCGTTCGTTTTCTATCGTTTTAATAATATAATATATTATAGTTTGCATTAATTTGCATAAATGACATGCTAAAATTGTTTAATTCATAACTAAATAACCGTAGCTCCGAATTAAATAAACTTTATATGTAAATGGGGTGAAAAATGTGTAGATTAACATGGTGAACTTTATTTTGTTGTTTAACAACTGTAAAATTTTATTTTAGGCAGAACAATGCCAAATTCAGAAATTACATATGAGGATTTTCTGGAATTGTTATGTATTGTTTTCGGACTCATTTAAACGTGCCTAGATAGGTAGTTTACATATGCTTCACCTCTTGTCAAGTTAACCAACATTTAACATTGTCATGTACATAAACGAGAGTGAACTAAATAATTCGAGCGTGAAGTTTCGTCAATATGCAAGCCGTTGCATATGGAGTTCCACTTAATTTGTAGTATTTGATTGTTGCATTTTGCCATGCAATGCCTATTTAAACCGGACATGTATCATAATTGCCTGCGCATCATATCATGAATATGTGACGATTCATAAGACTACGTGTCGTGACCCAACACATAGCAATACACATCACACGTACACAGAACATGCAAGTATGTGTTGGTACAACATGACATCACAACATAACTCTACGACTCAAAGTATTTATTTAAGAGGCCCTGAAGAGCCATACATAACATGATATTACAAACATGGGTCTCATGAGCCAACATACAAAGTCATACAAACAACAAGCAGAAGCATAACATGTCTTAGTATAGACAGCTGAAAAGAAAAAAAAGGCTAGAAAGCATATCTATCTACAAGACCCTCCCAAGGAACCAGACATCAGGTATCAATGAAGGGGGTTGTGGAGTTTAACTGCAACAAGCCAGCACTGACTTAGTGGCTATCCCAAACTACGACTATGAGTACTTTCTTTAGGGTGAGAGAGCGCACACGATTTCATATATTCACCATATCAATACGCATGTATCGTCTCCCTACGAGAAGGCCATCCATAGCACTCACACTTATCTTGCGCATTTTAGAGTACCCACTTCAACTTGTCTATGAGCAATGTAAGTTTTCCAAGTAATCCATATCCGAGGATGCGGCTATCTGAAAGATCATTAACCCTGCAGGGGTGTACTTCTTCACACACGTTCTCACCACTTACCACCACGTACACGTCATGTATCTCAGCAACCTTGATACGTCTCCAACGTATCTATAATTTTTTATTGTTCCATGCAATTATATTATCCATCTTGGATTTTATATGCATTATTATGCTATTTTATATCTTTTTTGGAACTAACATATTAACCTAGTGCCCAGTGTCAGTTGCTGTTTTTTTCCTTGTTTTTGTCTTTACAGAAAATCAATACCAAACGGAGTCCAAATGAAACGAAACTTTTTGATGATTTTCCTTGGACCACAAGACACCCTGGAAGCTTCGAGAGGAGGCCAGAAGGGCCATGAGATGACAACAAGGTTAGGGGACGCGCCCTCCAAGCTTGTGGGGGGTGCGGGGCCCCCGTGGCTCCTCTAACCCTAATCTTTCTTCTATAAATACCCAAATATTCCCTGAAGAATAGGGGCACGCCAAAAATACTTTTCCGCCGCCGCAAACTTCTGTTCTCGTGAGATCCCATCTTGGGGCCTTTTCTGGTACTCCGCCGGAGGGGGTTTCAATCATGAAGGGCTTCTACATCAACCTTGTTGCCCTTCCGATGATGTGTGAGTAGTTTACCATGGACCTATGGGTCCATAGCTAGTAGCTAGATGGCTTCTTCTCTCTCTTTGATCTTCAATACAATGTTCTCCTCGATGTTCTTGGAGATCTATTCGATGTAATCTTCTTTTGCGTAGCGTTTGTTGAGATCCGATGAACTGTGGGTTTATGATCAGATTATCTATGAATATTATTTGAGTCTTCTCTGAACTCTTTTATGCATGATTTATATAGCTTTGTATTTCTCTCCGATCTATTGATTTGGTATGGCCAACTAGATTGATTTTTCTTGCAATGGGAGAGGTGCTTTGTAATGGGTTCAATCTTGCGGTGCTCAATCCCAGTGACAGAAGGGGACATGACACGTATTTGTATTATTTCCATTGAGGATAAAAATATGGGGTTTGTTCATATCGATTGGATCTATCCCTCTACATCATGTCATCCTTCTTAAGGCGTTACTCCGTTCTTGTTAACTTAATACACTAGATGCATGCTGGATAGCGGTTGATGTGTGGAGTAATAGTAGTAGATGCAGGCAGGAGTCAGTCTACTTGTCTCGGACGTGATGCCTATATACATGATCATTCCCTTGGATATCATCATAATTATTCGCTTTTCTATCAATTGCTCAACAGTAGTTTGTTTACCCACTGTATGCTTTCTTTCAAGAGAGAAGCCTCTAGTGAAAACTATGGTCCTGGGTCTATCTTTTATCATATTATTTTCAGATCTATAAAATCAAAAACACAAAAATACCTTGCTGCAATTTATTTACTTTTATTTTATTTTGTACTTTTACTTATCTTTTATATCTATCACTATCAGGTCTCATCCTTGCAAGTAACCGTGAAGGAATTGACAACCCCTTTATCGCGTTGGGTGCAAGTATTTGTTTGTTTGTGTAAGTGCTATCATTGGAGACTTGTGTGTTCCTCCTACTGGATTGATACCTTGGTTCTTAACTGAGGGAAATACTTATCTCTACTTTGCTGCATCACCCTTTCCTCTTCAAGGGGAAAACCAACGCAAGCTCAAGAAGTAGCAAACCTTCAAGCGGAAGCCTGGCGAGGGTGTCGGGACAACCTGACTAACCACACAAGACTCTAGTACAGGTTTATCGCCTATTTGAGGTTGTATCCGCAACGGTAGTCCGGCCGAGGTTTCTATCATGGCCTTAAACAATGGGAGCAGGGTTCCCAAGAGCACCATTCGGGTGTCACTGGGTACACTGTGCCTCGGTGTCTCTACCGCATCATAGCCCACCCCTAGGGTCAGCGCTACGCATGGTCCCCAACACATATCCTACAAACACCAGAAACTAGTTGGAACTCCTGGACAGAGATCAAGGCAATTAATAAGTCGAGAGGGTCCATGGGTTTCGGGCCCAATGTGTGGTAGTAACTATCTTGGATCACAAACACAGAACTCAGTTGCTGAGGACGGTTTCAATTAGACAACACACCATGTACTCCTACATGGCCTCTCATCGCTACCTTTACCAAATCATGTTCACACACTTAGCTCGCACACAATAGGACATGAACACAACCATTCCACTTCATCGCCCAGATGGATCAGACCCGACACAACTCTAAGCATAGAAGGTGTAACAAGCAAAGATGGATGAGTAGTCACAACATGGCTCAAGCAATTCCTACTCATGATAGAAGGTTTCAACTATTTACTGTGGCAAAGACAGGTCATGCAGAGGAATGGGTTCAACTACCGCAATAGGTAACAAATGAATCGTTATTGTCTGAATGCAATAAAAGAGAGTAGGAGCGAGAGGGTGGGACTGTATAGAGATGCTCAAGGGGGTTTGTGTGCCTGTCACTTATGAAGATAGTATAGCTATTAGCTATTCATCGGTGTTAACGATCACTGCATCGAAATCGTTTTCAACCGAGAAGGAACAAGCACCGGCAAACAAGAAAGAACACATTCAATGCAATGCACTATCAAATGAATGATATGACACATTAAGGTACTGAATTGAGCTAATGCAACAACAAGTCATTTTAGTTGAAGTGGAATTCAAACCTACATCAAATACCAACTCCAAACCTATTATCAAATTTTCCCTAATTATGTTTTATCCTAAATAGTGAGGTTAACTTGCTCAAACATGCATGAACATGGCATAAACAGATTCTTTGTATTTTTCTGATAATTTTTCATATATAAATTATTTTCATTGGGGTTATGGTTTAATTTCTATGGTATTTAGAAGTTTAGGACATTTTCTAGAATTTCCTGGCTATTTTAAATTAAACTACCAGAAAATGTATTATTGCGTATGCATTACATCAATGTGACGTCCGCAGGTCAACAGGCGGTCCAGATCAAACTGGCCAGTGGGCCCCATATGTCAGTGGCTAGGATAATTAGTAGTGTTAATTAGCGCTAATGAATGACCTAATCTAGGGTTAGTCAGGGGTTGGCCCCACATGTCAGTGATCCAGGGGAGTCAAACCCTGTTCAAATGGGGTCAGACCCACCGACGTTTAGCTACTGGCGAGTCCAGGGACGGCGGAGGGCTTCAGAAACGAGCCACAGGGCATCATTTCACGCACGGTTGGTTGCGTTCGAACGCACACGGTGGCGCGCGTCGAGCAGTGGCGGTGGAAGGTGCTGGGTTGGCCAGAAATGACATCGGCGATGACGTAAGCGACGGACGGAGCATGGGCGCACTCGAGTTTGCCGTTATGGGACACGGCAGGGCAAACGGGTGGGTGAGATCAAGTCCTAGGAGCGCGCTGAGTGCGTTTACTAGCTCGTAGATGAGCGGCAGCAGCTGTGGGCGCGACGGCTACATGGTCGGCGAGCGGGAGCTCTCGGCTCTAGCGGAAATCCCGACTAGGGAACGCATTCGATAGCAAGAAGGGAGGAAAAAATGGCGGGGCTCACTTAGATCATGAAGCAATGCTCGGGGTAGACGGGGCGTGCAGACAGCGGTGAATCAAACGGAGGCGAGCTCGGGTACGTGGAGTGGAAGATGACGGAGATGACGGCATTCGAGGGCATCTGGCGATGCTTGGCTCGAAGTAGGCGTAGAAGGCGGTGTGGCAGAGCTCCTAGACATGAAGAGGTGGCGCGTGGGTGGCTCTAGTGACAACTATGAAGGCGGGTAGATCGCGGGCACTTCGGCCATGGCGGAGACAAGCGAGGGAGAGAGCAAGGGGCGAATGGAGATGTGAGGTCGATCCGGATGGCAACGCCATGGCTATCCGTGCATCGCGCTTGCGGGGGAGGCAGGCAGGCAGCGATGAGGTGGCGTGCAGCGGCGTGCGCGTGTCGGGCATGCGCCCGCGTCCTTCTGGCGCAAGGAGGAGGACAATTGGCACTGGGCCATCACAGTGTTGGGCCGGCTAGTGGGCTGCCAGGTACTTCTCTCTCTCTGTCTTTTCCTATTTTCTGCTTTTGTTGTACATTTCTTTTATTTGTTTGATTTGATTTCAATCATTAAATCATCTTATTTAAAGTGAATATGAACTCAACTCAAATATAATAGGATTTAAATTCAACTGCCCAAAATAATTCCTTCAAAAAATTTATCATTTTTGGTTGGGCTCAAAACCTTTGCCAAAATATAACCAACATTATTTAAGGCCATTTTGGCATTTTCAGGGCTTTTCTCTTTATTTAATTTGTGGCTTTAACAGTTCCCTCAATTCAAATTTCTTGAATTTAAATATGATGCATGATGCTCACGGATGCAACTAATTCATTACAGCAAATATTCTAGGGTTGTGACAACTCACCCCCACTAAACAAGAATCTCGTCCCGAGATTCAAGACGTAGGGTAAGAGGAGGAGGGGACACTGACTATCAGAATCTTCATGATCCAACTTCCCTTCTCGAAGATGTTGATTCATTCAATCATGTTGATCTTGGCGTCTTTCTCTAAGAACTTCATCCAACATGACAACAAGAAGAAAGGGAGCTCTAAAGAATCGATCTTCTCGAAGATCGAGCAACTCACGATCAACTCACGGAATGAGATGTTGAACATCTCTAGAGCTAAGACACAAAACACACATCGAGGGCGATGGGAAAAGCATATGACGAATGTTCAATTTGGTAGGTAATAATTCCACGCTGAAATAAGATGGTGTGTGGGTTTCAAGGTAGCTGGGAAATAAATTGCCATGATTCCATAACGGGGCACCTTTGGGAAGGTGACTCGTAGAACTATTCCCTTAAGTGGCAAAAATAATTACATTAGATATAGAGATCATTGAACCTCTTTATTTCAGACTAAGGAAATTCACAAACGATTTTGTGAAGGAATTCGAAGAAATAGCATACTCAGTTTGGAAAGGAAACTAGAGTTATAAGACAACTCGGCAAACAGAAGGCACATTCAAATAGACACCAAGGATATAACCCAGTGTCTGAGCGTGCTCTCAAGAGTTTGAGCATTTCCATATTCATCAGGATTTTACCAACACTTGTGCCAAAGATCTTGGTGACACCTCATACTTCCATGATGGATAAAGATGGATAATGCAGATGCAAAGGAAGAAATCACTGTCTCAGATTTTACCTTAGCAATGCCAAGGGTACAAAATCTAGATGTTCGACCGAGAGACATTTAGCACTCTGCTCCTAATGTTCTCCTTGATGTACTAGCGTAACCCAATTGTAGGTACTGTTTTGTAGCTAGAACATCAAGTAAAGTTCGGACTTCGGAAACACAATGGTCCATAAGGAATAACTTCGATGATAAGTCATAAGAAATCCTCATGGGGAAGTGGCTAAATTGCTGAATCAAGATACTGCAATAATTGGCCTACTCGCTAGGTGGGGTAGCCACAACATCCACCTTACCGGTTTAACCAATATCATGATTCTTGGGATATGTCCCAACCATCATATCTGCCTGAGATTCAGATCTAGTTGGTGTCATGATATTCCAGACCCAACATGTCTGAAAAGAAGGTTTGCAGCAAAAATCGAAGAGATGACATTGCGAGATTCTCGGGAGATGAACTACAAAAGCAATATAAAACCATGGAGAAGATAAGGATGTTGCCGATGGGCTCAACAACAATTCATCAAGATAAACTTCCTCAAATTCATAGTGGCAAAAGCAAGATAAAACCATGGAGAAGATAAGGATGTTGCCGATGGGCTCAACAACAACCCACATGCATGACTGACTTGGGATGATTCCAAATAAAACAAGATAAACTTCCTCGAATTCACAGTGGCAACTTGCACCAAATGCACGTGAACTAGAGTAAGTCACTTCTTTCATCGAACACATACTTCATGAACTGACACGAAGATGAGGTTTACAAAGTTTCCAACACTAGCTTTAATGTTTATCACAAATCATGGAGAAGATAAGGATGTTGCCGATGGGCTCAACAACAATTCATCGAGATTTCCATAGAGATGGAATTCCACAACTATGCGAACAAGATGATAGCATTGGTCAGACCAAAAGATATAATGGTGCATGCTCGAGGAACAACCACGAGTAAGACAACATTAGGAGAATCGTTGGTCCTGATTTCAATTTGATGATATCCCACACTCAAATCAAAAGATTGGATAAGATCATAGATCCAACAACAGATCACGAAGAGCAATCGATGAAGATATCATGTTTCTTCAATACACAGACAAACTCAAAAGATATCCCTTCGAAATGCACTAAGTTAGGCGAAGCCTTTTTCTTCCAATTCTCCAAGTTGTTGTTTATCTTAGCCAACTAGTTTAGGATATCCAACATAGATCCTTGGAGAAGGGGGTGGTTTATGGGATAATCAACTTGATCACAAACTCAACATAACGGTCAGGGGAGAACCTGGTGATACTTCCGAGAAGATATTCAGAAAATCACAAACCACCGATATGTTACTAAACTTGAGAGCCATCTTGCTTTTCAGAGCAAGACAATATGATCAAAAGTGCAAGGGACTGACACAATCCTAACTCATTGATCGAAGAGTGCACAAGGGAAAATGGACTAGGTAGCACGATCAATCTTAGAATGATGATTCAGTAACCAACACACTAAGAATGAAATATATCGTCCATTAACTACCGAGCAATAGAGTGACCAGGAGTATTGATTTCACACATCATGATTCAGTTGTCGGCATTCCGGTTACAACCGACACAGAGACTGAGAAATGAATGATGATGGCAAGAAGTATCACTACATCAAGAATTCATAATAGGTTGTGCAATTCCCATGACAATCTTGACATAAAGACGGTAATACTCCAGGGTACAATAGAACAAAAGCTAGATTGGCATTTTGATCTGCGGAATACAACTACTTTGATCCAATCCTCGAAATGGACAAGGTAATGGAGTTTGTTTCTCCTAGTCATTCCAAAATAGAATGGCTTGACGGACCACAAGAATAGCATGCATCGATGACACGAATGCACCATTACTCTTAACTATCTACTGATAGATGAAGGTCGGAATACGACTTAAGAGGGACAACTCAAATGATCATACTGTTTTCTGAGTTGTGGATGCATAGATTAACATGCCGAACAAGGCTCGACATATTTGTTCCGGATAACCCATGCAGAAAGGTAGGATTGGCAGAGTCACAAATATAGAATAGAGAGCTCATCAAGAGCACTCTTATTGTGATCTTTTGGTTCAAAAGAACTTCTGCCAAGGATGGTTCATGGTATTTGGAAGAATGATATACCACGGACCTATAAGACTATCACAAAGGTTACTAATATCCTAAAGGAACGAGCAAACACTATCAACAGGAAATATCAAATCTTAGGTCCAAGAACCTAGAAATAGAATGCATATCAACTAAATAACATCACGAGATGCTTTCGAGAATGGTAGCCAGAATCATCATACTGAGAAAACAACACAAGGTTGGGTTACTGGGTGGCTATGTATGATATCCTAGTTTCCTGATAGCTTCGACAAATATGTCGAGGCAATGGAGTACCTCAACTTCGTGATTAGTGTGGTTATTCTGGCCCAAAAGGACATCAGGAACAGGGAGGAAAGAGGTTGCAAATGCATCGGATTATTTAGAAACCTTGGATAACTCGGACAACATAACGGCCGTACGGGCATGAAAAATGAGGCAACATGCATGATAACTGACAACACAATAACTGAATTCTTATGGCAACACTAATCCGAGAGGACGACGCATTTTTATAAGTCTGTAGCATAGTAACTCATCATCCTAGTAGATAGATGAGAAGCCTAGTTCCTTAACCCCATAGAAAAGAAGAGGGCGACTCAGAATCAGAATGACACAACGATAAGGAGTAAAAAGAGCCTTACGTTCCCTTCCACAATCAGTTCCCCTATATAACTAAAGCATTTCTAGACTCAACTTCGACCAGTTTGGCTTAGTAATCCTACAGGCAGTCAGGCTCTGATATTAAAGCTGTCGTGACCCAACACATACACTACTGCAGGATGGTCCAACCGCGATAGTCGAATCAGAGACCCTTCGATGAAACTGTGTGTGATGCATCAATCACAAATGGTGATGTAATAAAACCGTCAAAAAAGATGCAAAACGTTTGCGATGGCGGCGACATCAAACACGGTTCATATTAGAGTTGCGTGTGCGATGAGTGGCAAATGGTTAATCCAGAAGAACTATTTGCGATGATGCAGAACAACAGAAACGGGCAGCCAGATGAGGGTGTGTGTGATATACGGCATATAGTTCACTAGGATGAACTATGTGTGATTAGGCAACACAATGGAAACGGTTCAACTAAACAAGATGTGTGTGATACGCGGCAAACAGGTCCGTAATCAGAAATGTGTGCGAAGACCAACAATAACACAGACGATTGCTGCTAATAAGGCGTGTGATTTGCTCTGTCTACAGAAGAATAACATGTATATATATATAACTGAAATAAACATCCAATTACATAAGTGACTATACAGATCATTCGCACACACCTCAATAAACAATTGCATTCATTCTAAACTAGGAGAAACGACCGTCTAGTCATCTACTTCTTGTAACGCCCCCGCCACTGCTCTGTGGCTCGATCCCTCGTCTGGGGCAGGAAGAATACACTCCCTCATGTCAACGATCTGCATGTACATCTCGTAGCTTGTGTACGCGTCCTTGGCTGCGTACTTGATGTGTTGTTCATCCAGTCTCTCATGCCAAACACTGTGCCAGGCATTCTTGTCCTTCTTGCTCTCATCCTTCATCTTCATGTAGTAGGGGTCGATAATGGCCGAGGCGAGGTCAACCAGGGAGTTCTATTTGTTGTTGTCGCTACCCCAGACCTTGTAGTGGTTCTGGATGTTGACAAGGTTCTGGCATTTCAAGCCCGAAACCTTGAGCGCTTTTAGATCGTTGGTGGTGTCCACCGTAGCGAAACTGTAGTCGGAGCTGTTGATAAACCTGGAGAAATGCTCGCAAGGCCTTGTTGCCAGGTGGTAGTGGTAGACGAGGACGTCATGTCGCACACATAACTGGGCGACGGCAACCTTCTGATCGTGCCCGGCACGAACGATGGTGTACTCGAGGTCGAAGCCGACCAGTTGGTACTTGTCCTTGACAAGCAACTGCTCCATAGTTTGGATGGAGCTCTCCACCGAGACCGGATCGTTCGTGTACACCACCGAGAGGGCCTTCCCCCTCACGTGGGTGTCCACTACGTGATGCGTGGTGAACTGCCCGCCGTTGTTGTCGTTGGCCACTGGGAGCGCCATGGGAGCCACGGGGAGCGCCATTGGAACCGCTGGATGTCCTCTTTGTATGTGTCATCGTGGGTGTGCTTATTGTGTCATGTGGCGCGAGAGATGAAGGTAAATGGCCGCAGGAATAAATGGGGGCCGGGCGGCCTGGATTCTCGGCGCGTCCGCATGGTAGTTTTCGCACCGGGTAATTGCATCGTCGCGCCGCGCCCGGCGCAACTGCATGCACACGAACGTGCGTGATCGTGCGCTGCCCCCAAACACTGGCAGTGCGCGTGGAGGGATGAGGGCAGGGCGCCCGGAGGGACGCGAGAGCAGAGCGCATGCGGCGGGACACGAGCAGAGCGCGCCGCGGCCGCCTCAACTGCAAGCAACCACATGCATAGTGTAGTTGAACATGCAGGAAATGGTCGTCTACAAGCCGGCCGACAGTTGCGTCGCTGCGTAGAGAGCGGCCGTGTGCTATTACCGCCGTCTTCGTCTATTAATCCCCTTTATATTCTGTGCCATACTTTGCCCTTAAATTTAACCAACAAAATGTTAATGCATGTTATAAAAATTATATAATTGGAAACTATGTTCAAATACAAATCCAACGATATAATCTTTGGCGACATGCATTCGTATTTTATTAGTTAAATCCTACTTATAAACCAGGACGGGGGCATAGTAGGTAATTAAATCGCAAACGTTTTTTTATTAACCATATGTGTATGTGGCCTTTCGTCCTCCTCTCGCACGTCTGGTCACCCCGCTGCCGCAGACGGCTTACAACGCAAGCTTGGGCAGCGCGGGGGGGGGGGGCGTTCTTTTGGCCAAACGGTGGCTCGAAGTGGCGCCAATGAATCGTCGGTGAGCCCGTTCCCGCGCAACCTCGCAGGTTGCTGTGCAAGCTTCCCTCCCGACTCGGTGAAATCCCCCAAAATCCCAATGCTTACCGGCCTGCTATATAAACCCTCACGGCCGGCGAGTCCTGCATCGCATTTTCCCCTCCCTCCCTATAGCTTATCTCGTCTGCTTCTCCCACAATCGCCAATGGCACCGGTCCGTCGTCGTTGCTCAGCCACTCCGCCGTCATCAGAGTACAGCTCCAGCTGGGAGGCTACACCGCGGGGGCGGCGCAGTCCCCGGCGTAGTGTAGTGCGCGTGGCGTCCCTGTTGGGTGTGCGCGGAACACCCACCACACGCTCCGCCGCCGCTGCCCGTCGGCAGCTATTGCCGGCTGCCGTTGCTGCCACCCCACCGTCTGCCGCCATGGCCGCCACACCACCGTTGAAAGCCAAGGCCATCGCCCGCTCTGCCACCACGGCCTGAAGGCGGGAGGTGGCCGTCGTGGCCGCCACCCCACTGCCGGCCACCGTGGCCATCGCCCGCTCCGCCGCCGCGGCCCGAAGGCGGGAGGTGGTGGTCGTGGCCGCCACCCCATCGTCAACCGTCGTGGCCACCAGCCCACCGTCGACCACCGGGGTCATCACCCGCTCTGCCACCACCGCCCGAAGGCGGGAGGCAGAGGTGGAGGCCCGCACATGCGTCAGCGACCTTCCGCGCTACACCGAGTTCCTGCGGGAGGAGGAGGAGCGCCTCGTCAAGCACGCAAAGAGCCTTACCGCCGCCGTGGCCACAGCACACGCTGCCACAGAGGCAAGGAATCAGGAGATCTACGAGGAGAACCACTGCTTCGAGAGGGGTCGTCTGGACCGGCAGAGGGCGTTCGAGGTGAGTGTCGCTGAAGGTGAAGCAGCGGCAGGCACCGTATTGCAGTTGTCCAGCTCGTCGGTAGGCTCCTCCTCCTCTGCCTGTTACTGAGCGCGCTTGGCAGAGGAGAGGCTGCCGGAAGTAGTACAAAGCCCCTCCGTAGTAGTAGTATTTAGGGGCTATTTTGTTCAGTTCATTTGACTATAGATGTGGTGAAATTGTACAACGTACTTAAAATTAGCTAGTATATATAGTTGAACTAGCTATTTCAGTACGTGGTTGGCAACAATTGGGGAAAAGTTTGGTCGGTTCAGCTGTCGAGTTGAACTGTTTGTATAAACAACGACTGCTTAATCTATGAATGAAATCTATGCTTAATTACTGAATTTTAGTTGCAAAAATTAGATAGTGCTAATGATTTTTAGCTGCATATTTTGACAAATCACAGTGTTACAAGGTTGACAAATGACAATGTTACTAGATCAACAAATGTCAATCTTTCCAGTTTGACAAATGGCAATATACCCAATATGACAGATGCAAATCTTACAAAATTGTTTGTATGTGGTTGCACACGGGTCATCCAAAACAACCGTTTGCGTTGAAGGGATGTACAAATCCTGCTCGGCACATTTTCTTTTGGCTTAGCGCCGAAGTCTGGCTTTTCATACCGTATTCAATCTGAACCGTTTGCGTTGAAGAGACGCACAAATCCTGCACTGCGAATTTTCCCTTGACTTACGGGGGAAGACCATAGCTCTCACTTTGCATATGGGTGTTCTATCTAAAATGTTTGCGATCAAAAGCTGCACAAATCCTGATCGGCATATTTTCCCTTGGCTTCCTGGGGAAGCTGTCGGTTTGCATACGGGTGGTCTAACTAAAACGTTTGCGATGAGTGTTTTATATTTAAAAATCATTGATGTTTGTTTCAAAAGAAAATCGTTTGATAAGTCTGTACATTATGAGAGAAAAACGCAAGTTCGTTCAAACCATATCTTTCATTCAGTCACACTGCGAATTTATATTCATATGATTGAGATACAGTATTAAACCCAAAAAAAAACTATTTCCGGCGGCGGCGGAGGCGGCGTGCCGCGCTGGCATTGTCGTTGTCGTCCTCCGGGACGCCGTTGTTGAAGTCTTCAAGGCAGCACAGAATTTCTTCACTTGGAAATCAAACATCAAGTCGCCGCGCGATCGACGGGCGGGGCGCGGGTGGACGGCAACTGGCGGCGCTGCGAGGTAGCGGTCGACGGCGGCGTCCCATGCCACTGAGCGGGGCACGCGCACAGGCACGGGCGCGGCGGGTGCAGACAAACGCATGGGGACCGGCGCCGCGGGGGGTGGAGGGGCGCGCACGGGCACTGGCACGGGCACGGGCGCTGGCACTGGCATGTACACAAGCTCACGCGGGTCTGCGGAGACCTTGCTGACGCCCATGGCTTCCAGCTCTGCGATAGTGCTCGGCGACCAGCCCGTCAATGCTACGGGGATGGTCGCTGGCGCGGGCGCGGGGATGGGAGCTGGGACGGGCGCGGGGGCAACAACCGCCGCGGCCATTTCGTTCAGGGCCATGTCCATGAGGCCCCATTCCTCCTTATTTTCTATCTCCTCCGGCTTGGAGTCGACTTCACCAAACTGGAAGACTAGTGGCAGATGATCCTTCTGTGCCATGGCGTTGGTGGAGGTCTGCGGGAGGGAGGGGAATGGGAGGCGAACAGTAAAGCCGCCCATATTAAATAGCGGCTCGGGCGCCATTAATGGAGAGCATGCGAGCAAGGCGGGCGGCCATGGAAGTCACAGGGCTCGCTTCCCAGTGCCCTGCGCAGCGTACAACTCGCACGCTTCCCGGTGAGCCTTCCGCATTGGAGAATAGCTTGCACGCCTCTCGGTCAGCCTGCGCACTGGACTGCGCTCGCACACCTCCCGCTCAGTCAAGCAGCTGTCCGCACGGCACCTCCTATAGGCATTAAAACCAAGACACGTGGCGTCACGTGAATGGTTAACAGAACGCACATGATTTAAATTAGACAAATGTTTGAGATATTAAAGTGGCAGCTATTTGTTTCAAAATGCCTTTGTTGGCTGTTATTCGAGTGCGCCTTCTCTCAAAATGGACCCGGAAAATACCACATCATGGCGGGTGCCATTCCATGATAGCATGCCAAGTTTCATGAATTTCAGACGAGTTTTGGATTTACTAGAATTTAAAAACAAAGTATCCCAATGTTTTTCTGGCAATCAAAAGTGCCCTGGTGTTTGAAATTCATTCCTATTTCCTGCATGGGACCTAAGCATGCACCCAAGGACACACATTTCATATGTCAACCCATTTTTCTGCACTGGAGCATGTGCATGTAGTTCAAATTTGAATTATGCACATAAAATGCCTAGAAAACCCAGTTAATGTATACAAATGTCCAAGCGAACCCCGAAAAATCCCAAAAATTGACACAACACTCCTGTCGTTCTATGTTGACACTAGAAAAATTTTGAAAGCAAGAAGAGGCAATGGATATCGTTTCGTCCCCAATGGTGGCACGTTCCCTAGCAAAACCATCAGGCTTGTTGTGAGAAGCTCTGGTTTGCGAGAACCTTATACCCAAACCTGCCCCAAATAGGACAATTTTTTTACCACAGCATGTTGATGCCGCTCCATGATAGCATGTCAAGTTTCATGAACATCAGACGAGTTTTGGATTTACTAGAATTTAAAAACCATGTATCTCAATGTTTGCGGCCGAGTGACGGTGGCAAGGTGTTTGACATTCATTCACATTTCTTGCATGGGACCTAAGCATGCAGCCAAGGACACATATTTGATTTTTCAAACAACTTACATGCACTGGAGCATGTGCCTATAGTTCAAATTTGAATTATGCACATAAATGCATAGAAAACTCAGTTAATGTATAAAAATGTCCAAACGAACCCCGAAAAATTCCTAAAATTAACACAACACTCATGTTGTTCTATGTTGACACTAGAAAAAAAATTGAAATCAAGAAGAGGCAACGGATATCGTTTCGTCCAGAAAGGTGAAACCTTCCCTACCGTAACCATGAGGCTTGTTGTGAGAAGCTTATATACCCCAACCTGCCCCAAATGGGACAATATTTTTACCATGGCATGTTGATGCCGTTCCATGCTAGCATGTCAAGTTTCATAAATTTCAGATGCGTTTTCGATTTATTAGAATTTAAAAACCATGTATCTCAATGTTAGCGGCCGAGCGACGGTGGCAAGGTTTTTGACATTCATTCTCATTTCTTGCATGCGACTTAAGCATGCAACCAAGGACACACATTTCAATTTTGAACCCATTTATATGCACTGGAGCATGTGCATGTAGTTTAAATTTGAATTATGCACATGAATGCATAGAAAACTCAGTTAATGTATAAAAATGTCCAAGCGAACCCCAAAAAATCACAAATTTTGACACAACACTCCTGTTGTTCTATGTTGACACGAGAAAAATTTTGAAAGTAAGAAGAGGCAACATATATCATTTCGTCCCTCAAGGTGGCACGTTCCCTACCGAAACCATCAGGCTTGTTGTGAGAGAAGCTCTGGTTTGCGAGAAACTTATACCCAAACCTGCCACAAATGGGACAATATTTTTACCATGGCATGTCGATGCCATTCCATGATATCATGTCAAGTTTCATGAATTTCAGATGAGTTTTAGATTTACTAGAATTTTAAAACCATGTATCTCAATGTTAGCGGACGAGCGACAGTGTCAAGGTGTTTGACATTCATTCTCATTTCTTGCATGTGACCTAAGCTTGCAACCAAGGACACACATTTTATTTTGCAACCCGTTTTTATGGACTGGAGCATGTGCATGTAGTTCAATTTTGAATTATGCACATAAATGCCTAGAAAACTCAGTTAACGTATAAAAATGTCCAAACGATCCCCGAAAAATTCCAAAATTTAACACGACACTCCTGTTGTTCTATGTTGACACCAGGAAAAAATTGAAAGCAAGAATAGGCGACGAATATCGTTTTGTCCACAAAGGTGACACGTTTCCCTAACGGAACCATGAGGCTTCTTGTGAGAAGCTCTGGTTTGTGAGAAGCTTATACCATAGCCTGCCCCAAATGGGACAATATTTTTTACCACAGCATGTTGATGCCATTCCATGATAGCATGCCAAGATTCATGAATTTCAGACGGGTTTTTGATTTACTAGAATTACAAAAGCAAGTACCTCAACGTTTGCCGGAGAGCCACGGTGCCAGGGTGTTCGAAATTCATCCCCATTTCTTGCATGGGACATAAGCATAAACCCATGGACACATATATGATTTTACAACCCATGTTGGTGCACCGGAACATGTGCATGTAGTTTAATTTTGAATTGTGCATCTGAAATGGCTAGAAAACTAATTTAATGTATAAAATGTCCAAACAAACCCTGAATAATTCCAATTTTTTTACGACACACATATAGTTGCATGTTCACTGCAGATAAAAGTTCTAGCAATTCAAACACCCTTCATTGCCACCGTGACCCCATTATGTAATTCAAATCAAGATGAAAATTCAAGTAGATCGCACACAGTTTATTATCACCAACCTGTGAGATGCAGTACAAAATATCTTGGGGCACCGTCGGTGTATAGTACGCCTATGGCTTACGCGAGAAGGTGCATCGGCTACAGTCCACAGCCGGCATGTTAAGCACACTAGCTCGCTCCCCAAATATCATTTCACTGTTCAATCGTCGCCGGTGAAAGATGGGGACGTGGACCCGCGTCGTGAGGGTAACTTCGGCGACCCACTCCGGTGAGAGCGCGGCCGCAGCCGCCATGTGCGTGCTAACAAGGTGCATGAGCGCGGCCGCAATCTGCGACCGGGCGGCCATGGCAGCCCAAACAGCCGCTGTTGCTTCTCAGGTGGCGGCAGCAACATCTGCCTCGGGGATAGCAACTGGCGAGAGCGGCACAGCAGCTGTCCGTTCCGCAGCGACGGCCTTAGCCCTGATGGAGGCCGCCCACGCCCAGCTCATGGCGGTCACCGCAAAAATCTAACGAAGCTTCTCCGACAACGGTTGGCAACCCACGGCCGAAGAGTTGGCAATCGGCGAGAGCGTTCGAGCAGCCGTCCGTTCCTCCACCGCATACCTTGCCACGACGGAGCCCATCCAAGCCCAGATCGTGGCCGCCCACGCCTAGCTCGTGGCGGCCTTTTCCAAAGAGATGGCGGACGCGGATGGTGAGATGCTTGCCGAGTATGGTGCGATGGATGCCATGGAGCCCCTTCCCCAGGAGACCGTCGGGCGCGAGCTGGACATGGAGGAGGAGGCGGAGATCGACGAGCACCAGCCGTAGTAGTACTCTTTGTTTTGTTTAATTAAGAGCGCCGGTCTTTAATTTGTTAGAGTAATGTTTAGGTCAGCTAGCTCTGTTTAATTGCTGAACTTGCTCGATTAAAAAGTGTGGGTGTGTTGTAGTCTCCTTTGTGTACCCAAATTATGCAATGACGTGGATGACCACTGTAACCAGGGAAATTCTAACCAAAATTTTTGACGTTCAAACTCATCACACACGGGTTAAGCTATCTGAATCATTTGTGATGTTCACATATCGTACACAGTTCTGAATAAGGGACCGTGTCTGATGACACTTTGCGCGCTAGTTTTTTCGCTGAACCGATTCAAATTTTTTGGCTTCCATGGAAATATCTACCTCCCCCCCCTCCCCCTTACCAAAAGCCACATTTCCCCTGTTTCTGCCTTCCTTTCTAGGTTGAAACCTTCACTCCTTGCTTGTAGCGTGGCCTCCTCGCCGACGACCATCTTTCACGCTGCTCGGCCTCGTCTATCCAGGCAGGTAATCCGCACTAGATCCCCATCCTCCTCCTCCTTCCACATCCCACATGCCCTGACCGCCGGCGCGACACCTTCCACCCAAATCACCGACCCCTCCACTAAATAAGCGCCGCCCTAAGCCATGGTGTACGCAGTATAGGCAGGAGCTCAAGAAGCATTTGGTAGCGGAGAAGCAAATCGCGGCTGCACGCGCGGATGAGGTCGAGATGGCTGCCATTCATGCCAAACCCCGGATCTTGGAGGAGCACCTTGCCATTTGCTAGCTACATCAGTTAAGCATGCTCGGTTTACCCATTGTGTGTGCTGCTCCTGCCTTTCCTTAACAAATTCTAGTGAATTGTGCTATCTAATTTTACCATGCAATCTATTGCTCTAGTGTATATGTTCTATATGTCGTGCAATGTGGTGCTCACTTATTAACTGTTTGGTTAATTAGTTGTCATCTTCAGTTAACTATTTGGTTCAATTCTGCAAATGTGATGTTCAATTCTTCAGGCTGCAATTTTGTATTGTCTTCCATGTGAGATATAAATCGAATTTATCTTTACAAAATACATGAGAAACGAATACGATTGCTATATTTCCAAGTTGTCAAGCATGCTTGGTTTGGTTAACTGTCTGATCTTCTAGTATGTTATACATTGTGCAATGTGGTGCTCAGTTAACATTTGGTTCATTTGTGTTTGGTTCAATTCTGCAATGCGATGTTCAATAGTTGTGGGTGCATTTTGTTATTGTATACCATGTGAGAAGTAAATCGAATTTGGCTGTACTAAATACATGAGAAACAAATACAATTGCTATATTTCCAAGTTATTAAGCATGCTTGGTTTGGTTAACTGTCTGATCTTCTATTAGGAGTATGTTATATTGTGCAATGTGGTGCTCAGTTAACGTTTGGTTCATTTGTTGTGGTGTTTAGTTAACTGTTTGGTTCAATTCTGCAATGTGATGTTCAATTGTTGTGGGTGCATTATGTTATTGTATACCATGTGAGAAATAAATTGAATTTTGCTGTACTAAATACATGAGAAACAAATACAATTGCTATATTTCCAAGTTGTTAAGCATGCTTGGTTTGGTTAACTGTCTGATTTTCTATTAGGAGTATGTTATATTGTGCAATGTGCTGCTCAGTTAATGTTTGGTTCATTTGTTGTGGTGTTTAGTTAACTGCTTGGTTCAATTCTGCAATGCGATGTCCAATTGTCGTGTGTAGAATTTTGTATTGTTGTGCATGTGAGGAATAAATCGAATTTGGCTGCACTTAATACATGAGAAACATATACAAGTGCTATATTTCCTAATTCTTAATCATGCTTGGTTTGGATAAATGGGTTTTCCATGTGGCTAGAATTAATCTGATGAATCTGCAATGTGCTTATTTTTCATCAACATATTTTACTGATAGCATGCGAACCCTCACTTAACCTGATGACTAACTACCTTAGATGTGTTGCAGGGAAACCATGGGAAGCACTGAGGTTTACAATCAAGGTTAGCACATGCATGGTCCATTGTCTAATAGCACATTATTGTGTAATTGCAGGAACCATTCTAATATTTAGGTTTTTAACAATTTGGTCTTGCACATGTAGGTCCTGCTGTCAGAGGTTTTGACCCACTGTTCGACCCTTTTTGCATATGGGGAAATCAGTTGTCCATGAATATCAATAAGGTCAAAAAATTCAGAAAGATTGTTAGGATAAAGAAATTAGCGACAAAAAACACCAAGATCTTTGTCTGCACAATGAAGAAGACATCAGCTCACTACAAGATGGTACTAACTATTATACCTTGCCTTTTTTTATTCCTTTGCCCCATTTCCAATATAGAGAAGATATTTATGCACATCCTTGTTTTCAGGCCTTTCCAAAACAGTTCACTGATGATTACCTCTCAAACCACCTCTATGGTCAGGAGACGAGGAAGGTTTTCATACAACACCCACGGTTCAATATTGAATTGTTCCTGAAGAGGACGAAGGATGGACGGTCAATCATCCACAGGCACTGCCCTAAAGTTGCAAAGACCTTCAACATCAATGAAGGCTCAATATTCGCCTTCCGCTTCAGCAGTGTTCCAGATGAGATGCATCTGTCTATGTACCGTCTATGATGCTAATTTCGAAAGGTTCTAGATGTTGCATGTGAAACTTTGTGCTGGTGCAGTTGTGTAATGGGGTAGCTGAGTGCTGAAGCTATATGATGTTGTACTCTGATGTATTTCAATTATGAAATCCTGCTTCCTTAATATGGAAATGAAATATATTATGTGCTTAATTTGAAATGTTAATTAGATTAATAAATGGATTATTAATAATACAGCAATTAGCCTGCTAATGGCCAATTAGCCTGCTAATTGGGTTTTTCTATTGCAAACGGTTATTGAGAAAACACCGTGGGCGATGACCTCAGGCAACGCACACAATTTCTAGGAATAAACCGTGTTGGATTAATGAACAATCACATACGACATCCTCTTGAAAACTGTTTGCTTTAGGCCACCTTGCGCAAACGTTTACCACATAAAAACTATGTGTGATGGACAACCTTTGCCACACAGTTTCTTCTACGCACCGTGTGTGATGCATTCAATAACACAAACGATAAAATTGTTAATATCGTGTGCAATGGCAACGCTATCACAAATGATTTAACGGGGAAATTTGTGTGTGATGTACCTGCGAACGAAAATGTTTTCCTTGGAGCGACTGTGTGGGATGTATATACGAACGGAAACGTTTAGCGGGGACTGACTGTGTGGGATGTACACGACCGGGAACGATTTCGCCTGTATAATTGTATTTCTTTAGCACTACTGTACGTATAACCGTATTTGATCGCTCGCCGGTCGCACACGACCTCATTTTGCCGAGCGTGTGTGCCAGGAGGGCATATCCCTGACGGTTTCTGGGTCGTGTGGGAAGGACCCCACTATTGCAGTCACTCACTAGGTGACGGTTCAGAACGCCGTCGCGGAAAGGGGTTAAAAACCGTTTGTAAAGCACCTCGCTGTACCAGTGATAGCAATACAGATCATACGTATGCACAACATGCAAGTATGTGTTGGTACAACATAGCATCACAACATAACTCTACGACTCAAAGTATTTATTTAAGAGACTCTGAAGAGCCATACATAACATGATATTACAAACATGGGTCTCATGACCCAACATGCAAAGTCATACAAGCAACAAGCGGAAGCATAAGCTGTCTGAGTACAGACAGCTGAAAAGAAAGAAGGCTAGAAAGCATGTCTATCTACAAGACCCTCCAAAGGAACCATACCTCTGTCTTGGATTCCCAAGCTAACCGGTCTCATTTAAAGAACTAGTGAGACTAACGTCTCCTCTGCAAAAACATAAATTAAGCAAATGTGAGTACAAATGTACTCAGCAAGACTTACATCATAACTATCTACTTATGCATCACGTATCAATGAAGGGGGTTGTGGAGTTTAACTGCAGCAAGCCAGCTTTGCCTCAGTGGCTATCCTGAACTACGACTATGTATACTTTCTTTGGGGTGAGAGAGCGCACACGAGTCCACATATTCACCATATCAATACACCACTATGGATTTTGTCATGTCTCCCTACGAGAAGGCCATCCATAGCACTCACACTTATCTTGCACATTTTAGAGTATCCATTTCAACTTGTCTATCAACAATGTAAGCTTTCCAAGTAGTCCATATCTGAGTACACGGCTATCCGAACAGACCATTAACCCTACAGGGGTGTATTTCTTCACACACGTTACTTACCACCATGTACACGTCATGTATCTCGGCAACCTTCAAGCAGAAGCCTAGTGAGGGTGTCGGCCAAAACCTGACTAACCACACAAGACTCTAGTCCAGGTTTATCGGCTATTTGAGGTTGTATCCACAATGGAAGTTCGGCCGAGGTTTCTATCACGGACCCAAATGATGAGAGCATGGTTCCCAAGAGCACCATTCAAGTGTCACTTCGTACACCGTGCCTTGGTGTCTCTACCGCATCATAGCCCACCCCTAGGGTCAGCACTACGCATGGTCCCCAACACATATCCTACAAACACCAGAAACTAGTTGCAACTCCTGGACAGAGATCAAGGAGATTGATAAGTCGAGAGGGTCCATGGGTTTCGGGCCCAATGTGTGGTAGTAACTGTCTTGGATCACAAACACAGAACTCAGTTCCCGAGGATGGTTTCAATTAGATAACCCACCATGTACTCTACATGGCCTCTCATCGCTACATTTATCAAATCATGTTCACACCCTTAGCTCACACACATTAGAACATGAACACAACCATTCCAATTCATCGCCCAGATGGATCGGACCAGACACAACTCTAAGCATAGAAGGCATAACTAGCAAGCATGGATGAGTAGTCACAATATGGCTCAAGTTTGTTGCTTTGATTGTTTGGCTTTTCTTTTTGCCAAATGGATGGACAAGAATGCCTAAGTACTCCCTCTAGCTATCTATGCTTTTCTCGTCTCAAACTCTATTCATGCTACATCACAAAGCTTGAACAAGTCGAATTCGGACCCTCCGGGTGAGGAGCACTCGGAGCCACCGATCCATCAAGGGCTTAAACTTCCAAAACCTCTTAATGCATCTCGGTCCGACCGATTCACCATACTCGGTCTCACCGAATTCATTAAGTTGATCTAGGATTTCACCTCGGTGCAACCGATTTGAACATTTCGGTCACACCGAGTTGCAGTAACTGCTAGCAGTTTTGCATCTCGGTGCCACCGAGTCGTTCCACTCGGTCACACCGACAGTGACAGGGTATATATATCGCGGGTTGAAATTTTGGAAACTACTCCAAACCATTCGTCCGCGCCTCCCAGCTCCGCCGCACCCTTGGTCTCCGGATCATCTCCGTCGTTGCCAGCGTCCTCCTGCCGCTGGTCTCCGTCGCCGTCAACGGAAATCTCATCGTTGTTGTCGCTGTAGCGAGTTCATCGCCAAGTTAGGGTACGGACTCGACCTCTTTGTGCGTTCCTTTTTCTGATTCTTGCACAGAGATTATTGCCATTATTCTTGCCATGAATGAGATCAATCTATCCACCGAAAAGTTCCATTAGATTAGATTAGATGCAAAAACTTAGGGTTAGGTTTCCGCTGAATTCATCTTGGACCGACTGATCTGAGGATCTCGGTCTCACCGATTTGGCTCAGGCCATTGCACAAGTACAGCTCGGTCTGACCGAAGCGTACGAATCGGTGTGACCGAAATCACTCACTCTGTGAAACCCTAGCATCTCGGAGTCACCGAACTGCATTTCGGTCTGACCAAAACTGCATGTTTAGACTCTATTGCTGCTTCGGTGTCACCGAGTTTGTCATATCGGTAGCTCCGAAATGCTTTCTGCAGAAAACTAAAGTTAAGTTTTTGACTCAATATTTTTGAAAATATATGTGCTTTGTGATGCTCATCCACTCTACCTATACCTATCTATTCACAGGGTCAGTTTCAGAGATGTCTGAGGGCAGTGACAGTCAGAACAGGTCAGAGGTGTAGGTGAATCTCAGTGAGGGCACTAGTCCCTCCAATAGCAGCTATGATGATGGTAGCAGAAGCACTCCAAGCAACTTGCCTAAGGCTGCTACTAGGCAAAAGAAGAAGACAACCTCAAATTCAGAGGATGAGGACTTTGTTGTTGAGGACTGTAACACCCCCAGTGGTTTGCCACAATGATCACCCTTCTTGATTATGCCATGTCATCATGATCAACAGTGCTTAATCATCATGAGTAACCTATCTCTTTTCAAAAATTCAAATTCAAATTCAAATAGAAATTCAAACTGAAAATGCAAATAAAAGTTGTCCAAACCCAGAAACTAAAATGTTCAATAAATAGCAAATATTCCAGAGACTATTCTAAAATTGTAATCAACAATTAATAAATTAACTAAGTGACTGTAATAGTAGAAAAACAGGGTTGGTTAATACCTTTTTAGTTAAATAAAATCCAATTGAAAACATTAGGCCCCAAAACCTTTTTATACCAGGGTTGGATATTGCACTGATATTATATGGGCAAGTGCCATATTTTACAAAAGTCATTTGGAGTAAAAATAAAAGACAAAACAGAAAAGAAAAGAAAAACAGAGAAAAAAAAGGAGAAAAAGGAAAAGGCCCACTGTGCTGGGCCTCGAGTGCACAGTGCCGGCCCAGCCTGCGCAGCGCCGTCCCACACCTCCCGCACTGCTCCGCGCCTCGCTGTCGAGCACCTCACGCGCGTGAGCCAGGCCCCCCTCCGTGCGGTCGACAGCGTGCCCGCGCCCGCGCTGGGGATAAGAGCAGCTCCCCGCTCTTCCTGGCGAACCCTAGCCACCATTCCCCCCCTTCCTTCCTCGTTCCCCACCTCACCCGACGCCGCCATGATCGGCCTCCGCTGAAGCTCGCGGCCACCGCCTCTGCCTCGCCACCGCGACGTGTCCACGAGCTCCGCCATGCTCCTCTACGCCTACTGCGCCAACGAACCGAAGCCGAACGCCTCTGCATCGCCGGCCTGCGTCGTCTTCTTCCCCTACGGCCGCCTGTGTCGCCGCTGTCGATTCGCGCCGCCCCGAGCTCCTCCGTTCTTCCCCGGGCCTTCTCTGCAACGCCGGTGAGCCCCTGCGTCG
The DNA here is from genome assembly GCA_011799875.1 of Thinopyrum elongatum. Classification (NCBI taxonomy): domain Eukaryota; kingdom Viridiplantae; phylum Streptophyta; class Magnoliopsida; order Poales; family Poaceae; genus Thinopyrum; species Thinopyrum elongatum. The sequence goes on along the minus strand of CM022299.1, from coordinate 115,839,535 downwards.
AACGCGCCCTTCCCTGCCCCCTCTACTCGCCCGTAGCCACTGCTCCGTCCAGGCCCGAACCCACCGCCGCCTAGTTTGGTCGCCGGCGCTTCTCCGGTGACCATTTGGTCACCCGCGCGTGACCAACGTGCTCGCCGTACCGCGTAGGTGCCTCCTAGCCCATTCGTTCGACTCGTGCGTGACCGCATCACCGTTTGCCATCACCACCCGAGTCCGGTCGCCGCCGACGTGCTCGCTGCCGTCGCTATGTGCCGTCTCCGGCCAAGCCACCACCACCAATGCACGCGGCATGGACCGCCCGATCGAACGCGCCAAACCCAGCCCAAAATGGTGCAGCATAGCGAAAACACGGGTTCGCTGGAGTTGCTCGCCGTCGCGCGGCCTCGCCGGCGTACTCCGGTGGCCGGCGCCCAGCTGGCACCGACGTGGCAGCCGTGGGCCCCGCCCCTGTGTCGCTGCAACTGGGTCCCACAGGGCCCAGTTGACCTGATCAGCGCGGCCCCGCCCGCTGACATGTGGGCCCCGCTGTTAAAATGTTTTAAAATAAATAGAATTCTAATTAAAATGCTAATTAAGTTAATTACTCACTGACATAGGGCCCCACCTAGAAAATTAACCCTGTTAATTAGTTAGTTATCCCACTGTCTATGACAGGTGGGTCCCGCAGGTCAGGTTTGACCTGGACCAATCGGTTTGACTGGATGATGTCATGCTGATGCAGAGATGACGCAATAATCCATTTCTGTTAATTAAAATAATTCCAGAAAATGCTAAAAACTTTAGAAAATCATAGAAAATAATCCGTAACTCCGATGGAAAAACTTTGTACATGAAAGTTGCTTAGAGTTTTGAGACGAATCCGAATACGCGGTCCGTTCGTCCGTCACACGTCCCTAGCTACTCGAACATGGAACCCTTCCCCTCCGGTCATCTGTCTGACAAATGTCCAGAACCGGGAAAACATTCCCGGATGTTTTCCCTCTTCACCTAAATCATGTAGCACCACGTCAGAACACCCCTAGCTATGCATAGTGTCATGAAATGCTCTTGATTGCTTTGTATTTACTGTTTCTTCCCCCTCTTCTATCTCGGTAGACCCTGACACCGACGTCGTCCCCGAGACCGACGCAACTCAGGAGCCCAACGCCACCATTAACGACCTTGCCCTTGCCGCCGAGCAACCAGGCAAGCCCCCCCCCCTTTGATCATCCCGATATCGCCCATTCTATTTTCTCATGCTTGCATTAGAATTGCTGCTGCTACTGCTTTACCTATTCTGATGCATAGCCTATTTATTGTAACCTGCTATTGAAACCTTACCTGCTTATCCTAAACTGTCTAGTATAGGCTGGGTAGGGACCTATCAGTGACCCCACTAGTCCCGACTGCCCCGCTGGATTATCAGAAGACCCGATCAACGGGATTGAAGACCAGGCCCCGGCACCGCACTTCACCCCCTTAGTTGTACGACACTACTGGGTTACTATCGAGTGCCGAGGGTGATACCTCGTGTAGCACTTCTGATGTTAACTCTGTAGAGTAGCTATTCGGTCATGGTCATTGAGGGTGATTCCTCCTTCACCACTTCCGATAACGACGCTGTCGTGCAACACCTCAAGTGTGAACCCATCGAGGGTGATTCCTCCGAGTTCACCTTGACGGATACATCAAGTAGGAATCCAACGAGGGTGATACCTCGGATTCCCCTGATGTTATGGACACACGAATACTTGGACTTTACACTGTTACTTGGAAAGGCGGGTCGACCCTGAGGGGTACCCGCGTGTGATGTGAAGACGGGTTGCCTGTATGGTGCCCGAGTGATGAATACGAGGCGCGGCCGGGCATTCTTAGCCCTTGCAGCAAGTCCTTGAGACGGGGCAACGGGGTCACATCTTTCGTGAGTCTCTGCTCATTACCGCAAGCCCTAGTCCACTAACGATTTGGATATTTGATCCGAGCAGGCCTCTGGTTTGATAGCACTAACCATCACGTGGGCATAGTGTGCGCGTTCTACATCGTAGCATCAGCCAAAGGCTCTGTCAGACGTCTAGTTCAGCCTTGTGGCCGGGACGGACCGGCGCCCTCCTGGTGCCTGGCTTCACCCTGCTCGCAACGACCCGGAGTGCACAGGGCGATGGCCCAAGACCCCTGAGCGCTTAGGATGTAGACCGGCGGGGACCTCTCTGCTGAGCTGTAGGTAGGGCTGCGGTGTATCGTTTGGCCGAGGCCGGGCATGACCCAGGAAAGTGTGTCCGGCCGGAGTTAATTGAGCGTGTTGGGTAATTTGGTGCACCCCTGCAGGGAAGAACACATCTATCGATAGCCGGTCCTATTGTAAAGGACACTCGGAGTTGTATCCCAATCGACACAACTAGACCGTGAGATGATACCTGGATATATGGCTCTGGGATTGCTTCTCGCAGGGAGTCGAGAAGGGATCTCAGGGCGAGGTTGATGACTGTATGGCTCTGGGATTGCTTTCTCGCAGGGAGTCGAGAAGGGATCTCAGGACGAGGTTGAGACTTAATGATACTACTACATTATACTGTGCTGTTCTACTCTCTTCTTTTGCTGCAAGACCGTTGAAGATGCTAGTCTTCGATAGGACTAGGCTTTGCTCTCTATTCTGGCATTTCTGCAGCCCAGTCCACATATACAGCCACTCTATGATAATGTTGCATATGTAGTGTAGATCCTTGCTTGCTGAGTACTTCAGATGAGTACTCATGGTTGCTTTGCTTTCTTTTTCCCCATATACCCCTTTTGATGCAACCAGATGACGGAGCCCCTGAGACAGCTGCCCCGCCGACGATCGCTACTACTACCCCGAGGATGGATACTACTACGAGCTGGCCGACGACCAGGAGTAGGTTCGGAGGGTCCCAGGCAGGAGGCCTGCGCCTTTCGATCGTAGTGTTTTATTTTGCCTCGCCTATCTAAAGGCATTTCTGTTTCTCTTTTAATATCTGTACTCAGATATCTGATGCTTCCGCTGACGCTTGTACGCAAGCTTATGTATTCGAGCCCTCGAGGCCCGTGGCTTGTAATATAAAGCTTGTATGACTTTATTTATGTTTTAGAGTTGTGTTGTGATATCTTCCCGTGAGTCCTTAGGCTTGATCGTGTGCATTTGCGTGTATGATTAGTGCACGATTGAGCCGGGGGCGTCACAAGGAGGAGGTGACCTCAAAGAAGAAAGTGCTCAAGAAGGAGTATGTTGCTGCTGCCACCAAGCCTGGTATGAAGGTGAAAGCTCCTGCCAAGAGGAAGCCCATGTATAAAGCCAGAGCCTCCACTCAGGAAACCATGGAGTTCACTCTTGAACCAAGAGAGGAAGAGACTGCTGGAGGAAAGAAGAGGAAGGAGAGAGTCAAGAAGACTATGGCCAGAGTCATTGGCAAACCTTCCATGATGAGAGATTCTGAAGGAGAGGAGGAGGAAGAGCCAGTTGCACCTCCTGTAAAAACTGAAAAGCTCATGGGGGATGCTATAAGGCCTGGGGCTGCTCCATCTAAGCCCAAGACAGCCCCAAGCCAACTGCTCAAGCATCAAAACCCTCTGCACCCAAGAGATCCACCAGAAACATCCCTGCTGGTGAAAAGAACAAGGCCCCAGTGCCAGAAATTCAAGAAGAAGAAGAGCAACAAGTGCTCAGAAAATTAAAGCCAAAGATTCCTGATCATAGTGATGATCATCCTATTGCTGAGAACATGAAGGAAAGAAAGGATGTAGGTCTGAGATTGTGGAGACAGTCTGATCCTTATGCCATCAGGAGAAGGACTGCTGTAGATTATCGTTTCCACACTAAGGAATAGCAGAACTTCTATGAAACAGTTTTGTTGGACAAGAAGCCCATAGTGTGTGACATGAGATGGGTGGATTGGACTTACATTGATGACAATGAGGACTACTTCCCAGGTGTGCATGAGAGCTTCAGAATGAATGAAGTTGACAAGTTTGTTGGCCGGAAATTGACAAAGTGGAATGATGAAATGATAATGCAATTCTACTCCACTGCTCATTTCTATCCAGATGGCAAGATTGTCTGGATGACAGAAGGAACCAGGTATTAGTCAACAATTTCTAAATGGGCCAAGTTGATTAATGCCCCTGAGGAGGATGATAATGACATAGATGTGTATGCCAATCCAAGGAAGGATCACAACTCAATGGCAAATATGTACAAGGAAATTCCTGATAAAGCTTTGGAGACTCACAAGTTTGGATCAATTTACTATCTTCTCTCTGGCTTGACCACCATCAACACCATCTTGAGGCACACTCTGTTGCCCAAGTCAGGAGATCATAGGATGATCCGTGGCCATTCAATCAACTTGCTTCATTTGTTTGATGTGCCACGGAAGTTCAAGGTGATGAGTCTGATTGTTGAAACAGTGAAGAGAACTGCAGCTGATCAGAAGAGATCATGTGGATATGCCCCTCACATACAGATGCTAATCAACTCCAAGATGGGGACAGGGACATATCTTCTTGACAAAGAGCATCTTCCCCTGAGGCCAGAATTTGAGGACAATGAGGTTGTCATGGATGCATCTCATCCAACTTGTGCAGAAGCCCATGAGAAGAGAGAGAAAGCTAAGGCTGCAAAAGCAGCAAAATCAGCTAGTGCTCCAGATGCTTCACAAGTGATGCTCAAGACCAAGCAAGATCAACTCAGTTATCTGCTTGAGGCTACTGTGAGGATTGAGAAGGGCTTGGCCACCCTGACTCAGAATCATGAGAGTCTTGAGATGATCATTGAGACAAAATTCCATGATCTAGATGTGAAGGTCACAGAGATCCAATCTACTGTGGAGAGACTCCAGGAAGAGATTGAAGATAGGACTGACAGACCAACCACTGATGCTTTTCAGCAAGTGCCTAGGGCACAAAGGTCTTCAGCTGTGCCAGTTGCCAGTGATACCAGGACTACATTGTCAGCACCTGCAGCAACTGCCTCAGTCATACCTCTAGTTTCAGCTCCTCCAGCTCCACAGACGTCAGCTGAAGCTTTTGCAGACGGACTCCTCTCCACGCCATCTACGCACACCGGAGCAACTAGCCAGAAGACACCTTCAGGAGCTCCCGAAGATCGTGCTTAGAGTGCCGCATAGCACTATGCATTTTCAAGCTTTTTGGTAACTTGTTGCCAAAGGGGGAGAAAGTGTATAGATCATTAGGCTTCGAGAGAGAGAGTGTTTTTCCTTTTGTTGCCTCTCTTGCTACTTTGATCATTTGCTCGTTTGATGCATGCTACAATATTTGTGCTTGTGTGTGAGATACTCTTATGATCATGTGTTTGATCATACTATGCTTTAATGTGTGCTTGCTTGATGATATCTATGATACTTGTGTATGATCAATCATGTTTGTCCTTGGTGATGAGTGCATGTTCTTTATAACTTATCATTTTGAGCGCTCCACCAAGATGTATGTGACATGGAAGAGTGACCCATGATCCTAATCGATTGTGCATTTGCATTCAAAAGCAAATTTTAAATAATGCACAAATTTAGGGGGAGCTCTTGCTTATCACAAAATTCTCAAAGCGACGATGTATTTCATTCTTTTTATCATTTGTCGAAGCTTTGATCTATATGTTATCATCAATTACCAAAAAGGGGGAGGTTGAAAGTGCGACTAATCCCCGGGTGGTTTTGGTAATTCATAACAACATATAGCTCATTGAACTAATATCCATTCAAGTTAAATATTTCAGAAAGTTCAATGATTGGCATGGCATGGACTAGAGATGTGGACCCCTCAAAATGCTAAGGACAAAGATTGGCAAAGGCTCAAGACCCTTCATTTTCATTTTAGTGATCCAAGATCACATTGAGTCCATAGGAAAGCCAATGCTATTAAAAGGGGATGAGGTGTTGCTTAATGGTCTACTTGCTCAAAGTGCTTAGTGATATTGCTCCAAAACCCTCAGCCACTTTCTCATTTCCACATATGTCCAAAACCTAAAGTCAAACTCGGCCCCACCGATTTGATCTATCCGGCGCCACCGAGTTCTGTTGACATAGCCACTGCCAGAAACCCTAGTCAATTCGGTCTCACCGATACGGGTCTCGGTCTCACTGAGATGGCATTGCAAACTCTCTGTTTCCCTTCGTAATGTTTCGGTCTCACCGAAATGAGCGATCGGTCCCACTGAGTTTGCATTGCAAACTCTCTGTTTCCTTTCATAACGTTTCGGTCTCACCAAAAGGAGCGATCGGTCCCACTGAGTTTGCTTGACCAACTCTCTGTTTGATCTTTGCTGAAATCGGTCTCATCGAGTTCATGCGATCGGTCTCACCGAGATGAGGTTTTGCCCTAGCCCTAGCACATCGGTCCCACCGAATTGATCTCATCGGTCCCACCGAGATTCCTAACGTTCATATTTTGAACTGAATCGGTCTCACCGAGTTCTTCTATTCGGTCTGACCGAGTTGGGTCAAATGTGTGTAACGGTTGGATTTTATGTGGAGGCTATATATACCCCTCCACCCCCTTCTCCATTTGAGAGAGAGCCATCAGAACGTGCCTACACTTCCACTACTCATTTTCTGAGAGAGAACCACCTACTCATGTGTTTAGACCAAGACATTCTAATCCAACCACAAGAATCTTGATCTCTAGCCTTCCCCAAGTTGCTTTCCACTCAAATCTTCTTTCCACCATAGCCAAATCTGTGAGAGAGAGTTGAGTGTTGGGGAGACTATCATTTGAAGCACAAGAGCAATGAGTTCATCATCAACACACCATCTATTACCTTTTGGAGAGTGGTGTCTCCTAGATTGGTTAGGTGTCACTTGGGAGCCTCCGACAAGATTGTGAAGTTGAACCAAGGAATTTGTAAGGGCAAGGAGATCGCCTACTTCGTGAAGATCTACCCAAGTGAGGCAAGTCCTTCGTGGGCGATGGCCATGGTGGGATAGACAAGGTTGCTTCTTCGTGGACCCTTCGTGGGTGGAGCCCTCCGTGGACTCACGCAGCCGTTACCCTTCGTGGGTTGAAGTCTCCATCAACGTGGACGTACGATAGCACCACCTATCGGAACCACGCCAAAAATCTCCGTGTCTACATTGCGTTTGCCTTCTCCAAACCCTTCCCTTTACCTTCATATGCAATGTTTTACTTTCCGCTGCTACACTCTTAGAATTGCATGTGTAGGTTGATTGCTTGACTTGTGCTAAGTTGCTAAAATCTGCCAAGACTTAAAATTGGGAAAAGGTTAGATATTTATTTGGTTAAGTAGTCTAATCACCCTCCCCCCTTCTAGACCTACTTTCAATCCTACAACAACCGTCTATGCCAAGTGGACGATAACAATACCCCGAGTTGCCCCCAGGCAACACCGCCGACTGCTAGGTGTTTTAGACCAGCACCATCAACACTGGCCTACCTGCTTATGTGGAATTAAGAATCCGCAGGTAGCGGTAACTCCCTATGCGTCAAATTTATTATCAATATTATTATGTGTGCAAATGTTAAAATCAATGTTGGGCCTTACTGGAAAAGCTTTACACAAAGTCAAAGTGATTAAAGGGGCCCCATAAACCCCACCTATGTTAGGAGCACTCATCAAGGAAGATAACACCGGTATAACGAAAACTAGGGCGACAAGAGTGGAACAAAACACCAAGCAAAAGGCCAAGCCTTCCACCCTTTACCAAGTGTATAGGTACATTAATTAAATAAGCAAAAATATTGTTATATTCAATGATATCCATTTCCCAACATGAAACAACCTGCACCTGCAACTAGCAACGCTATAAGAGGGGCTGAGCAAAGCGATAACATAGTCAAACAATGGTTTGCTAGTATAGTGGAGGTTAGAGGCTTTATCATCGCAGTTGGGAGGCTTGCAAACAAGTAGTAGGTAGCGAGACGAAATGATAGCAGCGAAACATCAACAAGCAATACTAGTAATGATATCAAAGGTAATGATCATCTTGCCTGAAATCCCGCTTGGAAAAAGATCGAATCCATGAAGTAGTCGAACAAACATAGTCGAACGAATCCTCGCACTCCAAATGTTACACTAGCGAGAAGCAGCAAAACTAGAAAGAAGGAAACAACACAGCAAACAAACATCACATAAACATGGTAGGATGCACAACCAAGTATGATGCATGTCCGGTTTAATGAGATATGGCATGGCAAAGTGCAACATCAAGTACTACACATTAAGTGGAGCTCAACATGCAACTCGACGAAACTGCACATTCAAATATTTAGTTCACTCTCGTTTATGCTACTCATCAATATGTGGCTAAGCATGGCAAGAGGTGAAGCATAAGTAAACTACCTATCTAGGCAATTTAAATGAGGCCGGAAACAACACATAACAATTCCGAAAAATCCCCGTATGCAAATTTCGAATTTGGTACTGTTCTGTCCCAAAACATAATTTTTTTTAGAGTTGTTAAACATGCAAAGTAAGTGCACCATGTTATTTTACATGTTTTTCTAGGCCATATTCATATATAATTTGTTTAATTTGGAGTTATGTTATTTAATTATGAAATAAGCCATTTTAGCATGTTAATAATGCAAATAAATGCAAACAGCAATTAAAATGTTTTTAACATGGATGAAAGTTGCATATTATGAATCTACACGAAATTCTAAGCATTTTGCAAATATTTTTTTGAGACAAACATTTTACATATATAAATTGTTTAAATCCGGTGCACGGTTATTTTGTTATTAGCAATTTAAAAATAATGGCATTTCTGTAAATATGCAAATACAGGAAAAATGCTAAACGCAGGGAACAGGAAAAAAATACACGGGCCGGATTGCAGCACAGTGCAGCGGCCCAGGAGGAATTGGCCCAAGTGTGCTGTGTGCGTGGATTTAAAAGAGAGGCAACGAAAAAGAAAAAAAAAAGGGAGAACCTGGTATTCGACCCAAGGAACACCTGGATGGATTTAACCGGTGCTGACCACCGCGCTGATGATGTGTTTCAATTTAAATAGGGGCGCTGCACGATTTGAATAGAATCAAAGGCTAAGCCTTGATTTGCCATGAACACCCGATGTTGCTCGCCGGCGTCGATGGTGACGAGCAAGGCAGCGACCTTGGTAGATGCAGAGATGCGGCTGGGGTGCGGACACTGATTGGGTGCTCGCGCGCGTGGGTGCAGCAAGGGGCGGCGTGAGCAAGGCCCGGAAGCTCGCAAGCTTTCGGCCATGGCGGTTTCGGCTTGGTACCGGGCGTGTATGGCGCTAGTGTGAGAGGGGAGACGCGCTGCGAGCTTGCAGATGGCCGCGCGCGTGCGTGTCCAGGAGTGGGCTCGGGTGTTGAGTGTGTGGCATGTGCAAATGAGGCAAGGCACGAGCTTGAGCTCGCCGCCATGGTCGTACGAGGCGGACAACTTCAGTACGCGCAGAAGACGACTACGACGACGGGAAAAGTAAGCTACAGGATGAAATCAATCGAGAGGGTAGACTGGGAGAAGGTGCAGCTCACCACAGTTCCGTAGGACACGAAACGGAGGTCCGGGAAGCGACGTGGAGACGTGGGGAACTCGCTGATCGTCGGAGATGTTCGGATGCGCGCGGAGCCGAGACAAAGGAAGAGGAGGCCGTCGGCGACGGAGCTCCCGGGGCCGCGTGGTCGCGTACGTGGTCGAGGATGATGGCTGCGACACGCGGTGCTGCAGCCCGCAACCACAGGAAGAAGGGGGCGACGAGGATCAAACCGTGCACGAGCTTGAGCTCGGCTCGGCCATGGCGACGGCTTGGCGTGGAGAGGCTTACTTGGGTGGCGGCGAGGCCAGGAGAAGGATGGAAAGGAAGGAGAAGGGCTAGGGCGAACCCTAGGGCTGGTATTAAAGGGGCTAGGGAGTTCCTCTGGCCGTCAAATCGCCAGGGGCGTCGACGTGGACACGCCGACGCGCTGCCGTACAGAGAGTTTTTTTTAGCGAAAGCCGTACAGAGAGGTAGAAGAAGAACGGGGAGATCGTAGAGTTGGGCTGGCTGCGCCAATGCAACAAGTAAGTGGCTTAGGTGGGCTGGTCTGCTCTGTCTCCCCCTGTGCATTTCTTCTTTCTCTACTTATAAAAATAAATAGAACCTTTTCAGAAATGCACAGAGAAGTAGGAGTGGAATTTTGGGGGAGAGAAATACATTTCTGGAAGCTTGAAATAAGCCTGAATTTATAAAAGTGGTTTGGAGATTTTTAGAGGCTATAAATTTAAACAAGTTTTAATTAAATCCGAACTTGCTTGAATTTTAAGCCTAACCAAACCAAACCCAAATGGGCTGAAGCTTTAGAGGGTGGCCCTACACACCTAATGTGATTTATGAGCCAAATTGGACAATATTTCCGAACAAGTAAAAATGCCACTTGAAATTGGAATGGAAATAAAGAAGAAATGGAAGTTTGCCTTGGGGATTCTGATACTTGGTGAAACTTGAGCAAAATATATCAGGAAGGGGCAAAGAGAAGGAGTAGATGAAGGACAAGAAGTTGCAACGCACATGAACAAGTAAAGCACAACAATAGTATGAAGATGATGCATGATGCAAAATACCATTAAACAAACATCACAAGCAAGAACATATCACAATATTAATGGAGGTCTCGGTCTTGGGCTGGCGAGGCCTGCGAGGTCTCGAACTTGTTGGAACATATCACAAAATTAATGCAAGCAAGAACATAAAACGCAAAAACCCTATATCGACCAGAATTATGCGGGCCGGCGAGGTTATGGCGCATCTGCTGCAGTTGCTCTAAGCAGTAAATATACTGGCATCATTTTGGGGTACCATATCTATTGCAGTTTCATGTCGAGCATATAGGTATGCTCGCCTCCACAGAAATGTCCTGTGAAATAAGCTCCGACTTGATCTGATATACCCATTCGACACACCTACTGTAGCACACGGAGAGCAAGTGGATGTGAATTCTACACGCTTAGGCTAGAACATATTTGACCCTTTTTTCACATTCTATCCTGGACCTGAAACTTTCTGTCCTGAGTCCTGATAGCAAAGGTGATTAGGAATTTGGTAACCTTATTCTATATATACTGTAAATTCTTCTTGCCGACGATACCTTATAAAGTTGTTACTTTTTTTTACAACCCATAAATAATACTCTAGGAACCTTCCCTAGTTTTTCATGTTTACAGAATATACATGGCATTCAACCTGATTTTTCTTTTGTATGGACTTTGTGAAACACCATATGCTCAAGGTTCAGCAGTTGGAGTGTGAACTAAAGTGACAAATTCCCAATATCTCTAGAAATGGCTTCAAGATGACCTCATCTTAAAGTTCTTATCATGCTTTTCATAAATATTTGAGCAGTTCTCTAACTTTCAGTTTATATGAAAAAATAGTAGTATCCTCTGCTGCAATTTATCCTCAGAGAAAATATGAACACCCGATGGCAACGGGCATGTAAGAAACATTTGGGTGCAACCTCAGAAATTAGTTTTTTGCAGGCACAGATATGCTGCTTCATGCGTATAACAAGGCACTCGTCCAAGAATTGATCTAGGAGAATCTAACAGCTGCTAGTCACTAAATTTTAAAGCCAAATATCAAGGATCAGAGAACCCCGTGCACATCAAGCTTCCGCGGAATAGAAATGATTACAGATGTTATCCAAGGCTTTCCCAGCGAGGGACAAAGACACGTAATACTCCCTCCGTCCGAAAATAAGTGTCTCAACTCTAGTACAACTTGTACTAAAGTTAGTATAAAGTTGAGACACTTATTTTGGGACGGAGGAAGTAGCTTACTGTGAAAATCTCTCGGACCCTCAACCATGGAATGTAATTCATGGTCTTTCAAACTTCTCTTCAGATTGAAATTTTGATCACACTATTTGTGTCGTGGTAATACGCTTAGCAGTTTTATGGAATCATTGCTATTGATGCTAGTTACTACTAATAGGTTTGTGTGACGCACAAAATCCCCTGGCAATAGAATACACACAAACCATTGGGTAGGAATATTGATGTAAACTTGGAAGTTAGTTGCCAAAGTTGTTCAATGTTGGGCTTACAAGATTAATAGAAATTTGATGGTGGAGATGTACTATGGAGCATTTCTTGTAGAGCTGCTCAGTGCCACGCTGAGACACAACAAAACCATGAATCTCATGACTCATTTTATACAATCTCAGAGATGCAGCACAAGACTACTAGCATTTTCAGTGATAACATTCATCAGCAGCATCGACCCAAAATAAGACAACCATACATCCTACTGAATCATCCAAAGTGACAGTAAAGCAAACAAAAGAAATATTTGAGTTCCCGGCGGCGGGCCTCGACTGCTAGCGAGTAAGATAGATGTACCCACCCCTAGTGATGACAAAGGTACCAACCTGCCGTGCTTCCTCCAGTGCGGCCTCGACATCGGCGATAGCTGCCAGACGCTCCGCGTTGATGTAGTCGTCCAGGCCAGGAATGCTAGGGTAACCAATCAAGCACGAGGCGGCCCCTAGGTGTCCCAGAGACCTCACCACAGCGTTGTACTCGGTCTTGATGTGCGGCCTCGCTGCCCGTATAATTGTCCGAGCACGCCGCTCCTCATCACTCTGAAGGTAGGGGGAAGGGGTGAGATCGATGGATCCGACCCTGATCAAGACGAACGAGAGCAACTTGGAGGCGAGCAGCAGCTTTTCTTCAACGATCTTGATCAGGGCGAGCCCGCGCTCCGCGTCGGCGGCGCGCACTTCCGAGGCGAGATCGCGCTGCACGACAGCCAGCACGTCGCGGGCGACGAGCATTAGACTTTGAGCGTCTAACATCCAGCTCCAGAATGGAGGATTCCATGGCACTGCCGCCATCTCCCCTTCCTCCTCCCCCTCCCCAACTCGCTGCTGTTTCTTGCTTTTTGTTGTTGGAGATCTCTGCTGCGCGTTAGGTGTTCGATGGTTTGCTTCTGAGAACCTCTGGTTCCGGTCTGAAAAGAAGGATTTTAGGTCTGTCTACGTCACATCTAGATATGAGATATCTCACGTCTAACGTGACATCATCCTTTAAAAACCTGCCCCCACCTTGTCAACAAACAATCAGCATGTTTGCTCTCGATCTCCCACATGGACGCTTGTTTCTGTGCGTTGGCCTTTTTGTCTGTCTGTCGCCACCCTTCCCCACCCAGCCCAACTACCCTCCCCCCTTCTGGGCCTTGTTTGTTGGGCTTTTTATTACTTTTTTTTTGTTTGACTGAAAAAAGCAAGATGTACTCACAGGCCCGGCAACAAATTGCCCTGGAATGTTTGTTCCTGGTATTCATTCATGCTGTCGTTCCCTGAGTCGTGCACATGATTATTGTTGTTGAATTCCAAAGGATTGTCAGTATTTGCATCATTGCTTACAAACTGCTGTTAAAGAAAGACGAAAAATATGCGTGCCATATTAAATTTACATGAACATGTATGAAGGGATACTGTACACTGAATCGTTACCAAACACACAGAAAAACAAAATTACTGCTGAAAAAAGCATAGAATCAAACATCTGATACAAGAAAAATGGACACGACTAACATGGCTGCTGACACCCTAATTAAGTGTCGATGACTGAAAATGGAAAACACAAAAGAAATATTAAATAATGATGCGTGCTCTCTGAACATGGCATCTCCTGCATACTGAAGAAAAAAATCACACCTACTGAACCTGAAAAACTGACGCCGCTCCTTGTTAGGGAAACTGATAACTAAAGAACTTGGGAACAAATACTGCATTGCTAAAACTTCAACCTGAAAACCGAATACTTAGGTAACAAAAATCGACTCCTGAACTTGCTTGCAGATAATACACTTGGTCCTTGATGCCGCTGTATATCTAAGATGAATGCATGATAATAATATCATATGATTCACTGAACAAAACTGAACAAAAATGAATGATACTAATAAACATGATACACAATTTAACCTAGCAGAAAATGTGATGACGATCTGAAAAAATAGTAATGCTAAAGAACTGAAAACTGAAGGGAGAACACACATTATTGAACTCACATGAAACCTTAATGAAAAAATGAGAGCCAAAAAGATTTTGGAAGCTGCATTTCGGATATAAAATCACACCTAAAAATAACCTGAAAAAACAGATAGTTGACACCTTAAACCTGAGCGCACACTGATTGTCAAAACAGCCAGATCAGTCAAAAAACACATAGAAGCAACTAACACCTCAACAACTTCGGTAGAAACAATCTCAACGTACACAAGTGCCACATGAATAATGGAGAAAACTGAACCATGATGCATGCTCTTTGAACAAAAATATTGAACAAATGAAGAACAACTAGCGTGACAAGATATTTTTGGTGTGAATTCATTGTTCATCCCCACGGACAGGTCTCTGCTGTGCGGTTCACTCTAAGGAATCACACCCCATAACGAATCACCCTGACGAATCACACACCTGAATTCGCAGACAAAAACAGACACGTGGGCGAGTGGCCTCGCAAAATCAGGACCGCACTGCCAAAAAAAATTGTACCTATTCTACTGGTGCACACCGCCAGGACGAACTCGAGTTGGGCAGCAAAAGTTTTGAGTGATTTTGAGGTTTTGAGTGATTTTCACGATGTCAACAAACAAAATCAAGCAGGTTTTTCAGATAGGGGAGGGAGGTGTGCTACTCATTGGCTCTTGCCACGTCTCGGCTGCAGAGAACTCCGGGACGGTGGGGATGCCGCAGATCCTGCCAGCCACGCAGAGCTCGCGGGCAGAGCCGAACGACGGTGGCTTGTCGGCGGCGCAAAGGTCATCAACGGTGTTCATGCCACGCGCCTCGATGGCCGCGCAGTGCTCATCCGCCGTGTCCGTAGCGGGTGCCTCATCCGTCGCGCGGAGGTGCACTACGGGGGGCTCGTCGGCGGCGAGCTCAGTCACCATCGCCTTCGAGCTAGTCGCCCCCGCCTCTTACTCCCCCTCTGCTCCATTGATTAAAACAGTGCCACACAAAAAATGGACAAAAGAAATGTGCCGGTGTGGATAATTATGGGAGATCTGTTACTGTTTTTGGATATCTTGCAGAAAACCCCATACAAAAAGTTAAAAACTGGTTCCAATTACAAAATTGAGGCTTGCCTCCCTAGTAGCAAAAAACCCGCTTGTTTGAGGTTTCGACTAGCAAGTAGGCGGCGAAAAAACTTCAAAGTTGTGAGATAAGGGCCAAAAAGGGGTGACCAAAAAACTAGTGCACGTACTGACTACAACAACAAACTAAAAAGGAAAAAAAACGTAGTTGTGTGTTAACTTTTTGACTTGCAACTCGGGTCCATTTAGTTATTGATCGGCACTCCAATTCAACTTGTAATTGGGATGACTTGCAACTAGGGGCCCACTCCAATTCTGAGACTAAGGTTAACTATCAACATGGGCAACTATACAACCTAAAAAAACCATTGAGTTGCAAACGAAGTTCTCCCTGAGGTCTTCAACCTGTTGCAAAAAGTCAAGGGGCAACTTGCAAAAGTGGCATGAAACAAAAGAACTATGGGTCCGTGTTGCGAGTCGATCTTTGCCCTGCAACGGGGGCAACTACCCCATTGCAAAAAAAAGTCAAAGGTCCGAGTTGCAAGTCGATGGTTGACTTGCAACTGGGGCGATTACAAACTACAGGCCCCGAGTTGCGAGATGATGGTGGACTTGCAACTAGTCGCAGTTACAAACTACTCAAAAGAATGGTAGTTGCAAGTCAAGGGTCGATTTGCAAAAGTGGCATCAAACAAGAACAATGCCCCTGAGTTGCAAGTCGATGATGGACTTGAAACTGGGGCGATTACAAAACTAGACAAAAAAGCCACAGTTGCGAGTCGAGGAGTTGCTTGAAACTGGCACAAAAACAAAGAACTACGACCCGAGTTGCGGGTCGATGGTGGACTTGCAACTGGGGCGATTACAAACTACAGGCCCAGATTTGCGAGTCCATGGTGCAATTGCACTAGTCGCAATTACAAACTACACAATTGAACGATACTTGCAAGTCGAGGGTCTATTTGCAAGTGGCATGAAACAAGAACGACAACCCCGAGTTGTGAGTAGATGATGGACTTGCAACTGAGGCAATTTAAAAAACTAGACAAAAGAACCACAATTACGAGTCGAGGAGTTGCTTGCAACTGGCACGGAAAGAAAAAGAATTACGGCCTCGAGTTGCGAGTCGGTGGTGGACTTGCAACTGAGGCGATTACAAACTGCAGCCCTGAGTTGCCAGTCGATGGTGGACTTGCAACTGGGGCGATTACAAAAACTATACAAAGGACCACAGTTGCGAGTTGAGGGGTTGCTTGCAACTAGCACAAAAAAATAACTACAGCCCGAGTTGCGAGTCGATGGTGGACTCGCAACTGGGGTGATTACAAACTACGGGCCCCCGAGTTACGAGTTGATGGTGTACTTGCAACTGGGGTGATTACAACTACACAAAAACCCCTAGTTTCGAGTCGAGGGTCAAGTTGCAAGTGGCATGAAAACAAGAACTACAAAATTGAGTTGCGAGTAAAGGGTGGACCTGCAACTAGTCACAGAAACAAACTACACATAAAACTCCTATTTTGCGAGTCAAGGGGCAACCTACAAGTGGCATGAAAACAAAAAAACTACGGCCCGAGTTGCAACTCGATGGTTGACTTGCAACTGGGGATATTACAATTACACAGAAACCCCCCTAGTTGCAAGTCGAGCGTTGATTTGCAAAAGTGCATGAAAAACAAAGAACAATAGCTCTGAGTTGTGAGTCGATGGTCTAATTGCAAGTGGCATGAAACAAGAACAAACAACCCCGAGTTGCGATTTGATGTTGGACTTGCAACTGGGTCGATTACAAAACTAGATAAAGAACCACTTTTGCTAATTGAGGGGTTGCTTGCAACTAGCACGAAAACAAAAGAACTACAAACCGAGTTCCGAGTCAATGATGGTCTTGCAACTGGGGTGATTACGAACTACAGCCCGAGTTGCGAGTTGATGGTGGACTTGCAACTAGGGCAATTATAATTACACAGAACCCCCCTCCTAGTTGCGAGTCGAGGGTCAATTTGCAAGTGGCATGAAACAAGAACCACAGCCTCGAGTTGCGAGTCGATGGTGGACTTGCAACTGGGGCGATAACAAACCTAGACAAAGAACCACAATTGTGAATCGAGGGGTTGCTTGCAACTGGCACGAAAACAAAAGAACTACAGCCCTGATTTGCGAGTCAATAGGGGACTTGCAAACTAGGGCGATTACATACTACATCCCCGAGTTGCGAGTCAATGGTGGACTTGCAACTGAGGCAATTACAATTACACAGAAACACTCATAGTTGTGAGACGGGGTTCGATTTGCAAGTGGCATGAATCAAGAACAACACCCTCGAGTTGCGAGTCGATGGTGGAGTTGCAACTGGGCGATGATAAAACTAGACAAAGAACCACCGTTGTGAGTCAAGGGGTTGCTTGCAACTGGCGCGAAAAACAAAAGAACTACGGCCCCGTGTTGCGAGTCGATGGTAGACCCGCAACTGGGGCGATTACAAACTACAGCCCCCGAGTTGCGATTCGATGGTGGACTTGCAAATGGGGCGATTACAAAGTACGAAAAGAACGATAGTTGCGAGTCGAGGGTCAATTTGCAAGTAGCATGAAAAACAAGAGCTACAAAACCGAGTTGCGATTCAAGGGTGGACTTGCAACTGGTCGCAAAAACAAACTACACAAAAACCCCTAGTTGTGAGTCGAGGGTCGATTTGCAAATGGCATGAAAATAAGATCTACAAAACCAAGTTGCGAGTTGATGGTGGATTTGCAACTAGTCACGAAAAAAACTACACAGAAACCCCCTAGTGGCAAGTCGAGGGGCAACTTGCAAGTGGCATGAAAAACAAAAAAACTATGGCCCGAGTTGTGACTCGATGGTTGACTTGCAACTTGTGTTTGATTTGCAAAAAGTGGCATGAAAACAAGAACAACAACCCGAATTGTGAGTCGATGGTGGACTTGCGACTGGATGATTACAATTACATAGAAACCCCTTAGTTGCGTGTCAAGGGTCTAATTGCAAGTGTCATGAAACAAGAATAACCAGACCACGAGTTGCGAGTCAATGTTGGACTTGCAACTGGGTCGATTACAAAACTAGAAAAGAACCACAGTTGTGAGTCGAGGGGTTGCTTGCAACTAGCACGAAAACAAATAACTACGGACCGAGTTGCATGTCAATGGTGGACTTGCAACTGGGGCGATTACGAACTATAACCCGAGTTGCGAGTCGATGGTGGACTTGCAACTAGGGCAATTACAATTACACAGAAACCACCCCCTAGTTGTGAGTCGAGGGTCGATTTGCAAGTGGCATGAACGCAACAACAAATAACCTCAAGTTGCGAGTTGATGATGGACTTGCAACTGGGGCGGTTACAAAACTAGACAAAGAACCATAGTTGCAAGTCGAGGGGTTGCTTGCAACTGGCATGAAAACACAAGACTACTACGACCCGAGTTGCGAGTCGATAGTGGACTTGAAAACTGGTGCGATTACAAAACTACAACCCCAAGTTCCGAGGCGATGGTGGACTTGCAATTGGGGCGATTACAAAAACTAGACAAGGAACCACAGTTGCGAGTCGAGTGGTTGCTTGCATGTATGGCCCGAGTTGCGAGTCGATGGTGGACCCACAACTGCGGCGATTACAAACTACAACCCCGAGTTGCGAGTCGATGGTGGACTTGCAACTAGAGCGATTACAAAACTAGACAAAGAATGATAGTTGTAAGTCGAGTTATTGCTTCCAACTATCATGAAAACAAAGAACTACGGTCCTGAGTTGCAAGTCGATAGTGCACTTGCAACTGCTGTGATTTACAAACTACAAGCCCCCCGAGTTACGAGTCGATGGTGGGCTTACAACTGGGCCGATTACAAGTACAAAAAGAACGATAGTTGCAAATTGAGAGTCGATTTGCAAGTGGCATGAAAAACAAGAGCTACAAAACCGAGTTGTTAGTCAAGGGTGGACTTGCAACTAGCAGCAAAAACAAACTGCACAAAAACCCCCCTAGTTGCGAGTCGAGGGGGACTTGCAAGTGGCATGAAAAACAAAAAAACTATGGCCCGAGTTGCGACTCGATGCTTGACTTGCAACTAGGGTTTGATTTGCAAAAAGTGGCATGAAAACAAGAATATCAGCCTGAGTTGCGATTCGATGGTGGACTTGCAACTAGGCGATTACAGTTACACATAAACCCCTAGTTGCGAGTCGAGGGTCTAATTGCAAGTGGCATGAAATAAGAATAAAACAGCCTTCAAGTTGCGAGTCAATGTTTGACTTGCAACTGGGTCGATTACAAAACTAGACAAGGAACCAAATTTGCGAGTCGAGGGGTTACTTGCAACTAGCACGAAAACAAAGAACTACAGACCGAGTTGCGAGCTGATGCTGGACTTGCAACTGTGGCGATTACAAACTACATCCTGAGTCGAGACTCAATGGTGGACTTCCAACTAGGGCAATTACAATTACCACAGAGGCCCCACCCCCCCCACAGTTGTGAGGTGAGGTCGATTTGCAAGTGGCTTGAACAAAATAATGACAACCTCGAGTTGCCAGTCGAGGGTCGATTTGCAAGTGGCATGAACACAAGAACAACATCCTCGAGTTGCGAGTGATGATGGACTTGCAACTGGGCGATTACAAAACTAGACAATGAACCACAGTTGCAAGTCGAGGGGTTGCTTGCAACTGGCACGAAAACAAAAATCTACTACGACCCGAGTTGCGAGTTCATAGTGGACTTACAAACTGGGGCGATTGCAAAACTAGACATAGAACGACAGTTGTGAGTCGAGTGATTGCTTCCAACTATCCCGAAAACAAAGAACTACGGCCCCGAGTTGTGAGTCGATGGGGCACTTGCAACTGGCGTGATTACAAACTACAAGCCCCCCAAGTTGCGAGTGATGGTTGACTTGCAACTAGGGCGATTACAAGTACAAAAAGAACGATAGTTGCGAGTGGAGGGTCGATTTGCAGGTGGCATGAAAACATGAACTACAATACCGAGTTGCGAGTCAAGGGTAGACTTGCAACTAGTCGCAAAACAAAACTACGCAGACCCCCCCCCCCCCAGTTGCAAGTCGAGGGGCAACTTGCAACTGGTATGAAAACAAACAAAGTACGGGCAGAGTCGCGACTCGATGGTTGACTTGCAACTGGGGTGATTTGCAAGTACACGGAAACCCCTATTTCCAAGTCGAGGATTTATTATTATTACAGGACAAAAAGTGGAAAAAAATGTCTACTATTATTGCAAAAAAAGATGAAAAGGAAGTAAACAAAATTTCTTAAAAATGAACAACAAAAAAAATAAAAAAAATGAGCTTGACTATTGTTACATAAAATGCTCTTCACTTTTCAATGATGTCAAATATTAGGAATGTGTTGTCGTCCTCCTGTCCTTCGTCGACTTTGACTAGCACAACGCTCCCAACCCCGAGACCACAAGTATAACAAAAGTCATGCAAGATAAAAAGAACAATAATTATGATTCCATTTTTTATACAGAGAGGAGTGTTTTGAAAAAATTCTAATGGTGCTCAAAAAGTAGCTAACTGAAAAACATAGATAATTTCAAAAAAATAATGGCATAAGGCCAATCTTTAAATTAAAAACCAAGTTTGAGCACACAAAGACATAAAAAGAAGTGATCCACACATACACCCCATAGTATTCTTGTCTTACATATAAAAATAGCTAACAGAGACATCAAAATGAAAAAGTTCTAATGGTGCTCTGGACATGTCCTCAAGACAAACTTCTACACTCCTGCCACAAAACACATTGAAGAAAAAACTTCCTTAAGCTTCTGACACCCTCAGAGCGGTTGATGACGCATGTTAGGTTGATGTCCTGTGCATTATTCTCCCTGAAGTCGAATACAAGAGCATCATTCACTTGGAGGTGGTTATGGGCTACAAAGACACCCCATTCCTCGTTGAAAACCATGCGTTCGTCCTTATCCATGTGATTCACAACCTGTATAACATCTTCTACACCCATGCAAAGGCCAATGAACCCTTCTGGATCCAAGTTCAGTGGTCGAACTATTTTCTTGGGGATTTTCTAAAGTGATGCCAACACATATAAAAAAAGTATGTTAGGAAAAGGGACATAGGAAAAAAAGATAAGTTATTTGCAAAAAACATAGAACCTGGTCATGTTCGTGGGTGTGAGGCGGTGGACAAAATGTGGTCCAATGTATCCATCTTGGATGGTGAGTATTAGTTCCATCATTGTGAATTCGCTGACTTCAAACACAAAACCCTGGTGTGCACAAATGCTGGCGCAACTTCTAGTTCATGATCATCAATGATGACATCATGTTCATCCAAGATATCAACTTCTTGAACAACTCCTCCCTCTTCTTCACCCTCAACTACAGCCACATCATGTGTTACGTATGCCTTGGCCATCCATCCATCCATTTCAAAAACCACTACTTGGCCCTGCCCCACATTGCACTCGTGTCTGAACTTCTCCCAATCATCACCTCCGATCAGTGTGATTATGTGTCCCCTATACACATCAAGAAAATACCTATGACCATGTGCTTTAAACTTCAAGGCGGACTTTTGGTTAAACTGGTTCCTTGCAGTTGGGATGTTCTGTTAAAAGAAACAAAGATGCAAAAAGAAAAAGAAAAAACATTAAACGGTTAGTAAAAAAGGGTGATTTTTTTTGCAAAGACAAGAAAAAATAGTTAAAAAAGGAATTACTGTTGTTGCTTCAGAGCCCTCACGGAGGACAATGCCAAATCTCTGCTCATCGTAAGTCTCGTAATGCGTATGGCAGACTGCGCACACCATCCTGCATGGGTAAAAGAAAAAAAGGTTCAGAAACTAGACACCTACGGGTTCAAACTGCTTATTTCTGAATCAGTGAGCAAGTGGAAACGATTAGTGATCAACACTTATGCAGCTGAAAAAGCAGATTCAGTTGACTGAATCCAACTCACCACACTGTGATAGTAAAAATGCAAACTGACAGTAACAATAAAAACAGTAAGCAATTCAACTAACCTAGAAAATGCAGGAACTACTGAAATGAACCAAAAAATTTACTGGGACAACTACAAACAACCAGAAGACACCAACAATAGCTCACTAACTGACCAGATTCTTTGGTTAATATGAACAACGAAGAGTAATCACTGAAAAAAATAAACAGGTATCTAGTGTGACAATTTGTTTGAGGAAGCAGCCAGCCACATACATACACAACACAAAAAAGCATATCTGAGTGCATTTTCCCTGAGAGCAAACTTACAGTAGAACCAAACGGATTATGCATCTACTTTCCTACTTTGATCAAGACTTAGAAAACTTCAAAACAGATGACCTTCAGTCTGTTGCACACACACATAGCATTAAGTTCATCACATAGTAAGGAAATTCTATCCAGTTCAACAGAAGTGGCAAACATGTACACCGGAATAAAGAAACATTATTACTAGGAGGGTGAGTGCTAACTCCTTCATACCATCAATTCAAGTGTCACACACAGCAGAATTCTAACTTATGGGGCTAACAAAAACATATACCATTCAAAGGCATCAGCATGAATACTAGTTGCTATCATTCAAAGTCATCCTCTAAAAAATACTAGTTGCTATCACTGCCCACCAATTCATACTAGTTTCTCTCATTCAAAGGCATCAGCATAACACTAGACAATAAACTTAACAAAAATGGAACAGCATGGATCTACAATAAAAAAGGGAATGAGTCTTAAATGATACAAACATGAAAACTAGCAGACATGAAGCAAATCAAACCATACCCCCCAGAAAATCAAACAGCCTAAAAGTGATTAGCCCTTATTTCCTATCACCCACAAACAACTTAAAAAAACTGTTGCACACTATCTTTATCTGGCAAAAACTTAAAAAAGAACCTACACCTACTGAATCTAGCAAAAAATGTAAAATCAATAAATAAAACTACCACAGAGACTATCCCTAACATTCCACGGAATAATCCACACACACCATCCTTGCATCTGGGTGGATTCAGAAAAAAAACCTAGATGAGTAGATTCACAAAAAAGACGCTGAATGCTGCTAATCTTGGGGGAGGGGAGGGGGGTTGAACACAAACCCTACATCATGAGACACAAAAGGATGCAGCTAATCTGCGTGGGCTTGGAGACAGGCCTAGATGATGAGATACAAAACAAAAAAAGAGGGGATTCCTACAAAAATATCAGGGGAGAGAAGGAAGAACTGCACAGAACACAAAAAAGAATGGAACTCACTTCATCGGCGCTCTCCCCCTCTTCCCTTCTTGCTTTCCAAAACCACCGCCACCTGCTAGAAGGTCTGCCTGGGGAGATGAATGGGGAACGGTCGAATGAATGCCAGGGGGAAAACTGGGGGACAACGCTCTGGAGAGGAACCTGAGAAGATGGCAGACAAAACAGACGACGACGGACAAAACAGAGGACGCCAGTCCAATAGCTCAAAAAAAAAAACAATGGCCTGCCCCCACTAACAATGACGTGCACGAGCCGCGTGCCGGAAAAAAAAACTACGGCCCGCCTCAACTAACAACGACATGCACGGGCCGCGCGCGAGACAAAACGACCCGCTAGCGAGCGCGCCAGCCAGACAACTGCCTTTGCGCAAATCGCAAAGAGAGGCAAGATCCAGTGGCTCAGAGGTTAGATGTGAGATAGCTATTTCACATCTAGATGTGAAATAGCAAATCTGAAGGATTTTTTATTCTTGACACAGGTGGGAGTGTCACGGTGGGCCTGTCAACTACTCCAAGCAAGAAAGGAGAGGAGGGCAGATCCTATTTGATGTCCGCAGGCGTCAAAAGGGAAATCCCTATTGGACGCACATAAGTAACTATACTAAAGGGGAAGCCTTTGGTTTTTCTGCTCTTTTCTGACATTTTTTTACTATCCTGTCAAAAGTTACGTGCCTGGCTTTGAGATATTTATACGTACGTGGAGTGACGGGGAGTAAACCAGGGGAGGTTGTCGACGCTTCGTGAAACCATCACACCACTTTAGCCATAAAAAAATTACTTATCCCCCTGAAAAAAAACTTATCCCCTTCTCCTAACTCTCTCCCTCTCTCTCGGCCTCTCCAAAATCCTTCTTCTTCTCTCCAACTACGTCATGGCGGCAGTACCGGGATGGCGCAGCGGCAGGCCGTCGTCTCCGGCCCCTTTCCATAGCAACGCATTGCCTTCTCCCTCGACTGCCACGGAGCCAGCGCCCCTGCCGGCTCCGGATTGAGTGTCGCTCGACCTCCTTCTCCAC
Organism: Thinopyrum elongatum; assembly: GCA_011799875.1. NCBI lineage: Eukaryota > Viridiplantae > Streptophyta > Magnoliopsida > Poales > Poaceae > Thinopyrum > Thinopyrum elongatum. The sequence continues at coordinate 115,815,250 of CM022299.1, read as the reverse complement.
CATCACACCGCCGCTCAGCGCCGTGATGGGAGGCCACCACCTTCATCTCGCGTCGGCCCTACTGCCATTCAGCGGTGGTCGAGGTCGACACGGACGGAGGAGAGACGGCACGGGGACAATAACGTGGGTGGGTGCGGGGACAAGGCAACGATGATGAGAAGATGTCGTGGATATGGGATAGGAGGTAAGCCACTGCCGGCTCCTGGGGATGGTGGCACGCGCCAGCGCAACGCCTGCATCTGCAGCCACGGTTCCGCTATCGATGATATGGTTGACAGGCAGGCCGTCGTGGCCAAGTTGGTCAACACGATCAAGTTCTTGGCCATGTATAAAGTTGCAAGAAAGTTCTTCCATCTTATTAATATTGTTTTCTATAGTGCAGCAATGTGAATCATCAGAAACCTTCATCTGATGAATATTTTCATCAACAAAGTACCATGCTGTAGCTCTCGCTCCTCTGCCCTCATCAACCAATTGAATGTTGAGGACACCAAGAGAATAGGTGTGTCGATATTTTCATCTACAAAGTACCATGCTGTAGCTCTCGCTCCTTAGCCCTCATCAACCAATTCAATGTTGAGGACACTAAGAGATTAGGTGTGCCGATTAGTGTTTTATTAGCCTTTTGCCATGAAGTGGGTAATTGGGGAACATGTTAGCAATGCACACAAGGTTTATTTAGAACCAAGAAAATATTCATTTTCATTATTTTGTTTGTGAAAATTAGCTCTATATATGGTTGGTGATGTTGCTTCCTTTGTTGGATAATGGTCAGAGGGTGTGACTACAAGATTGGGAGTCGTGTTGATGACGGATGAGGCATGGGCAAAAGAATTCAACTAAGATAGAGACAACAGCTCCTCGACTTCTACCTTGACATCAACCATGACGAACGGAAGGACATGGAAATAAGGTAAGATGCTTTTTCCAATGATACTTCATGCTCCCAATCCAGGAGCTAAAATTCTGCATCTGTTGTGTGACTGGGGAAAAATTGTGGATTAACTCAATTTTGCAGGGGATAAAATAAAGATTAATTTTTTTATGTTCTTCTAGTATTTCATAAAAAATGAAGCCATTTCACGATTGAATTCAAATCTCGACTGTGAATATCACAAGCTCATACACTTTGTTACCAGTCATGTGATAGAGACAGTTGTGCAAAGTTTACGAATATATAACTATAGATGGTGAATCGTTGAACAATTTTTGCTTGATTTTCCAAGAGCCACTGTTTTAATATTAACCAGGACCCACAACATTAATATACTTCAATGTGGCAAAGTTGGTCTTAATTATTGTAGAGTATAAATGCCAATGATAATGTAGGCATAGATCATAATATTGCATCATCCTTTTTCGACAAAAATAATGGAAGTACATCTACGATCTTTCTCTGAAATACATTATCAAGGTCTTGCAAGTTCTGCGTTTTTCAGATTCAGATAAAGGAATTGGATCTTTCTTGTAGGCTCTGCGTTTCTTAACTGAGGCATCTGTAGCCATCTGTGTGTTGTCAGGTCTCAACGGGTCAAATGTTCCATCCTCCTTAATATGTCAGATTTGCTTATCTTTCCATGCATAGTATATGATCTTGAAAAGGTCAGATTCGAAAGTACTTCTGCTAAATTTTTATTTTTTGAAGATGATGAATATATGCTGTCTAAGGTAAATCAAAAGACCATATGTTAAATTTGTATTTTCATTGTCCGTTTCAAATGATGTCGTCCTCAGATGTTGTTGTCTACCTAACTACATAGGGTAAATAAATTAGTGTTTACCTGTTATAGTTATTTGCTCTCAATCTGTCATTACTCCAAACCCATCTCAAAAGTCTACTTGCTTGAATTAAAGGATGAAGAAAAATACTGCTATAATTGGCGCTGAAGCCATGAAGAACCTCTCCTTACACTTAAACCAAGACATGATGATGAGGTTTCTTTTCAGTTGCAGCGTTCATTGTTGGAATTTTTTTGTACAAGAACATTCGCTTCACTATTTGGATGTCGGGAGTCAGAATAAGGTATGAGCTGTTGTAGTCTTTTCTATATTGTATCTCAATATTTTTCTTCAATTAAAATCCATGTACAAATTGTTCCATTCATTTTAGCTGATACTTTGGGTTTGCAAGAACAGTTGAGACCTACCTCTCTCAATTAGCACTTGAAGCTTCAGGTATACACCTTATGACAGTGCCAGCCAATTGAAGAATTATGGAAGTTGTAAGACGCATGCCACTTCATTTACGATTGTGTGCAATTATGGAGCAGATATTAAGCCCATATCGTGCACTTGATTATATCATATAACCTGAACAATATGGAAGATTTATCTAGCTTTACTTTCCTGGCTCAAACTCAGTAGGACATATCTTTTCCTGCTGCCATAGTTTTTGAAGTCAGTGACTGACAGTTTTGCCAACCCATATTCCAGACGCTTGTAATGAAGGCCTCGATGTGCTGAACAGTTTTGGAACACACTACTGGACGCAATTGGTTTGATACTAGGTAACGAATTAGACTCCAGATTGGTCATAATTCAGCCATGGTCTCCCCAATTTAGTTCAGATGGCTACACACTCATAAAATGAGTGGATCAGATGAAAATTATGCTTCTGTCCCAGTTGTAAAAGTAGACATTGCTGCATAAATCAACTATAACAGTTTAGATGTTCCATCAAGAACGTATATGTCGTCCTCCTCATGTGTCTTTGTTTATATTCAACCATCGAGATTTCTATCTATGTATTCTGCTTATATGTGTCATCTACAATGTAAACGACGAAGGGGCCTATAAGAAACTATTCCTCCAATAGACTGCAGCTCAACCAAGTTCTTGAGTCCACTATCTGTTCCGTACCTTCAATAAAAAAACAATGAAAAATTCAGACGGGCTCCCACGGGCGCGGCGTGCCGCCGCGCTCTTTGGCGCTAGTAGGAAATGATTGAAGCGAGCGATTGGGCCGGCCATCTATATACATCTTCCATATCCGGGTTTTGCGAAGCTTCTAGAGGGTTTCCAGCGATTTTTATCGGTTTTCGAAACCTTCTAGAAGGTTCCCGAACCAGTTTATCTATTTTCTTTTTCCCCCTTTTTCTGTTTCTTTTTATTTTTTTTATTTTTCTGTTTTTTTCTTTTGCTTTTTAGTTTCTTTTGTTTCATTCCTTTTTTCCTTTTCATTTTTTTGTTCGAAAATTTCAAATATTGTTCCAATGTCAAAAAATGTTCTTATTTTTAAAAATCGCAATTTAAGTAATTTTTCATGTTTCAAATTGACTTTTTTTTTACTGTCCCATCCAAAGTTACGTGCCTGGCTTTGAGATATTTATACGTGGAGCGACGGGGAGTAAACCAAGGGAGGTTGTCGACGCTTCGTAAAACCACCACGCCACTTTAGCCATAAAAAAAATTTACTTATCCCCCTTAAAAAACTTATCCCCTTCTCCTATCTCTCTCCCTCTCTCTCGGCCTCTCCCAAATCCTTCTCCTTCTCTCCAACTACGTCATGGCGGTGGTAGCGGGACGGCGCAGCGGAGGTCCGTCGTGTCCGGCCCCTTTCCATAGCAACGCATTGACTTATTCCTGGCCAGCCACGGAGCCAGCGCCCTGCCGACTCTGGATTGAGTGTCACTCAACCTCCTTCTCCAGCATCACGCCACCGCTCAGCGCCGCGATGGGAGGCCATAGCCTTCAGCTCACGTCGCCCCTGCTGCCGTTCAGCGGTGGTCGAGGTCGACACGGACGGAGGAGAGACGGCACGGGGACAGCAACGTGGGTCGGTGCGGGGACAAGGCGACGAGGATGAGAAGATGTCGCGGATATGGGATAGGAGGTAAGCCACTGCCGGCTCCTGGGGATGGTGGCACGCGCTAGCGCAACGCCTGCATCTGCAGCCATGGTTCCGCTATTGATGATATGGTTGACGGGCAGGCCGCCGTGGCCAAGTTGGTCAACACGATCAAGTTCTTGCCATGTATAAAGGTTGCAAGAAAGTTCTTCCATCTTATTAATATTGTTTTCTATAGTGCAGCAATGTGAATCATCAGAAACCCTCATCTGATGAATATTTTCATCAACAAAGTACCACGCTGTAGCTCTCGCTCCTCAGCCCTCATCAACCAATTTAATGTTGCGGACACCAAGAGAATAGGTGTGCCGATATTTTCATCTACAAAGTACCATGCTGTAGCTCTCGCTCCTCAGCCCTCATCAACCAATTCAATGTTGAGGACACCAAGAGAATAGGTGTGCCGATTAGTGTTTTATTGGCCTTTTGCCATGAAGTGGGTAATTGGGGAACATGTTAGTAATGCACAAAAGGTTTATTTAGAACCAAGAAAATATTCAATTTCATTATTTTGTTTGTGAATATTAGCTCTATATATGGTTGGTGCTGTTTCTTCCTTTGTTGGATAATGTTTCAAACGGTGTGACTACAAGATTGGGAGTCGTGTTGATGACGGATGAGGCATGGGCGAAAGAATTCAACTAAGATAGAGACAACGGCTCCTCGACATCTACCTTGACATCAATCATGACAAACGCAATGACATGGAAATAAGGTAAGATGCTTTTTCCAATGATACTTCATGCTCCCAAGCCAAGAGCTAAAATTCTGCATTTGTTGTGTGACTTAGGAAAATATGTGGATTAACTCAATTTTGTAGGGGATGAAATAAAGATTACGTTTTTTTATATTCTTCCAGTATTTCATAGAAAATGAAGGCATTTGACGATTGAATTCAAATCTCCACTATGAATATCACATGCTCATACACTTTGTTACTCTCTCATATTGAAATTGCTCTAATCTGTGACCAATCATGTGGGATAGAGACAGTTGTGCAAAGTTTACGAATATATAACTATAGATGGTGAATCGTTGAACAATTTTTGCTTGATTGTCCAGGAGCCACTGTTGTAATATTAACCAGGACCCACAACATTAATATACTTCAACGTGGCAAAGTTGGTCTTAATTATTCTAGAGTATAAATGCCAATGATAATGTAGGCATAGATCATAATATTGCATCATCGTTTTCCGACAAAAATAATGGAAGTATATCTATGATCTTTCTCTGAAATACATTATCAAGCTCTTGCAAGTTCTATGTTTTTCAGATTCAGACAAAGGAATTGGATCTTTCTTGCAGGCTCTGCGTTTCTTAACTGAGGCATCTACAGCCATCTGTGTGTTGTCAGGTCTCAACGGGTCAAATGTTCCATCATCCTTAATACGTCAGATTTGCTTATTCTTTCCATGCATAGTATATGATCTTGAAAAGGTCATATTCGAAAGTACTTCTGCTGAATTTTAATTTTTGAAGATGGTGAATATATGATGTCTAAGGTAAATCAAAAGACTATACGTTAAATTTGTATTTTCATTGTCCGTTTCAAATGATGTCGTCCTCAGATGTTGCTGTCTACATAACTACATAGGGTAATTAAATTAGTGTTTACCTGTTATAGTTATTTGCTCTGAATCTGTCATTACTCCAAGCCCATCTCAAAAGTCTACTTGCTTGAATTAGAGGATGAATAAAAATACTGCTATAATTGGCGCTGAAGCCATGAACAACCTCTCCTTACACTTAAACCAAGACATGATGATGAGGTTTCTTTTTAGTTGCAGCATTCATTGTTGGAATTTTTTCTGTACAAGAACATTCGCTTCACTATTTGGATGTCGGGAGTCAGAATATGGTATGAGCTGCTGTAGTGTTTTCTATATTGTATCTCAATATTTTTCTTCACTTAAAATCCATGTACAAATTGTTCCATTCATTTTAGCTGATACTTTGCATTTGCAAGAACAGTTGAGACATACCTCTCTCAATTAGCACTTGAAGCTTCAGGTATACACCTTATGACAGTGCCAGCCAATTGAAGAATTATGAAAGCTCTAAAACGCATGCCACTTCATTTACGATTGTGTGCAATTATCGAGCAGATATTAAGCCCATATCGTGCACTTGATTATATCGTATAACCTGAACAATATGGAAGATTTATCTAGCTTTACTTTCCTGGCTCAAACTCAGTAGGACATATCTTTTCCTGCCGCCATAGTTTCTGAAGTCAGTGACTGACAGTTTTGCCAACCCATAGTCCAGACGCTTGGAACGAAGGCCTTGATGTGCTGAACAGTTTTGGCACACACTACTGGACGCAATTGGTTTGATACTAGGTACCGAAATAGAGTCCAGATTGGTCACAATTTAGCCATGGTCTCCCCAGTTTAGTTCAGATGGCTACACACTCATCAAATGAGTGGATCATATGTAAATTATGCTTCTGTCCTAGTTGTAAAAGTAGACATTGTTGCATAAATCAACTAGAACAGTTTAGATGTCCCATCAAGAATGTATATGTCGTCCTCCTCATGTGTCTTTGTTTATATTCAACCATCGAGATTTCTATCTATGTATTCTGCTTATATGTGTTATCTACAATGTAATCGACAAAGGGGCCTACAAAAAACTATTCCTCCAATAGACTGCTGCTCAACCAAGCTCTTGAGTCCAGTATCTGTTTCGTACCTTCAATAAAAAAACAGCGAAAAATTCAGACGGGCTCCCACGAGTGCGGCGTGCCGCCGCGCTCTTTGGCGCTAGTAGGAAACGATCGAAGCGAGCGATTGGGCCGGCCATCTATATACATCTTCCATATCCGTGTTTTGCGAATCTTCTAGAGGGTTTCCAGCGATTTTTATCGGTTTTGGAAACCTTCTAGAAGGTTCCCGAACCAGTTTATCTATTTTCTTTTTTTCCTTTTTTTTGTTTCTTTTTATTTTTTATTTTTCTGTTTTTTTCTTTTGCTTCTTTTGTTTCATTCCTTTTCATTTTTTTGTTCGAAAATTTCAAATATTGTTCCGATGTCAAAAAATGTTCTTATTTTTAAAAATCGCAATTTAATTAATTTTTCATGTTTCAAATTGACTTTTTTTTACTGTCCCGTCCAAAGTTACATGCCTGGCTTTGAGATATTTATACGTGGAGCGACAGGGAGTAAACCAAGGGAGGTTGTCGACGCTTCGTAAAACCACGACGCCACTTTAGCCATAAAAAAATTACTTATCCCCCTTAAAAAAACTTATCCCCTTCTCCTATCTCTCTCCCTCTCTCTTGGCCTCTCCCAAATCCTTCTCCTTTTCTCCAACTATGTCATGGCGCGGTAGCGGAACGGCGCAACGGAGGGCCGTCGTGTCCGGCCCCTTTCCATAGCAACGCATTGCCTTCTCCCTGGCCTGCCACGGAGCCAGCACCCTGCCAGCTCCGGATTGAGTGTCGCTCGACCTCCTTCTCGACCATCATGCCACCGCTCAGCGTCGCGATGGGAGGCCACTGCCTTCAGCTCACGTCGGCCCTGCTGCCGTTCAGTGGTGGTTGAGGTCGACACGGACGGAGGAGAGACGGCACGGGGACAGCAACCTGGGTGGGTGAGGGGACAAGGCGACGAGGATGAGAAGATGTCGCAGATATGGGATAGGAGCTAAGCCACTGCCGACTCCTGGGGATGGTGGCATGCGCCAGCGCAACGCCTGCATCTGCAGCCACGGTTCCGCTATCGATGATATGGTTGACGGGCAGGCCGCCGTGGCCAAGTTGGTCAACATGATCAAGTTCTTGCCATGTATAAAGGTTGCAAGAAAGTTCTTCCATCTTATTAATATTGTTTTCTATAGTGCAGCAATGTGAATCATCAAAAACCTTCATCTGATGAATATTTTCATCAACAAAGTACCATGTTGTAGCTCTCGCTCCTCTGCCCTCATCAACCAATTTAATGTTGAGGACACCAAGAGAATAGGTGTGCCGATATTTTCATCTACAAAGTACCATGCTGTAGCTCTTGCTCCTCAGCCCTCATCAACCAATTCAATGTTGAGGACACCAAGAGAATAGGTGTGCTGATTAGTGTTTTATTGGCCTTTTGCCATGAAGTGGGTAATTGGGGAACATGTTAGCAATGCACACAAGGTTTATTAAGAACCAAGAAAATATTCATTTTCATTATTTTGTTTGTGAATATTAGCTCCATATATGGTTGGTGATGTTGCTTCCTTTGTTGGATAATGTTCGGAGGGTGTGACTACAAGATTGGGAGTCGTGTTGATGACGGATGAGGCATGGGCGAAAGAATTCAACTAAGATAGAGACAACGGCTCCTCGACTTCTACCTTGACATCAATCATGACGAACGCAATGACATGGAAATAAGGTAAGATGCTTTTTCCAATGATACTTCATGCTACCAATCCAGGAGCTAAAATTCTGCATCTGTTGTGTGACTAAGGAAAAATTGTGGATTAAGTCAATTTTGTAGGGGATGAAATAAAGATTAAGTTTTTTAATATTCTTCTAGTATTTCATAGAAAATGAAGCCATTTCACGATTGAATTCAAATCTTGACTGTGAATATCACATGCTCATACACTTTGTTACTCTCTCATATTGAAATTGCTCTAATCTGTGACCAATCATGTGGGAAAGATACAGTTGTGCAAAGTTTACGAATATATAACTATAGATGGTGAATCGCTGAACAATTTTTGCTTGATTGTCCAGGAGCCTCTGTTTTAATATTAACCAGGACCCACAACATTAATATACTTCAATGTGGCAAAGTTGGTCTTAATTATTGTAGAGTATAAATGCCAATGATAATGTAGGCATAGATCATAATATTGCATCACCCTTTTCTGATAAAAATAATGGAAGTACATCTCTGATCTTTCTTTGAAATACATTATCAAGCTCTTGCAAGTTCTACGTTTTTCAGATTCAGATAAAGGAATTGGATCTTTCTTGCTGGCTCTGCGTTTCTTAACTGAGGCATCTGCAGCCCTTTGTGTGTTGTCAGGTCTCAATGGGTCAAATGTTCCATCCTCCTTAATATGTCAGATTTGCTTATTCGTTCCATGCATAGTATATGACCTTGAAAAGGTCAGATTCGAAAGTACTTCTGCTGAATTTTAATTTTTGAAGATGGTGAATATATGTTGTCTAAAGTAAATCAAAAGACCGTACGTTAAATTTGTATTTTCATTGTCAGTTTCAAATGATGTCGACCTCAGATGTTGCTGTCTACCTAACTACATAGGGTAATTAAATTAGTGTTTACCTGTTATAGTTATTTGCTCTAAATCCGTCATTACTCCAAGCCCATCTCAAAAGTCTACTTGCTTGAATTACAGGATGAAGAAAAATACTGCTATAATTGGCGCTGAAGCCATGAACAACCTCTCCTTACACTTAAACGAAGACATGATGATGAGGTTTCTTTTCAGTTGCAGAGTTCATTGTTGGAATTTTTTTTGTACAAGAAGATTCGCTTCACTATTTGGATGCCGGGAGTCAGAATAAGGTATGAGCTACTGTAGTGTTTTCTATATTGTATCTCAATATTTTTCTTCATTTAAAATCCATGTACAATATGTTCCATTCATTTTAGCTGATACTTTGCGTTTGCAAGAACAGTTGAGACCTACCTCTCTCAATTAGCACTTGAAGCTTCAGGTATACACCTTATGACAGTGCCAGCCAATTGAAGAATTATGGAAGCTCTAAAATGCATGCCACTTCATTTACGATTGTGTGCAATTAGCGAGCAGATATTAAGCCCATATCGTGCACTTGATTATATCGTATAACCTGAACAATATGGAAGATTTATCTAGCTTTACTTTACTGGCTCAAACTCAGTAGGACATATCTTTTCCTGCCGCCATAGTTTCTGAAGTCAGTGACTGACAGTTTTGCCAACCCATAGTCCAGACGCTTGGAACGAAGGTCTCGATGTGCTGAATAGTTTTGGCACACACTACTGGACACAATTGGTTTGATACTAGGTAACGAAATAAACTCCAGATTGGTCACAATTCAGCCATGGTCTCCCCAATTTAGTTCAGATGGCTAAACACTCATCAAATGAGTTGATCAGATGTAAATTATGCTTCTGTCCCAGTTGTAAAAGTAGACATTGTTGCATAAATCAACTAGAACAGTTTAGATGTCCCATCAAGAATGTATATGTCCTCCTCCTCATGTGTCTTTGTTTATATTCAACCATCGAGATTTCTATCTATGTATTCTGCTTATATGTGTCATCTACAATGTAATCCACAAAGGGGCCTACAAAAAACTATTCCTCCAATAGACTGCTGCTCAACCAAGCTCTTGAGTCCACTATCTGTTTCGTACCTTCAGTAAAAAAACAATGAAAAATTCGGACGGGCTCCCACGGGCGCGGCATGCCGCCGCGCTCTTTGGCGCTAGTAGGAAACGATCGAAGCGAGCGATTGGGCCGGCCATCTATATACATCTTCCATATCCGGGATTTGCGAATCTTCTAGAGGGTTTCCAGCGATTTTTATCGGTTTGGGAAACCTTCTAGAAGGTTCCCGAACCAGTTTATCTGTTTTCTTTTTCCCCTTTTTTCTGTTTCTTTTTATTTTTGTTTCTTTTGCTTTTTTTGCTTTTTTTGTTTCTTTTGTTTCATTCCTTTTTTCCTTTTCATTTTTTTGTTCGAAAATTTCAAATATTGTTCCAATGTCAAAATATGTTCTTATTTAAGTAATTTTCCATGTTTCAAATTGACTTTTTTTCTACTGTCCCGTCCAAAGTTACGTGCCTGGCTTTGAGATATTTATACGTGGAGCGACGGGGAGTAAACCAAGGGAGGTTGTCGACGCTTCGTAAATCCACCACGCCACTTTAGCCATAATTTTTTTTACTTATCCCCCTTAAAAAAACTTATCCCCTTCTCCTATATGTCTCCCTCTCTCTCAGCCTCTCCCAAATCCTTCTCCTTCTCTCCAACTACGTCATGGCGGCGGTAGCGGGACGACGCAGCGGAGGGCCGTCGTGTCCGTCCCCTTTCCATAGCAACGCATTGCCTTCTCCCTCGCCTGCCACGGACCCAGCACCCTGCCGACTCCGGATTGAGTGTCGCTCAACCTCCTTCTCCACCATCACGCCACCGCTCAGTGCCGTGATGGGAGGCCACCGCCTTCAGCTCACGTCGCCCCTGCTGCCGTTTAGCGGTGGTCGAGGTCGACACGGACGGAGGAGAGACGGCCGGGGACAGCAACGTTGGTGGGTGCGGGGACAAGGTGAGGAGGATGAGAAGATGTCGCGGATATGGGATAGGAGGTAAGCCACTGCCGGCTCCTGGGGGTGGTGGCACGCGCCAGCGCAACGCCTGCATCTGCAGCCACGGTTCCGCTATTGATGATATGGTTGGTGAACACGATCAAGTTCTTGCCATGTATAAAGGTTGCAAGAAAGTTCTTCCATCTTATTAATATTGTTTTCTATAGTGCAGCAATGTGAATCATCAGAAACCTTCATCTGATGAATATTTTCATCAACAAAGTACCATGCTGTAGCTCTCGCTTCTCTGCCCTCATCAACCAATTTAATGTTGAGGACACCAAGAGAATAGGTGTGCCGATATTTTCATCCAGAAAGTACCATGCTGTAGCTCTCGCTCCTCAGCCCTCATCAACCAATTCAATGTTGAGGACACCAAGAGAATAGGTGTGCCGATTAGTGTTTTATTGGCCTTTTGCCATGAAGTGGGTAATTGGGGAACATGTTAGCAATGCACACAAGGTTTATTTAGAACCAAGAAAATATTCATTTTCATTATTTTGTTTGTGAATATTAGCTCTATATATGGTTGGTGATGTTGCTTCCTTTGTTGGATAATGTTTAGAGGGTGTGACTACAAGATTGGGAGTCGTGTTGATGACGGATGAGGCATGGGCGAAAGAATTCAACTAAGATAGAGACAACGGCTCCTCGACTTCTACCTTGACATCAATCATGACGAACGCAATGACATGGAAATAAGGTAAGATGCTTTTTCCAATGATACTTCATGCTCCCAATCCAGGAGCTAAAATTCTGCATTTGTTGTGTGACTGAGGAAAAATTGTGGATGAACTCAATTTTGTAGGGGATGAAATAAAGATTACATTTTTTTATATTCTTCCAGTATTTCATAGAAAATGAAGCCATTTCACGATTGAATTCAAATGTCGACTGTGAATATCACATGCTCATACACTTTGTTACTCTCTCATAATGAAATTTCTCAAATCTGTGACCAATCATGTGGGATAGAGACAGTTGTGCAAAGTTTACGAATATATAACTATAGATGGTCAATCGCTGAACAATTTTTGCTTGATTGTCCAGGAGCCACTGTTTTAGTATTAACCAGGACCCACAACATTAATATACTTCAATGTGGCAAAGTTGGTCTTAATTATTGTAGAGTATAAATGCCAATGATAATGTAGGCATAGATCATAATATTGCATCATCCTTTTCCGACAAAAATAATGGAAGTACATCTATGATCTTTCTCTGAAATACATTATCAAGCTCTTGCAAGTTCTGTGTTTTTCAGATTCAGATAAAGGAATTGGATCTTTCTTGCAGGCTCTGCGTTTCTTAACTGAGGCATCTGCAGCCATCTGTGTGTTGTCAGGTCTCAACGGGACAAATGTTCCATCCTCCTTAATATGTCAGATTTTCTTATTCTTTCCATGCATAGTATATGATCTTGAAAAGGTCAGATTCGAAAGTACTTCTGCTGAATTTTAGTTTTTGAAGATGGTGAATATATGCTGTCTAAGGTAAATCAAAAGACTGTACGTTAAATTTGTATTTTCATTGTCCGTTTCAAATGATGTCGTCCTCAGATGTTGCTGTCTACCTAACAACATAGGGTAATTAAATTATTGTTTACCTGTTATAGTTATTTGCTCTCAATCCATCATTAGTCCAAGCCCATCTCAAAAGTCTACTTGCTTGAATTACAGGATGAAGAAAAATACTGCTATAATTGGCGCTGAAGCCATGAACAACCTCTCCTTACACTTAAACCAAGACATGATGATGAGGTTTCTTTTCAGTTGCAGAGTTCATTGTTGGAATTTTTTTTGTACAAGAACATTCGCTTCACTATTTGGATGCCGGGAGTCAGAATAAGGTATGATCTGCTGTAGTGTTTTCTATATTGTATCTCAATATTTTTCTTCACTTAAAATCCATGTACAAATTTTTTCGTTCATTTTAGCTGATACTTTGCGTTTGTAAGAACAGTTGAGACCTACCTCTCTCAATTAGCACTTGAAGCTTCAGGTATAAACCTTATGACAGTGCCAGCCAATTGAAGAATTATGGAAGCTCTAAAACGCATGCCACTTCAGTTACGATTGTGTGCAATTATGGAGCAGATATTAAGCCCATATCGTGCACTTGATTATATCTTATAACCTGAACAATATGGAAGATTTATCTAGCTTTACTTTCCTGGCTCAAACTCAGTAGGACATATCTTTTCCTGCCGCCATAGTTTCTGAAGTCAGTGACTGACAGTTTTGCCAACGCATAGTCCAGACGCTTGGAACGAAGTCCTCGATGTGCTGAACAGTTTTGGCACACACTACTGGACACAATTGGTTTGATACTAGGTAACGAAATAGACTCCAGTTTTGTCACAATTCAGCCATGGTCTCCCCAATTTAGTTCGGATGGCTACACACTCATCAAATGAGTGGATTAGATGTAGATTATGCTTCTGTCCCAGTTGTAAAAGTAGACATTGTTGCATACATCAACTAGATTAGTTTAGATGTCCCATCAAGATGTATATGTCGTCCTCCTCCTGTGTCTTTGTTTATATTCAACCATCGAGATTTCTATCTATGTATTCTGCTTATATGTGTCATCTTCAATGTAATCGACAAAGGGGCCTACAAAAAACTATTCCTCCAATAGACTGCTGCTCAACCAAGCTCTTGAGTCCACTATCTGTTTCGTACCTTCAATAAAAAAATAGCAAAAAATTTAGACGGGCTCCCACGGGCTCGGCGTGCCGCCGCGCTCTTTGGTGCTAGTAGGAAACGATCGAAGCGAGCGATTGGTCCGGCCATCTATATACATCTTCCATATCCGGGTTTTGCGAATCTTCTAGAGGGTTTCCACAATTTTTATCAGTTTTGGAAAGCTTCTAGAAGGTTCCCGAACAAGTTTATCTATTTTCTTTTATCTGTTTCTTTTTATTTTTTTATTTTTCTATTTTTTTCTTTTGCTTTCTTGCTTTTTTTGTTTCTTTTGTTTCGTTCCTTTTTTCCTTTTCATTTTTTTGTTCAAAAATTTCAAATATTGTTCCGATGTCGAAAAATGTTCTTATTTTTAAAAATCACAATTTAAGTAATTTTTCATGTTTTAAATTGACTTTTTTTTACTGTCCCGTCCAAAGTTACGTGCCTGGCTTTGAGATATTTATACGTGGAGCGACAGGGAGTAAACCAAGGGAGGTTGTCGACGCTTTGTAAAACCACCACGCCACTTTAGCCATAAAAAAATTTACTTATCCCCCTTAAAAAAACTTATCCCCTTCTCCTATCTCTCTCCCTCTCTCTCGGCCTCTCCCAAATCCTTTTCCTTCTCTCCAACTAGGTCATGGCAGCGGTAGCGGGACGGCGCAGCGGCAGACCGTCGTGTCCGGCCCCTTTCCATAGCAACGCATTGCCTTCTCCCTCGCCTGCCACGGAGCCAGCGCCCTGCCGGCTCCGGATTGAGTGCCGCTCGACCTCCTTCTCCACCATCACGCTGCTGAAAGGGCATGTAGCCCCTATGTGTGGTTTTGGTAATTAATGACAATCTCTATAGACTAATGTTTTCATTGAGATATATTTGAAGGTATTGTCCATAGAAGGTGCATCAAGGATATTAGAAGGAATCAAGGATGACGTCCATATATATGAAGATATATTTGCTCTAAGCTTTGGTATTCATGGACAATTCCTATGGAGCATCAAGTGCATTGAATCCTATATGAAGAAATGTTCAATAGTGATGCGTGAAGCATGTTGGATTTATGTGGGAAGAATGCCATCAAAACATTCGAAGATGTCCTCATGGTATCCCTCTCTGGATACCCCATGCGCACGGGCCTCCTGACCCCCCGTGCGCACGGGGTCGAGTGTCAACTCTCTGGATACCCCGTGTGCACGGGGTCCCTCACCCCCGTGCACACGGGGTCAAGGTTTTGGCACTCGAGGTCCCATATCCAGTGAGGTTTCAAGTTGGTCTTTGGGGATTTATGTTGAAGCCATCAAGATTGATTTTAATGTCTAACCAAACATATTCAAGGTGGAGTTCGTTAGAGGATCTCAAAGATTGACATATGTGGGCTTTTAAGGATCAAGAGTGTAACACCTCGATAATCATGCTACAGTAAACTCCTGCTAATGACTGCCAAGTCATCACAATTATCTTGTTAATCATCACTTTGTTCCAAATCAAACTCAAACTCAAATTCAAATGGCATGTCAAATTATTTTCTTCAAAAATTAAAAGACAAAAATGTTCGTTGGGGTGCAAATATTCGCTAACTAATTGTCATGTAGAAACGGACATCATTTGACTCACCGTTTAATTCCGGGGAAAATATAAAGTGGTCCAACAGCTACCAAAATAGCCAATTCAAAATAAATAAATGTTTATGTATTTCCAATTAACTTGAAACTTTGTGGGCCTCTCCAAAATATTGTGCTTGATTTATGTGACAAGTTGGGTAATCAATAAAATTCATTTGGTATTAATTTAAAATACAAAACATTGAAGGAGATACAAAGCAGAAATAAAAAGAGAAAAGGCCCACAAACCCCCCTGTCCCTGGGACTAGCCCAGCCCAACACCCCCCTGTTTCTCCTTCCTACTGCTCACAGGGGCGTGCTGGTCGCACGCCCGGCGTCCGTGGCCGCGGATGGCTATGTGCCGGCCATCCGCCGCATCCCCGGCGTCTACTAGGTCGGCGTCGACCCCTCTGCGAAACCCTAACTCCCCCAATTCCCGCCCCCCCGTCTCGATCTCTCCCCCCACACTCGAGGCCGAACCACACATCACCATGGATCCGTCGATCCCGCGGCCACCGTGCTCCCCGACGCTTGGGGGGATGTCCATGAGCTTCACCGCCGCTGTCTCCTTCGCCTATGTGCATCGAATCGAGCAGGAAGTCCCAGTACGCTTGCCACCGCGTCGTCTTCCTCACCTTCGGCCGCCGCACTGCATCACCATCGTCCCGCGCTCCGGCATCCCCGACCCCATCACGAGCTCACCATCCACCTCCTCTCGGTGAGCCGTCGCCCCATCCCTTCTCCTCTGCTCGCGATGCAGTAGGCCGCCACACCGCCCGCGTCGGCCGCACCCCATAACCCCCTGCTCGTCACGCCCGCGCTCGCGTCGAGCACGCACTCACCGCGCCCAGCCGCCTCCTGGGATCCCCACCAGCGCCTGAGTTCTCCTACGACGTCTAGACCTCTGACGCGCGCCTGCCTGCGTCCGCCGGAGCTTCCCTATCGCCACCGCCGTCCCGCAGCTGCCGCCCGCAGCTGCGTGCTGCATTGCGGCCTACTGTTGCCGCGTCGCTGCCCCCCCCGGTTCCCCTGCGCACTCGCCTGGCTCGCGCCCGCTGGCACACGCCCGTCCTGCTCGCTTGCCCCACTTCTGCCCGACCGCACATAGCCGCTCCTCGCGCTACTGCCTGTTGCTGCTGCTGCTCGCTGTGTTTTTGCTGCCGCCGCCGGTCGCAGCTCGCCCCAGCCTACCTCGGCGCTACCCCGCCGCCCGGCCGCGCGCCCGCCAGGGCCTCTCCTGCCCGGGGCAGCGTCCTGCTCCCCCTCCCCGGCGCTCTGCGTGTTGGCCGACGACGCTCCTCCGGAGCGGCCGCGTGTGCCTTGCCCAGCCATGGCCGACTTGGCCACTGCCCACTGCTCCTCCTGTACTACTCCTACCAGCTACTGTAGCCATAGTTAGCTTTTCTAATTCTACATTGACTAACCCTCTAGACAGCCCCTAAACTCCGGCAAAACAATTGTTAATAAGACTAAAAAAAATATGGGAAGGTAGTACACTTGACAAGGTTCAAACCATTCCATTGGACCAAATTCAAAAGGTATAAGGATTAAATGCAATGAAAATGACAAAAGTCTATGCTCTGTTAACAGAAAAGACTGAAAACAGAGTTATTGTGGTAGCTACTTTAGAGCCAAAAATAAATAAGTTGCAGGGATCTAACAGAGATGCAATTAATACCATCTTGTAGATCAAAGAAAATTGATCAAGATTGATATAAGTCACTACTCCATAGGATGAGTAGAACACTAGCTATAGCGTTTGGAAAATAGCTAAATGATGTTTAAAAAATGAGGGATTCTCAGACTTGGCCAAATTTCAGTAAATCCTGAAAATGCTAAAATCTTTGAAAAATCATATAAATTAATCCGTAGCTCGGATGGAAAAACTTTGTACATGAAAGTTGCTCAGAACGACGAGACGAACCCGAATACGCTACCCACCTACCCGTCGAATATCTCTAACTATCTGAACATGGAACATTTCCCCTCCGGTCATCTGTCTGTCACAGGTCCGGAACCGGGAAAACTTTCCTGGATGGGTTCCCCCTTCATCGGTATCGTGTAGCCCTGCGTTAGGACACACCCGGCATTGCACATTGTCATCTCTCATAATTTGTGTAGCACTTGTCTGCTTGGTATTTATTGTTTCCTCCCCCTCTTCTCTCTCGGTAGACCCCGACACCGACGTAGTCCCCGAGGCCGACGTAGCTCCGGAGATTGACTACGCCCCTGATGACCCTTCTCTTGCCGCAGAGCTTCCAGGCAAGCACCCCCCTTTTGAGCATACCGATATCGCCTATTCTTTTTCTCTCATGCTTGCATTAGAAATTGCTGCTGCTACTGTTTAACCTATTCTGATGCATAGCCTGTTTACTGTAACCTGCTATTGAAACCTTACCTGCTTATCCTAAACTGTCTAGTATAGGCTATGTAGAGACCTATCAGTGACCCCACTTGTCTCGACTGCCCCACTGGATTATCAGAAGACCCGATCAACGGGGTCGAAGACCAGGCCCAGGCACCGCACATCACCCCCCTTAGTTGTAACGACACTGCAGCGTTACTATCGAGTGCCGAGGGTGATACATCGTATAGCACTCCCGATGTTAACTCTGTAGAGTAGCTATTTGGTCATGGTCATCGAGGGTGATTCCTCCTTCACCACTTCCGATAACGATGCTGTCGTACAACCCCTCAAGTGTGAACCCATCGAGGGTGATTCCTCCGAGTTCACCTTGAAGGTTACATCGAGTAGGAATCCAACGAGGGTGATACCTCGGATTCCCTTGATGTTATGGACACATGGATAATTGGACTTTACACTGTTACTTGGAAGGCGGGTTGACCCTGAGGGGTACCCGCGAGTGATATGGAGACGGGTTGACCTGGATGATTCCCGAGTGATGAATGTGACGCCCCCGGCTCGATCGTGCAGTAATCATACACGTAAATGCACACGATCAAGCCTAAGGACTCACGGGAAGATATCACAACACAACTCTAAAACATAAATAAATTCATACAAGCTTTATATTACAAGCCAGGGGCCTCGAGGGCTCGAATACAAAAGCTCGCATACAGTCATCAACCTCGTCCTGAGATCCCTTCTCGACTCCCTGCGAGAAGCAATCCCAGAGCCATAGTATCAAATTCTAATTGTATCAATCGGGATACAACTCCGAGTGTCCGTTACCGAGGATCCGGCTATGCATAGATTAGTTCTTCCCTGCAGGGGTGCACCAACTTACCCACCACGCTCGCTTAACTCCGGCCGGACACACTTTCTGGGTCATGCCCGGCCTCGGCCAAATGACACACCGCAACCCTACCTACAGCTCAGCAGAGAGGTCCCCGCCAGTCTACATCCTAAGCACAAGGGGGTCTTGGCCATCGCCCCTCACCCTCCGGGTCGTTGTGCACAGGGTGGATACCAGCGTCGCCTCGGGTGGCCGACACGATCTGACCGTGCCGCCATGCTGAACTGGACGTCTGTCAGAGCTTTCGGCTGATGCTACGATGCAGAACACCCATACTATGCCCACGTGGTGGTAAGTGCTATCGGGCCAGAGGCCCACTCAGATCACATATCCAAACCGTTAGTACCTTGGGGGTGTGGTAACGAGCAGAGACTCACGATCGATGTGACCCCGTCGCCCCATCTCGAGGACTTGCTGCAAGGGTTAAGAATCCCCGGCCGCGCCTCGTATTCATCACTCGGGCACCATACAGGCAATCCGTCTTCACATCACACGCGGGTACCCCTCAGGGTCGACCCGCCTTCCAAGTAATAGTGTAAAGTCCAATTATCCGTGTGTCCATAACATCAGGGGAATCCGAGGTATCACCCTCGTTGGATTCCTACTTGATGTATCCGTCAAGGTGAACTCGGAGGAATCACCCTCGCTGGGTTCACACTTGTGGTGTTGTACGACGGCGTCGTTACCGGAAGTGGTGAAGGAGGAATCACCCTCGATGACCACGACCAAATAGCTACTCTACAGAGTTAACATCAGAAGTGCTACAAGAGGTTTCACCCTTGGCACTCGATAGTAACGCCGCAGTGTCGTTACAACTAGGGAGGGGGGGGGTGATGTGCGGTGTCGGGGCCTGGTCTTCAATCCCATTGATCGGGTCTTCGGATAATCCAGCGGGGCAATCGGGATAAGTGGGGTCACTCATAGGTCTCTACCCAGCCTAAACTAAGTAGTTTAGGATATGCAGGTAAATATCAACAGCAGGTTACAATAAACAGGCTATGCATCAGAATAGGTAAAGCGGTAGCAGCAGCAATTCTAATGCAAGCATGAGAAAATAGAATGGGCGATATCGGGATGATCAAAGGGGGGGGGGCATGCCTGGTTGCTCGACGGCAAGGGCAAGGTTGTCAATGGTGTCTTCGGGCTCCGAAGCTGCGTCGGCCTCGGGGACGACGTCGGGGTCTAACGAGAGAGAAGAGGGGGAGAAAACAATAAATACAGAGCAAACAAGTGCAGCACAAAGCATAACATGGTAATACGCGGTGACAGAGGTGATCTAACGCAGTGCCGGGTGATACTGGCGAAGGGGGAATTCATCCGGGAAAGTATTCCTGGTTCCGGACAAATGTCGGATAGACGACCGGAGGGGAACGGTTCCATGTTCGAATAGCTAGGGACGTGTGACGGACGAATGGACTGCGTATTCGGATTCGTCTCGTCGTTCTAAGCAATTTTCATGTACAAATTATTTTCATCCGAGTTACGATTTATTTTCTATATGAATGCCACAATTTTATTCATTTAAGGGCATTTAACTAATTTATAAAAATTTGGTTTCTTCACCAATAATACTTATGAATTATTTGCCACAGTTTGCACATTTTAGTTTTGACATTATGAAAACTTTAAATTTTGACTTTAATTTAAATTTGAATCTGAACCGGTTTTGAACCAACGCGAGTTTAACAACACCAATCGCGGTGACATGGCATAATCAAAATGGTGATTACTGTGACTAACCACTGGGGGTGTTACAATGAATACGAGGCGTGACCGGGCATTCTTAGCCCTTGCCGCAAGTCCTCGAGACGGGGCGACGGGGTCACATCGATCGTGAGTCTCTGCTCGTTACCGCACTACCAACACACTATGATTTGGATATTTGATCTGAGTGGGCCTCTGGCCCGATAGCACTAACCATCAAGAGGGAAAAGTTATGGGCACTCCGCATCGTGGCATCTGCCGAAAGTTCTGTCAGACGTCCAGTTCAGCATTGTGGCACGGTCGGATCGTACCGACCATCTGAGGCGGTGCTCGTATCCACCCTGCACACAACGACCCAGAGTGCACAGGGCGATGGCCCAAGACCCCTGGGCGCTTAGGTTGTAGACCGGCGGGGACCTCTCTGCTGAGCTCTAGGTAGGGTTACGGTGTGTCGTTTGGCCGAGGCCGGGCAAGACCCAGAAAGTGTGTCCGGTCGGAGTTAAGCGAGCGTGGTGAGTAAGTTGGTGCACCCCTGCAGGGAAGAACTAATCTATGCATAGCCGGATCCTCGGTAACGGACACTCGGAGTTGTATCCCGATCGATACAACTAGAATTGGATACTATGGCTCTGGGATTGCTTCTCGCAGGGAGTCGAGAAGGGATCTCAGGACGAGGTTGATGACTGTATGGCTCTGGGATTGCTTTCTCGCAGGGAGTCGAGAAAGGATCTCTGGGTGAGGTTGAGACTTATCGATACTACTACTTTATGTTGTTATAATCTATACTCTTCTAATGCTGCAAGACCGTTGAAGATGCTAGCCTTCGATAGGACTAGGCCTTCCCTCTATTCTGGCATTTCTGCAGCCCAGTCCACATATACAGCCTCTCTTTGATAATGTTGCATATGTAGTGTAGATCCTTGCTTGCTGAGTACTTCGGATGAGTACTCACGGTTGCTTTGCTTTCTTTTTCCCCCCTTATCCCTTTTGATGCAACCAGATGACGGAGCCCCTGAGACAGCTGCACTCGCCGGCGATCGCTTCTACCACCTCAAGAGTGGTTAGTTCTACGAGCTGGCTGACGACCAGGAGTAGGATCGGAGGGTCCCAGGCAGGAGGCCTGCGCCTTTCGATCGTAGTGTTTTCTTTTGCCCTTCCTTCTAAGGGCCTATCTGTGTTTTCTTTAATATCTGTACTCAAATATCTGATGCTTCCGCTGACGCTTGTACGCAAGCTTATGTATTCGAGCCCTCGAGGCCCCTGGCTTGTAATATAAAGCTTGAATGACTTTATTTATGTTTTAGAGTTGTGTTGTGATATCTTCCCGTGAGTCCTTAGGCTTGATCGTGTGCATTTGCGTGTATGATTAGTGCACGATTGAGCTGGGGGCGTCACAAGTTGGTATCAGAGCCTACTGCCTGTAGGAAGCCCCCTTCTAATTCCTTGGTCTAAGTTGAGTCTAGACATCGAAAAACTAATTTACTAACTTGGCTGTGTGGCTTACGGGCCCACGTCGCCATTGGGTGGTATTAGTATCTTTTATTCCTCATCTATACTCTGGGATTCTAATCTCTCTTCTATTCGGGTTAAATGATTTTTGCTAATTCTAACTCTAGGTTCTCGTAACTACTTCCTACCCGAGAGTCCCTTCATTCCAGATGATCGACTGCTTCACCAGAATATTTTGAAGATACTCTTCGATGATTCCCGAGACTCTTGTGCCCTCTGCCCTTCCAATTCCCTACTATCGATATATCCATATGGATAACGACATACACTTGTCGTTCATACACTTACTCCGAGTTGCTCTTGTTATTACCAGATACATCGAATCGTTCTTCGAATTTTAAGAATCCCTTGTGCCACTGCCATGTAGTTCCTTGCCGCAGAAATACCCCTACGGATAATTCCTCGCACTTATCGAGTATCCGTTCATCCCCAGTTGATTCATGTATTTCACAAAAGTTTTTGGAATACCATTTGATTTTTTGAAAATCCTTAGCAACCTGTTGCTCTTGAAATTCTTGCTTACTTGCATTGTGGTTAATCCCATAAGTCTAGTAATCTTATTGGCATCCTTTGTCATTATCATTTTATGTCTGTTGATTCAATATGTTGCGAATGCTCGCATTCCTCAGTAAAATCCTAGAATTCATCCTTCCGGCTCAGTGTCAGTTTGAACATGAGCTGGTTCTCGACCAGTCAAGTTGTCATCAATGGTACCCCTAAGCCTACTCAATTTATCCATCCTTGATTAGAGCGTTTGCTCCTGATCCCTTGAATTAAAATCAAAACTCCTTTATGATTTAAACGTCAAATTATTCAGATGTTCTATAAATCGATGCATTTGCATTCTTTCTTCCTCTGATTGAGTACCGATACTCACATCAGCTGCGTTGTGGATCACCATATCCACTGTTGGATTATTATCCAACAATGTCCTTCATATTTAGTCACCTTGTGAGTTCTTTCTCCGACACATAATGCCTTTGCTAAATTGTATCCTCTCCTTGTGTCAACCATGCTCTGCTTTCGAGCTGGTGACAATTACCCACGAAGCTTGTGGTATATGTTTCTAAGATGCCCGGTGGGTTGAACCTAAGCCTTCCTTAATCTGTGTGAACTCGAAAAGTTTTCATGGGTCATACTCCCCTGGTAATTTACCAGGTAGGTTTTCACACTAAAATCATATATATAAGAGTAATGAACGAAAGGTTATGCATTGAAGAAGTGGGAGTCGACCTTGAACTTTGTGTTCCTGCCCATGGAGATGATGTAGATCTTATCGTTAAAGCTTCTCTTAAATTAATTATTCCCCTGGTATAAGTTCATCTTATATCTGGGATCTGGTCTATTTTTGCGATCGTGGTTCCGGCCATATTGATCTTCTTTGATTCCATTTGTTGGACAACTTAAAATACTTGTCTTCTGCAGATCATTTCATCCGTCCAATCTCTACTCCGATTTACCTTCCGGTATTGCCCCTAGTACTTATTACTGGGAAGTTTAATACCCCATCACATCATTCCTAGCCTGATCGGCTATATCGATATCGTGCTAAATTTTAACTGTGCTATGTGGTCCTTATTCCCGGAGCACAACTTCCGACGATGAGCTAAGCTTACATCGATCTTCTTCATCTTATCATTTCACCTCGAACAACAAGCTTGATTTAGAGCTTGCATCGTATCCATGGTTCCCATAGCCATTCGCTTCGGCATTCCTTTTGCTTGATGTCGTCGCTGACCGATTACAACTTCATAAAATCTTTCGACAAATGTGTCGTGATCATCATCAACGTTCTGAGCTCTTCCAGGATATCAATCGAATTCATGATGAGGAATACCACCCTTGTCTCTCGATGATTTCTATTGTCATCGACAACTTTCTTGCACTCCCCCAACACAAACATGATCATATAATGTTGATGGATTGCCGCTGAACCCATCGGCCACATCCTCACCTTTTCCTGATAAAATTGCATGAGGTGTTCTAGGAGTTCCTGATGGATCCTTTGTATTCCCAAGATCTGACCTTTACCTGATGACCATGTCTATGCTATCTCGAAACATGTCTGTGGTACTCCGATTTTCAATAAGGACATTTGAAGCATAATACTAAAATTTCGTTATCAATTATCCAAACACCGTCGTATGGGTAATATCATGATCCTTCCCTCACACACTTTACCTAAATGCTTTTAAACTTGCTGTCTAATCATGTATATCATGCTCCGCTTCCCCTTGGGAAGGATATACCCCCAATTCTTGTGTGTAAACACATTTTCCTTTCCATTGGTCTGCTTAATCTCTCAGATAATCTATATGGTCTAAGCAGAGATAATTCCCTGTTTATGAAAACACCTCGGTTTACAACTCTGTCAATGAGACCCTGTTACTACTGTTGATGATATTCCGGTAACCATCGATGGACGAGAACTTTGCCTTGTTGGTCCGCCTCGTCCAACGAGCAGGAAAATGGTTCTCCTCGTCCCTCGCCCTTGGTACCGATGTTGTCGCCGACAGAACTGACAGATGTCCTCTGATATACCTTGTTGTCGTGACCGTTAAGATGTCACCGTTCTCTCTACTTTTGATCGACCCTCATCACAGTTTCACAGAATCGAAACCTGACTCTCCTGTATATCCTTGATTCCGAAGTATCATATGCTCTTGGCTTTGTGTGTTAACATGAGCCACCCCCGGAGAGGTGATCTATTCCCGATGCTCTGAACCCCCTTCTCACACTTTGTTCAGGTATTGATCGCTTGTCCATTCGCTGGAAACTTCCTATTGTACCTTCATACTTTGCTCTCGATGTTTTCTTAAGTTTCGGCTCGAGAGATACTTCCTGTCGCATTCCCTGAGTTATCTGCCAGATAATCGATCTTGCAAAGGTCAGTTCTCCTGAAGTTACCCTCTACTTCCCCACTTAAATCTCAGGACGAGATTTCTTGTAGTGGAGGAGATTTGTAACACCCCGATAATCATGCTACAGTAAACTCCTGCTAATGACTGCCAACTCATCACAATTATCTTGTTAATCATCACTTTGTTCCAAATCAAACTCAAACTCAAAATCAAATGGCATGTCAAATTATTTTCTTCAAAATTTAAAAGACAAAAATGTTCATTGGGGTGCAAATATTCGCTAACTAATTGTCATGTAGAAACGAACATCATTTGACTCACCGTTTAATTCCAGGGAAAATATAAAGTGGTCCAACAGCTACCAAAATAGCCAATTCAAAATAAATAAATGTTTATGTATTTCCAATTAACTTGAAACTTTGTGGGCCTCTCCAAAATATTGTGCTTAATTTATGTGACAAGTTGGGTAATCAATAAAATTCATTTGGTATGAATTTAAAATACAAAACATTGAAGGAGATACAAAGCAGAAATAAAAAGACAAAAGGCCCACAAACCCCCCTGTCCCTAGGACTAGCCTAGCCCAACACCCACCTGTTTCTCCTTCCTACTGCTCACAGGGGCGTGCTGGTCGCGCGCCCAGTGTCCGTGGCCGCGGATGGCGACGTGCCGGCCATCCGCCGCATCCCCGGCGTCTACTAGGTCGGCGTCGACCCCTCTGCGAAACACTAGCTCCCCCAATTCCCCCCTGTCTCGATCTCTACTCCCACGCTCGAGGCCGAACCACACATCACCATGGATCCGTCGATCCCGCGGCCACCGTGCTCCCAGACGCTTGGGGGGATGTCCATGAGCTTCACCGCCGCCGTCTCCTTCGCCTAGTGCATCGAATCGAGTAGGGAGGCCCAGTACGCTCGCCACCACGTCGTCTTCCTCACCTTCGGCCACCGCACTGCATCACCGTCGTCCCGCGCTCCGGCCTCCCCGACCCCATCACGAGCTCGCCATCCACCTCCTCTCGATGAGCCGTCGCCCCATCCCTTCTCCTTTGCTCGCGATGCAGTAGGCCGCCACACCGCCCGCGTCGGCCGCACCCCGTAACCCCCTGCTCGTCGCAACCGCGCTCGCGTCGAGCGCACACTCACCGCGCCCAGCCGCCCCCTGGGATCCCCGCCAGTGCCTGCGTCCTCCTACGGCATCTAGACCTCTGACGCACACCTACCTGCATCCACCGGAGCTCCCCTATCGCCACTGCCGTCCCGGAGCTGCCGCCCGCAGCTGCGTGCTGCGTTGCGGCCTACTGCTGCCGCGTCGCCGTGCCCCCCCCCCGTTCCCCTGCGCGCTCGCCTGGCTCGCGCACGCTGGCGCGCGCCCGTCCCGCTCGCTTGCCCCACTTCTGCCCGACCGCACGTAGCCGCTCCTCGCGCTGCTGCCTGTTGCCGCCGCTGCTCACTATGCTTTTGCTGCCGCTGCCAGTCGCAGCTCGCCCCGGCCTACCTCGGCGCTGCCCCGCCGCCCGGTCGCGCGCCCGCCAGGGCCTCTCCTACCCGGGGCCGCGTCCTGGTCCCCCTCCCCAGCGCTCTGCGCGTTGGCCGACGGCGCTCCTCTGGAGCGGCCGCGCGTGCCTTGCCCAGCCGTGGCCGACTCGGCCACTGCCCAATGCTCCTCCTGTACTACTCCTACCAGCTACTTTAGCCATAGTTAGCTTTTCTAATTCTACATTGACTAACCCTCTAGACAGCCCCTAAACTCCGGCAAAACAATTGTTAATAAGACTAAAAAAATATGGGAAGGTAGTACACTTGACAAGGTTCAAACCGTTCCATTGGACCAAATTCAAAAGGTATAAGGATTAAATGCAATGAAAATGACAAAAGTCTATGCTCTGTTAACAGAAAAGACTGAAAACAGAGTTATTGTGGTAGCTACTTTAGAGCCGTAAATAAATAAGTTACAGGGATCTAACAGAGATGCAATTAATACCATCTTGTAGATCACAGAAAATTGATCAAGATTGATATAAGTCACTACTCCATAGGATGAGTAGAACACTAGCTATAGCGTTTGGAAAACAGCTAAATGATCATAAAAAAATGAGGGATTCTCAGACTTGGCCAAATTTCAGTAAATCCTGAAAATGCTAAAATCTTTGAAAAATCATATAAATTAATCCGTAGCTCAGATGGAAAAACTTTGTACATGAAAGTTGCTCAGAACGACGAGACGAACCCGAATAAGCTACCTACATACCCGTCGGATATCTCTTACTATTTGAACATGGAACATTTCCCCTCCGGTCATCTGTCTGTCACAGGTCCGGAACCGGGAAAACTTTCCCGGATGGGTTCCCCCTTCATCGGTATCGTGTAGCCCTGCGTTAGGACACACCCGGCATTGCACATTGTCATCTCATAATTTGTGTAGCACTTGTCTGCTTGGTATTTATTGTTTCCTCCCCCTCTTCTCTCTCGGTTGACCCCGATACCGACGTAGTCCCCGAGGCCGACGCAGCTCCGGAGATCGACTACGCCCCTGATGACCCTTCTCTTGCCGTAGAGCTTCCAGGCAAGCACCCCCCCCTTTTGAGCATACCGATATCGCCTATTCTTTTTCTCTCATGCTTGCATTAGAAATTGCTGCTGCTACTGTTTAACCTATTCTGATGCATAGCCTGTTTATTGTAACCTGCTATTGAAACCTTATCTGCTTATCCTAAATTGTCTAGTATAGGCTGGGTAGAGACCTATCAGTGACCCCACTTGTCCCGACTGCCCCGCTGGATTATCAGAAGACACGATCAACGGGATCGAAGACCAGGTCCCGGCACCGCACATCACCCCCCTTAGTTGTAACGACACTACAGTGTTACTATCGAGCGCTGAGGGTGATACCTTGTATAGCACTCCCGATGTTAACTCTGTAGAGTAGCTATTTGGCTGTGGTCATCGAGGGTGATTCCTCCTTCACCACTTTCGATAATGACGCTGTCGTACAACCCCTCAAGTGTGAACCCATCGAGGGTGATTCCTCCGAGTTCACCTTGACGGTTACATCGAGTAGGAATCCAACGAGGGTGATACCTCAGATTCCCTTGATGTTATGGACACACGGATAATTGGACTTTACACTATTACTTGGAAGGCGGGTCGACCCTGAGGGGTACCCGCGAGTGATATGGAGACGGGTTGACCTGGATGGTGCCCTAGTGATGAATACGAGGCGTGGCCGGGCATTCTTAGCCCTTGCCGCAAGTCCTCGAGACGGGGCGACGGGGTCACATCGATCGTGAGTCTCTGCTCATTACCGCACTACCAACACACTACGATTTGGATATTTGACCTGAGTAGGCCTCTGGCCCGATAGCACTAACCATCACACGGGAAAAGTTATGGGCACTCCGCATCGTGGCGTCAGCCGAAAGTTCTATCAGACGTCCAGTTCAACATTGTGGCACGGTCGGATCGTACCGACCATCCGAGGCGGTGCTGGTATACACACTGCACACAATGACCCGGAGTGCACAGGGCGATGGCCCAAGACCCCTGGGCGCTTAGGTTGTACACCGGCGAGGACCTCTCTGTTGGGCTCTAGGTAGGGTTACGGTGTGTCGTTTGGCCGAGGCCGGTCATGACCCAGAAAGTGTGTCCTGTCGGAGTTAAGCGAGCGTGGTGGGTAAGTTGGTGCACCCCTGCAGGGAAGAACTTATCTATGCATAGCCGGATCCTCGGTAATGGACACTCGGAGTTGTATCCCGATCGATACAACTAGAATTGGATACTATGGCTCTGGGATTGCTTCTCGTAGGGAGTCGAGAAGGGATCTCAGGACGAGGTTGATGACTGTATGGCTCTGGGATTGCTTTCTCGCAGGGAGTCGAGAAAGGATCTCTGGGTGAGGTTGAGACTTATCGATACTACTACTTTATGTTGTACTAATCTACACTCTTCTAATGCTGAAAGACCGTTGACGATGCTAGCCTTCGATAGGACTAGGCCTTCCCTCTATTCTGGCATTTCTGCAGCCCAGTCCACATATACAGCCTCTCTTTGATAATGTTGCATATGTAGTGTAGATCCTTGCTTGCTGAGTACTTCGGATGAGTACTCACGGTTGCTTTGCTTTCTTTTTCCCCCTTATCCCTTTTGATGCAACCAGATGACGGAGCCCCTGAGACAGCTGCACTCGCCGGCGATCGCTTCTACCACCTTGAGAGTGGTTAGTTCTACGAGCTGGCCGACGACCAGGAGTAGGATCGGAGGGTCCCAGGCAGGAGGCCTGCGCCTTTCGATCGTAGTGTTTTCTTTTGCCCTGCCTTCTAAGGGCCTATCTGTGTTTTCTTTAATATCTGTACTCAGATATCTGATGCTTCCGCTGACGCTTGTACGCAAGCTTATGTATTCAAGCCCGCGAGGCCCCTGGCTTGTAATATAAAGCTTGAATGACTTTATTTATGTTTTAGAGTTGTGTTGTGATATCTTCCCGTGAGTCCTTAGGCTTGATCATGGGCATTTGCGTGTATGATTAGTGCATGATTGAGCCGGGGGCATCACAAAGAGCTTGAGAGTATAAACAAATAGAAGAATTCAAGTTATGGTTTCAAGACAAGATCATGGTAAGCTCATGTGTTGGGTTTTCGGTTGATCAAGTCTTGAAGCAAGCAACTAGAGTGGAGAATTCAATTGTGCCTCTCAAGAGATTATGATGGAGTTTTTAGAAGAGCAAATGATGACCAATATGATATTCATATTGAAACTTGATATTGTCATGAAAGAGTCTTTGGTGATCTCTTTCTTGAAGCAATGAAGGGAAATGAAGAGTTCATTGTGGCTTTCAAGAAACCAAGATGGGACATGAAGTAAAGATGTTAGTTGACCAAGATGAAGCTTGAAGATTATCTAGATGGTTAACTCTCAAAG
The DNA here is from genome assembly GCA_011799875.1 of Thinopyrum elongatum. NCBI lineage: Eukaryota > Viridiplantae > Streptophyta > Magnoliopsida > Poales > Poaceae > Thinopyrum > Thinopyrum elongatum. Next base: position 115,785,559 of record CM022299.1, on the reverse strand, counting down.
CGCAAACATTATACCACGTGGGATCAAGTGATATAGTGGTATGGTAAGTAATTCTGAATTGTGCTTTGTTACCTAACCCATGCCATGTGTTTGTTATGTCTCTGTGGGTTAGGTGTTTCTCATGGGCTTGCATCAAAAAGGAAAGATCTCAAGTAGCCTATGTGTGTGGATGACATCAAGTGGTGATGGTCATCAGGTTCGAGGAGTCCAAGTACAAGATGAGAAGCCAGAGGTTATATGCTTTGAAGCTTGCGGTCCACATCACGATAATGCACATGTTAACATGGGCTTAAGTTAAGGCTTCCCTCATTGCAATATGAGGAAGCAATTCGAGTATCTTCACCAAGTGGTTGTGGACAAGAAAGGGATTCCAACTTGAGGCAAGCATTAAAGTCATCATCAAACTCAAGTTGTATTTGCAAGGCAAAGGTATAACTTAGCTAGGTTTTCCTAGTTTTGCCGGTCTCATAGTGCTTGTTGGGAGATCGGATTATAGGTTTGACAGCCGTACTGTTAGGACCCCGATCCTAAGTCACACCGATCTAGCATGTAACACATCATATCACTTTACGGCCTCACTCACGGTATCCCCACGGGTACCACGTTACCTGGCCTGGGACCGTTTGCGCCTTTTGGCTCACGTATATGATAGTGTCGCTAGCATCCATATGACAGAGAACCCGGGCCGACATGACTAGTCATAAACCCAAGGTGGCACTAACTTACAGGGACAGGCATACATTACCCAGCAATGCACGTGTCGGTCATCAACATATGAACCCAAGTCGTAGCAACCTACAATGACTTAAAGGAACAACGCGTGACATTTCCCCGAAGGGACAGACACAGGAGCAAAGAAGGACACATGCCGATCATCCCATGTGTTCTGGAGCAGTAGCAAGCTACCATGGCTCAGTGGAAGCACCAGGAGACATTTCCCCATAAGAGAGGCTACCAAGAATAAACAACTAGATTGTCGGATCCCACACATAGCAATACACGTTACACATACGCATAACATGCAAGTATGTGATGTACAACATGGCATCACAACATAACTCAACAACTCATATAGATAAAGGCCCAGAAGAGCCACATAGCATTTATTACAAACAGGGTCACATGACCCAACATACAGAGCATACAACCAACGGAAGCATAAACATGTCTGGGTACAGACATCTGAAAAGGAAGAAGGCTTTAGAGCCTGACTATCTACAAGACCCTCCCAAGGTACAAGATCGTAGCTGAGGTAACAAGCTAAATGTCAAAGTCCACACGGAACTACTAGTGAGACTGAAGTCTCTCTGCAAAAACATAAATTAAGCAAACTTGAGTATAAATGTACCCAGCAAGACTTACTTCAGAACTAGCTACATATGCATCAGTATCAACAAAGGGGTGGTGGAGTTTAACTGCAGCAAGCCAACTTTGACTCAGTGGCTATCCTGTACTACGCCTGCTGGTAACTCTTTTGAGGTGGCGCACATGAGTCCACATATTCACCATATCAATACACCACTATGGATCCGCTCCCGTCTCCCTACGAGAAGGCTATCCATAGCACTCACGCTTATCTTGCGCATTTTAGAGTATCCACTTTCACTTGTCTATGAACTATGTAAGCAACCCAGTAGTCCATTACCGCGGACGCGGCTATTCGAATAGATCATGTTAACCCTATAGGGGTGTACTTCTTCACACACGCTCTCGCCACTTACCGCCATGTACACGTCATGTATCTCAGCAACCTTCAAGTGGAAGCCTGGCGAGGGTGTCGGCCACGACCTGACTAACCACACAAGTCTCTAGTCCAGGTTTATCGCCTATTCGGGTTCCATCCGCAAGGAGATCCGGCCGGGGTTTCCACTACGACCCCAAACGATGTGTGCAGGGTTCCCGAGTCACCAAACGGGCGACTCAGTACACCGGGCCAGTTGCCTACCGCATCACAGCCCACCCCTAGGGTCAGCGCTGCGCATGGCCTCCAGCATACTACAAACACCAGAAACTACTTGCAACTCCTGGACAGAGATCAAGGCGGTTAATAAGTCGAGAGGGGCACTTAAGCATTCCAATGCGTGGTAGTAACTGTCTTGGATCACAAACACAGAACTCAGTTCCTGAGGACGGCTTCAATGAGACAACCCACCATGTACTCCTACATGGCCTCTCATCGCTACCTTTACCAAATTGTGTTCACACACTTAGCTCTCAACAGTAGGACATGATGACCACATTCCAATTCATCCCCGATGAATCAGACCTGACACAACTCTAAGCAATAGCAGGCATGACAAACAGGCATGAATGAGTAGGCACATCATGGCTCAAACAACTCCTACTCATGCTAGTGGGTTTCAACTATTTACTGTGGCAATAACAGGTCATGCAGAGGAATGGGTTCAACTACCGCAACATGTAGTAGTTGAATCATTGTTGTCCTAAAGCAGTAAAAGAGAGCTGGAGCGAGAGAGTGGGATTGTATCGAAATGTTCAATGGGGGTTGCTTGCCTGGCACTTCTGAAGATAACATTGTGTCTTCATCAGTGTCATCGAACTCATCGTCGGAACTACGTCCACTGAGAGGGAACATGCACCGGCAAACAAGAGGGGACACAATCAATGCAATGCAACAATATGATGCATGATCATGACATAGCAATATGCTGTGATTTGAGCTAATGTAGCTAGCAACAATTTAGATGAAGTTGGTTTGAACCAAAGGTTCAAATTCAAACTCCACATAAGGCATTTCAAATGCCATTAATTCAAATTGTCATATACAGTAGCTTTAGGTTTCTCAAACATGCATGAAAATGCCATAAACAGATTCTTTGGATTTTTCTGATAATTTTTCATATATAAATTATTTTCATTGGAGTTATAGATTATTTTCTATGAATTTTAGAAGTTTTGGATATTTTCTGAAATAAATAAATCATTTCTGATTTATTTTAAATCCCAGAAAATATTTACTGCTTCAGCATGATGTCATTGTGATGTCAGCAGTCAACAAGGGCGGTCCAGGTCAAACCTGACCAGTGGGTCTCTCGGGGCACCCCCTAGGTGCTGCTCTGGCCTATTGGATGTCTTCTGGTCCATAAAAAATCCGCAAAAAGTTTCACGGTGTTTGGACTCCATTTGATATTGATTTTCTGCGATGTAAAAAACAGTAACTGGCACTGGGCACTGGGTCAATAGGTTAGTCCCAAAAAATGATATAAAGTTGCTATAAAATGATTGTAAAACATCCAAGAATGATAATATATCAGCATGAATACTTCATAAATTATAGATACGTTGGAGATGTATCAACATCCCCAAGCTTAATTCCTACTCGTCCTCGAGTAGGTAAATGATAAAAGAAATAATTTATGAAGTGTGAATGCTAGCAAAGTGCACAAGTTTGATCTATGATAATTTCAATCACTTCTCCTAGCATCATATCAATAATTCTTTCTTATAAAACTTCTCATGTTAAAGTAGTAACCAATTCACATGTTAAGGTTCAAACAATGAATTCTCTTGAAACTCAACAACCTATATTCTCAGTCACCAAGCAATTGCAATTCAACTTATTCAACAGAGTCTAAGTAAGAGCTCCACATACTCAACCATCATATAGTCTTCTATGATTGCTAACACTCACCTCATACACATGAGCAAAACGTTTCAACCGGACACATAGAAAGATAGGGGCTTATAATTTCGCCTCCCAACGTATTCACCTCAAGGATGATGTCAACAATAATAACTCATGCTACCCATATCCAACTAGATATATGTGCCTAGATCTTTGCTCACCACATGATGCTTGCCAAAAGAGAAAAATAAAAAGGAATAGAGAGAAAAACTTTGACTCTTGCATGAAAGTAAATACATAAAAGTAAAAGGTAGGCCCTTCGCAGAGGGAAGCAGAGATTGCCATGCGCTTTTTGTTTGTATGCTCAACCCCTTAGTGCAAAAGAACGTCATGTTATATTGCCCCTTATGATAGCAACCTTTGTTATGCAGTCTGTCGCTTTTATTCTTTGCCATCACAAGTTCGTACAACGCTCAATATTCTCTTACACTAAATGATCTAACACTCTTTAGAAGCAATTTTTATTGCCTTATTGCACCGATGACAACTTACTTGAAGGATCTTGCTCACTCCTTAGCTAGGTATGGTGGACTCTTGAAAATAAGATTTGGGTTTAAGTGTTTTTGGATGCACAAGTAGTATCTCTACTTGGTGCGGAATTTTTGGCTAGCAAAGATGGGGGGCAAGCACCACATGTTGAAGGATCTATGACAATATAACTTCTATGTGAATATGAACAAACATAAACCATTATGTTGTCTTCCTTGTCCAACGTCAATAATTTTGGCATATAATATTTTGATGGGGGCTCACAATCACACAAGATTTCCAAGATAGTGTATTTGCATGTGAAAGTTCTCTTCCTTATAGTAATCATTCAGGAATTGCTTGTATGACCAATATTGTGATTGTCAAGCTTCAAAAGATTTCACTTTCTAAACCCAATGTGAAGCTACCACTAGGCATGATATGAACATATAATTTCAACTTCATGATATTCAATTCATTCAACAATTTACTCATAGTATATAAGTGAAGCACAAGAGTAAATGACAAGCTACTTCAAAAAGATACAAGTGAAGATCAAGCGAGTAGTTATGTAAATGGGTAGCAATTTGAGGACTCTCTTTTATTTAAAAACTTTCAGATCTAGGTATTTTATTAAAACAGCAAGCAAAGCAAAATAAAATGACATTACAAGAATAGCACAACTCATGTGAAGAAGCAAAAACTTAGGCTCAACCGGTACTAACCGATAATTGTTCATGAAGAAAGGTGGGATGCCTACCGGGGCATCCCCAAGCTTGGATGCTTGAGAATTCTTGGATTATTAACTTGGGATGCCTTGGGAATCCCCAAGCTTGAGCTTTTGTGTCTCCTTAATTCCTTTTATATCACGGTTTCCTAAATCTTAAAAACTTCATCCACACAAAACTCAACAAGAACTCGTGAGATAAGTTAGTATAAATCAATGCAAAACCTTATCATTATCTACTATAGCAAATCACTAAAATTATTATTCAACATTGCATAATAAATTCCTCTTCATATTTAACATTCCTATCCTCAAATAGAATCATTAAACAAGCAAACATTTGCAAACAATGCGAACATAACAGCAATCTTCCTAAACAGGACATTCTGTAAAGAGTGCAATTGTAATCATGCTTCCCTAACTCCAAAAATTCTGAAAATTTATCAAACTGTAGAAAATTTATCATATCTTATTGTGAAAAAATATTCAATATTTTATCACATTCTGACTTTTCTCGGGAATTTCTGCAACAGCGACAAACTTTCTGTTTTGAAACAGCAACATGTAGACTTGCAAAATAAGCATGCTAAAGGCTATCCTTGACATTTTTATTGAAATGAAAGATGCAAAACATTATTATAAGTATCAGAAATAAAATACAAATAAAATAAAATGACTCTCCAAGCAAAACACGTATCATGAGACGAATAAAAATATAGCTCCAGGTGAGGTTACCGATAATGTCAGAGACGAAAGAGGGGATGCCTTCCGGGGCATCCCCAAGCTTAGTTGCTTGGATATTCCTTGAATATTACCTTGGGGGTTCCTTGGGCATCCCCAAGCTTAGGGTCTTGTCACTCCTTATTCTCATCATATCGATATCTCACCCAAAACTTGAGAACTTCAATCACACAAAACTTAACGGAACTTCGTGAGATGGGTTAGTATGATAAAGAAAAATCATTCACTTTGGTACTGTCAAAGACAAGATTCATAATTGTTCTCACACAATGCCTACCATACCTTATCATTTTCCACAATTTATATTGAGCAATATAAGCCATAGAAACTAGAAAACAAGCAAACTATGCATTGAAAACAGAATCTGTCAAAAACAGAACAGTCTGTAAAGATCTGAATTAAGGTCATACTTCTGTAATTCCAAACATTCTGAAAAATTAGGAAAACGTAGAAAAATTGTATAACCATCAACTGTAAAAAATTCAGAATTTTTCCACTTTCGAGTAAAATATGGGAATTTCTGTAATGGACGCAAAATTTTCTGTTTTTGCACAGAGTCAAGTCAACTATCATCCACACTATCCCAAAGGCTTTACTTGGCACTTTATTGAAACAAAAGCTATAAGACATGATTACTACAGTAGACTAATCATGTGAACACACAAAAACAGTAGGTAAAAGTGTTGGGTTGTCTCCCAACAAGCGCTTTTCTTCAATGCCTTTTAGCTAGGCATGATGAGTTCAATGATGCTCGCAAAAAAGATAAGGATTGAAACATAAAGAGAGCATCATGAAGCACATGGCAAGCACATTTAAGTCTAACCCACTTCCTATGCATAGGTATTTTGTGATCAAACAATTTATGGGAACAAGAATCAACTAGCATAGGAATGCAAAACAAGCACAACTTCAAGATTTTCAACACATAGAGAGGAAACTTGATATTATTGCGATTCCTACAAGCATAAATTCCTCCCTCATAATAATTTTCATTAGCATCATGAAGAAATTCAACAATATAACCATCACACAAAGCATTCTTTTCATGACACAAAAGCATAGAAAACTTATTACTCTCCACATAAGCAAATTTCTTCTCATCAATAGTAGTGGGAGCAAACTCAACAAAATAACTATCATGAGAGTGAAAATTAAAATCATGATGACAAGTTTCATGGTTATCATTATTCTTTATAGCATACATGTCATCACCATAATCATCATAGATAGCAACTTTGTTATCATAGTCAATTGAAGCCTCATCCAAAATGGTGGATTCATCACTAAACAAAGTCATGACCTCTCCGAATCCACTTTCATCATTATAATCATCATAAATAGGAGGCATGCAATCATTATGACAAATTTGCACATCAAATCTTGGGGGACTAAAAATATCATCTTCATCAAACATAGCATCCCCAAGCTTATGGCTTTGCATATCATTAGCATCATGGATATTCAAAGAATTCATACTAATAACATTGTAATCATGCTCATCATTCAAAGATTTTTTGTCAAACATTTTATAGAATTCTTCTTCTATCAATTGAGCACAATTTTCCTTTCCATCATTTTCAAGAAAGATATTATAAAGATGATCAATAATATGATGCAACCTCAATTCCATTTTTTGTAGTTTTCTTTTATAAACCAAACTAGTGATAAAACAAGAAACTAAAAGATTTAATTGCAAGATCTAAAGATATACCTTCAAGCACTCACCTCCCCGACAACGGTGCCAGAAAAGAGCTTCGTTGACGGGGTGTGAGTGCCGCTTACCTAACCTCCCCGGCAACGGCGCCAGAAAAGAGATTGATGTCTACTACGCAACTTTATTCTTGTAGACACGTGTTCGGCCTCCAAGCGGAGAGTTTTGTAGGACAGTAGCAATTTTCCCTCAAGTGGATGACCTAAGGTTTATCAATCCGTGGGAGGCGTAGGATGAAGATGGTCTCTCTCAAACAACCCTGCAACCAAATAATAAAAAGTCTCTTGTGTCCCCAGCACACCAAATACAATGGTAATTTGTATAGATGCACTAGTTCGGTGAAGAGATGGTGATAAAAGTGTAGTATTGATAGTAGATATTGATTTTTGTAGTAGGAACAATAAAAAACAGCAAGGTAGCAATTGATGAAACGGAGCACAAACGGTATTGCAATGCTTGAAAATGAGGCCTAGGGTCCGTACTTTCACTAGTGCAATCTCTCAACAATGCTAATATAATTGGATCATATAACCATCCCTCAACGTGCGATGAAGAATCACTCCAAAGTTCTTATCTAGCGGAGAACATAAGAAGAAATCGTTTATAGGGTACGAAACCACCTCGAAGCTATTCTTTCCGATCGATCTATCCAAGAGTTCATACTAAAATAACACCAAATAATTTCAGATTCATAATACTCAATCCAACACAAAGAACCTCAAAGAGTGCCCCAAGATTTCTACCAGAGAAACAAAGACAAGAACGTGCATCAACCCCTATGCGTAGATTACCCCAATGTCACCTCGGGAATCCGCGAGTTGAGTGCCGAAACATATATCAAGTGAATCAAAATAATACCCCATTGTCACCACGAGTATTCATTTTCAAGACATACATCAAGTGTTCTCAAATCCATAAAAGTATTCAATTCGATAAAATGAAATCTCAAAGGGAAAACTCAATTCACAACAAGATAGAGAGGGGGAAACACCATATGATCCGACTATATTAACAAAACCCGTGATACATCAAGATCGTGTCATCTCAAGAACACGAGAGAGAGAGAGAGAGATTAACACATAGTTACTGGTACAAACCCTCAGCCCCGAGGGTGGACTACTTCCTCCTCATCGTCGTGGCCACCGGGATGATGAAGATGGCCACCGGTGATGATTTCCCCCTCCGGCAGGGTGCCGGAACGGGGTCTAGATTGGTTTCTCGTGGCTACAAAGCTTTGCGGCGGTGGAACTTCTGATCTAGGGTTATCCTCGAGGGTTTTTGGAATATTTGGGAATTTATAGGGTAAAGAGGGGGTGCGCGAGGCCACCGAGGTGGGCACAACCCACCTGGGCGCGCCTGGGGGCCCAGGCGTGCCCTGGTGGGTTGTGCCCCCCTCCGGGCACCCCCCAGGTGCTGCTCTGGCCCATTGGATGTCTTCTGGTCCATAAAAAATCCACAAAAAGTTTCGCGGTGTTTGGACTCCGTTTGATATTGATTTCCTGCAATGTGAAAAACAAGCAAAAAACAGCAACTGGCACTAGACACTGGGTCAATAGGTTAGTCCCAAAAAATGATATAAAGTTGCTATAAAATGATTGTAAAACATCCAAGAATGATAATATATCAGCATGAATACTTCATAAATTATAGATACGTTGGAGACATATCATTAACATGACGTCACTGTGATGTCAGCAGTCAACAAGAGCTGTCCAGGTCAAACCTGACCAGTGGGTCCCACTGGTCAGTGTCACAGTGCTGGTTAGGGTCGCTGACATGTGGGCCCAGTCAACGGCCATGTCATCACGGTCAAAGCTAACGCGTGGGGCCACTGTGGTTAGTTAAACCTAAACAGGAACTAAACCATGGTTAATTAGGCAGCGGGGCCCAATCGATGAAGATAGCATCTTACTTCAACACACACACACACAAACGCAAAGATATCCCTTCGGAACGAACTAAGTTAGGAAAGCTTTTATCTTCCAACTCTCCAAGTTGTTGTTTAGCTTAACCAACTATCTCAAGGGTATCCAACACAGATTCTTGGAGAAGGGGTGGTTTACAAGAAACCAACTTGATCACAAGCTGAGCATAACAGTCAGGGAACAACCTGGTGACACTTCCGAGAAGATATTCGGAAAATCACGAACCACCAATATGTTATTAAGCTCGGGAGCAATCTTGCTTTCGAGACAAGATGATGTGATCAAATAAGCAAGGGGTTGACACAATCCTAACTCCTTGATTGAAAAGTGCACCAATAAAATGGACTAGGTAGCACAATCTATCTTAGAATGATGATTCAATAACCAACAAACTAAGAATGAAATTATTGTCCTTTAGCTACCAAGCAACGGGGTTGCTAGGAGTATTGATTTCACACATCACATTTCATTTGTCGGTATTCCGGTTACAACCAACACGGAGACCGAGGAATGATTAATGATGGCAAGGAGTATCACTATATCAAGAATTCATAAGAGGTTGTGCAATTCTCATGACATTCCTGACATGAAGGGGGTGACACTCCAAGGTAGAACAGACAAAAGCTAGATTGGCATTTTGATCTGCAGAATACAACTGCTTTGACTCAATCCTAGAAATGGATGAGGTGCTAGAGTTTGTTACTCCTAGTCATTCCGAAATAGAATGGCTTGACGGACCATAGGAATAATAGGCACCGATGAACACGGATGCACAAATACTCCCGACTATCAACTGATACACGAGGGTCGGAATACAACTGAAAAGGGACAACTCAAAGGAACATATCACTTTCTGAGTTGTGGATGCATAGATTAGTATGTCAAACAAAGCTCAACATATTTCTTCCGGTTAACCCATGTAGAAAGGTAGATCTGGCAGAGTCACGATATAGAATGGAGAACTCATCAAGAGCACTCTTATTGTGATCTTTTGGTTCAGGAGAGCTTTTGCCATGATGTTTCATGGTATTGGAAGAATGATATACCATGGACCTTGAGGACTATCACAAAGGTTACTAATATCCTAAAGGAGCGAGCAAACACTATCAACATGAGGTAAGTGGAGTGAATCTTGGGTTCAAGAACCCAGGAATGGAATACCTACTAACTAATAACATCATGGGATGCTTTCGAGAATGATGGCCAGAATCATCACACTGGGAACACAAAACATGGCTAGATTAATAGGTGGTTCTCTAAGATACCCTAGTGTCTTAATCATAGCTTCAACACGTATGTCGAGGCAATGGAGTACCTCAACTCAGCAATTGGTGTGGTTAATCTGGCCCAAAAGGACATCGAAAACAGAGGGAAAGGATTTTGCAAATGCATCCGATTGTTTAGAAACCTGGGATGACTCGGATTACATAACGGTTGTAAATGCTCAAAAAGATTTGAGACATCCTGCAGAATGGTGGCATAACCACTCAACATCACAATATCAAGGTTCCGAGACCAACTGTTATGACACGGAGGTAGTAGAAACTGAACTGAGACTTGAATCCATCAATCTTATAAGTCTACGGATTAGAAACATGTGATCCTGATAGAAAGATGAGAAGCCTAATTCCTTAACCCCATAGGAAAGATAGGATGACTCGGATCAGAAGGGCATAAGGTAAAGGAGTAAAAAGCGCCTTATGTTCCCTCCCACAATCAATTCCCTTATATAACTAAAGCATTTCTAGACTCAACTTCGACCAGTTTGGCTTGGTAATCCTACAGGCAGTCAGGCTCTGATACCAAAGCTGTCAGGACCTCGATCCTAAGTCACACCGATCTAGCACGTAACACATCATATCACTTTGCGGCCTCACGCACGGTATCCCCACGGGTGCCACCTTACCTGGCCCGGGACCGTTTGCGCCTTTTGGCTCACGTATATGATAGTGTCGCTAGCATCCATATGACAGAGAACTCGGGCCGACATGACTAGTCGTAAACCCAAGGTGGCACTAACTTACAGGGACAGGCATACATGACCCAGCAATGCATGTGTTGGTCATCAACGTATGAACCCAAGTCGTAGCAAGCTACAAGACTTAAAGGAACAATGCGTGACATTTCCCCGAAGGGACAGACACAGGAGCAAAGAAGGACACATGCCGATCATCCCATTTTGTTCCGGTGCAGTAGCAAGCTTCCATGGCCCAGTGGAAGCACTAGGAGACATTTCCCCATAAGAGAGGCTACCAAGAATAAACAACTAGATTGTCGGATCCCACACAGAGCAATACACGTTACACGTACGCATAACATGCAAGTATGTGTTGTACAACATGGCATCACAACATAACTCAACAACTCATATAGATAAAGGCCCAGAAGAGCCACATAGCATTTATTACAAACAGGGTCACATGACCCAACATACAGAGCATACAAGCAATGGAAGCATAAACATGTCTGGGTACAGACATCTGAAAAGGAAGAAGGCTTTAGAGCCTGACTATCTACAAGACCCTCCCAAGGTACAAGATCGTAGCTGAGGTAACAAGCTAAATGTCGAAGTCCACGCGGAACTAGTAGTGAGACTGAAGTCTCTCTGCAAAAACATAAATTAAGCAAACGTGAGTACAAATGTACCCAGCAAGACTTACATCAGAACTAGCTACATATGCATCAGTATCAACAAAGGGGTGGTGGAGTTTAACTGCAGCAAGCCAACTTTGACTCAGTGGCTATCCTGTACTACGCCTGCTGGTAACTCTTTTGAGGTGGCGCACATGAGTCCACATATTCACCATATCAATACACCACTATGGATCCGCTCCCGTCTCCCTACAAGAAGGCTATCCATAGCACTCACACTTATCTTGCGCATTTTAGAGTATCCACTTTCACTTGTCTATGAACTATGTAAGCAACCCAGTAGTCCATTACCGCGGACGCGGCTATTCGAATAGATCATGTTAACCCTACAGGGGTGTACTTCTTCACACACGCTCTCGCCACTTACCGCCATGTACACGTCATGTATCTCAGCAACCTTCAAGTGGAAGCCTGGCGAGGGTGTCGGCCACGACCTGACTAACCACACAAGTCTCTAGTCTAGGTTTATCGCCTATTTGGGTTCCATCCGCAAGGAGATCCGGCCGGGGTTTCCACTACGGCCCCAAACAATGTGTGCAGGGTTCCCAAGTCACCAAACGGGCGACTCGGTACACCGGGCCACTTGCCTACCGCATCATAGCGCACCCCTAGGGTCAGCGCTGTGCACGGCCTCCAGCATACTACAAACACCAGAAACTACTTGCAACTCCTAGACAGAGATCAAGGCGGTTAATAAGTCGAGAGGGGCACTTAAGCATTCCAATGCGTGGTAGTAGCTGTCTTGGATCACAAACACAGAACTCAGTTCCTGAGGACGGCTTCAATGAGACAACCCACCATGTACTCCTACATGGCCTCTCATCGCTACCTTTACCAAATTGTGTTCACACACTTAGCTCTCAACAGTAGTACATGATGACCACATTCCAATTCTTACCCGATGAATCAGACCTGACACAACTCTAAGCAATAGCAGGCATGACAAACAGGCATGAATGAGTAGGCACATCATGGCTCAAACAACTCCTACTCATGCTGGTGGGTTTCAACTATTTACTGTGGCAATAACAGGTCATGCAGAGGAATGGGTTCAACTACCGCAACATGTAATAGTTGAATCGTTGTTGTCCTAATGCAGTAAAAGAGAGCGGGAGCGAGAGAGTGGGATTGTATCGAAATGTTCAATGGGGGTTGCTTGCCTGGCACTTCTGAAGATAACATTGTGTCTTCATCAGTGTCATCGAACTCATCGTCGGAACTACGTCCACTAAGAGGGAACAAGCACCGGCAAACAACAGGGGACACAATCAATGCAATGCAACAATAATGATGCATGATCATGACATAGTAATATGCTGTGATTTGAGCTAATGTAGCTAGCAACAATTTAGATGAAGTTGGTTTGAACCAAAGGTTCAAATTCAAACTCCATATAAGGCATTTCAAATGCCATTAATTCAAGTTGTCATATACAGTAGCTTTAGTTTGCTCAAACATGCATGAAAATGCCATAAACAGATTCTTTGGATTTTTCTGATAATTTTTCATATATAAATTATTTTCATTGGAGTTATAGATTATTTTCTATGAATTTTAGAAGTTTTGGATATTTTCTGAAATAAATAAATCATTTCAGATTTATTTTAAATCCCAGAAAATATTTGCTGCTTCAGCATGATGTCACTGTGATGTCAGCTATCAACAAGGGCGGTCCAGGCCAAACCTGACCAGTGGGTCCCACTAGTCAGTGTCATAGTGCTGGGTAGGGTCGCTGACATGTGGGCCCAGTCAACGGCCATGTCATCACGGTCAAAGCTGACACGTTGGGCCATTGTGGTTAGTTAAACCTAAACAGGAACTAAACCATGGTTAATTAGGCAGCGGGGCCCAGCTGTCAGTGTCACTAGGGGTTAATTAGCGAGGCTGTTAGCGGCTAATGACGTTGCCATGTCAGCACACCAGAGTTGAACGCCGGCGAGCACACAAACGCGACAATGTCGCTCGGGAACACGCTACGGGCGGTGGTTTGGCGCGCTGAGGGCACCAGGGCGTAGCCCTTACTCGCCCGCATCAGGAGGCAGCGGAGTTGGAAGCGGGGGTCGCCGGAATCAACGCCGGCGATGAGGTCTGCGGCGGCCGTGGTTCAGGCGTGCTCGAGAATGGCGATGTGGTGCACCGTAGGACGGATAGGTGGTGGTTTTCGGCTCCTGGGAGGATGTGGAGCATGGTGTCACGCTCGGTTTTGAGCCTCAGTGGCTGCAGCGACGGTGGCGACATCGCTGGCGGCGTGGAGCTCGCGGACATGGTGGGGGTCGGAGCTAGAGCGCGCGCAGGAGTGAGGGGAGAGGGGCAAAAGCAAGGGGAGCTCACAGGGGGTCGGATGGTGGTGTCAGCGGGCTCGGGGACGGGCTGGAGGCGAGGTGCGGTCGCCGGCGATCTCGACGGCCGAAGAAGGAAGGATGGGTCGGGGACAGCGCATCGGGGCTCTTCCGGTCGCGTGAGCCGACGGAGAGGACAAGGGCGGCACGGCGGAGCTCGAGGGTGCGTCGGAGAGGCGAGGGGGTGGTGGTGGACGTGGCAACAGCGGGCGGCGGTGACGGCGGTGTCCGGCTGTGGCGGTGCAGAGGCGAGGGAGAGAGCAGGGGGAGTGGTGGTGTCGGCTGGATCGGGATGGCTCTGGGCGTTCACCCACGCGTCCAGAGGCTCGGCGGCAAGCAGGAGGTGGCATAGCGCCTCGCGCGCGCGTGCGTTGTCCCGCCTCTGCCTACTGGCAGAGGTTAGGGATGTCTAGCACTAGGCCAGGTGGGCTGGGCCAGCACAGGTGAGGCCAAGGTGAGCATCCCTCCCTCTCTGCTTTTCTAAATTGTTTCTGTTTTCTATTTTCTTTATCTCTGTTTTGATTTGATTTTCAACCCAAATCATTTTCTGAGCTTCTGTAAATTGTTGTATGGACTAGAGACATTAATCTAGAGCCCCACAACAATTTCCAAAATTATTGGACATATATTTCTTTTATAACAGAAATAAATCCAATTCAAATATATTAATGATTTAAATCCAGTGCCCAAAATATTCCACAAAAATGTTCACTATTTTTGGTTTGGACTCAAAGCCTTGCCAAAATTATCAAACATTGATGAAAGCATTTTGGGTTCATTGAATGCATTTTTTTAAGCTGGACCTATTTGGATTTCAAAGTGCTATGGTTTGATCACCACCCATTTCAAGTTTCAAATAAATTTAAACATGATGCATCACTCTAGCTAGTCCTAATGCAAATGTTGACTAGGGTTGTGACACGTACTATCAAGAGGGACTTTCGGGCGAGTAGCTTGATCACGTCGCATGTAGAGAGATCAAACCTTTGCATTACTTGCATCATTCTTTCTTGTTGATCTTGGGTGGTTCTCTATGTGAGGACCTTGGGCTTTTCCATAGCTTCAAATCAAGCCCAAGATCATCGAATTTGGAGTCCGTATGCCAAAGTTATCACTGTTTTAGTGGGCAGTTCTGCGTACCCCGTGCCCACGGGGAACCCAGAACTACCCTTGTACCATGCGCACGGGACCCCGTGGGCACGGGGTGTCCAGGAACTGCCCGTTGAGCCCCAACGGCTAGTTTTGTGTTTTGGCTAGTTAAGGGCTCCTTCCTCCCACCGGTTGGGGGGTTGTTCATTCACATTCTAAACATCATTTTGAGCATCATACCACCTCTCCCAAACCCCTATCTCCCCTCTATGTGAAGGGGGATTTGTGGATGGATCTTGGAGTCATTTGTTGATTTCCTCCATTGCATCCCCTCTCTTCAATCTGCTACTTTCTTGAGTTGCATCTTGTGAGATTGAGAGAGTGAGTTGAGCATTTATTGCTTGACCTTGCATTGCATTTTTTGCATTGGTTTGAGCTCCCCGCATCGATTTGTTCGAGTGAGAGCCCATGAGTTTGTTACTCTTGGAGGCTTCACCTCCTAGACGGTTTGGTGATATCTTTGAGAAGTTTGTGAAGAGGCCTAGGTGGCCAAGGTTCCTCCAGAAGCTTCCTTTTGTGGTGTGCTCCGGGGAAGGGTGCGAAGTGGCCTAGGTGGTCAAGTTCCTTCGGAAGCTTCCGTGGTTGTGGTGTGCTCCGGAGAAGTTTGTAAAGGTGTGGTGGTCGTCTTCAAGACCAACCCCGAGTGAACCGAGGCTCATCCGTTGGGGGTGACTCGGAAGGGAGAATACGGTGAGTCACTTGGTGACGCCCCAGAGCTTTGGCTTCGGCACCGCTCTAACAGAGATTAGCACTCTCGCGAGTGTGAACTTCGGGATAAATCCGCGTCCCCGACTCACTTGTGGTTATCTCATACCCACACCCTTTACTTTCCACAATTCATACTTGCTCATATTGATTTATCTTGTGCTAGTTGAATTGCTTAGTTGTTCCTACATTTACGTATCTTGTGATATAGTTTGTGCTTGCTAGTTTCCTTAAGTGCCTATCTTGTTTAGCATAGGTTGTTGGTACACTTAGTTGAGCCTAGCATATTTAGGATTTGTGCTTGAAAAGTATCCGTTAGTTTAATTCTGCATTAGGATAAAGCCAAAACCGTTAAAGTTTTAAAACGCCTATTCACCCCCCCTCTTGTCTTCATCTAGATCATTTCAGCTGCCACTCAATGCCGCGATGGGAGGCCACTCAATGCCGCGATGGGAGGAGGGACGGCACGGGGACAGCAACATGGGTGGGTGCGGGGACAAGGCGACGAGGATGAGAAGATGTCGCGGATATGGGATAGGAGGTAAGCCACTGCCGGCTCCTGGGGATGGTGGCACGCGCCAGCGCAACACATGCATCTACAGCCACGGTTCCGCTATTGATGATATGGTTGACGGGCAGGCCGTCGTGGCCAAGTTGGTCAACACGATCAAGTTCTTGCCATGTATAAAGGTTGCAAGAAAGTTCTTCCATCTTATTAATATTGTTTTCTATAGTGCAGCAATGTGAATCAATAGAAACCTTCATTTAATGAATATTTTCATCAACAGAGTACCATGCTGTAGCTCTCGCTCCTCTGCCCTCATCAACCAATTTAATGTTGAGGACACCAAGAGAATAGGTGTGCCGATATTTTCATCTACAAAGTACCATGCTGTAGCTCTCGCTCCTCAGCCCTCATCAACCAATTCAATGTTGAGGACACCAAGAGAATAGGTGTGCCGATTAGTGTTTTATTGGCCTTTTGCCATGAAGTGGGTAATTGGGGAACATGTTAGCAATGCACACAAGGTTTATTTAGAACCAAGAAAATAATCATTTTCATTATTTTGTTTGTGAATATTAGCTCTATATATGGTTGGTGATGTTGCTTCCTTTGTTGGATAATGTTCAGAGGGTGTGACTACAAGATTGGGAGTCGTGTTGATGACGGATGAGGCATGGGTGAAAGAATTCAACTAAGATAGAGACAACGGCTCCTCGACTTCTACCTTGACATCAATCATGACGAACCCAATGATATGGAAATAAGGTAAGATGCTTTTTGCAATGATACTTCATGCTCCCAATCCAGGAGCTAAAATTCTGCATTTGTTGTGTGACTGAGGAAAAATTGTGGATTAACTCAATTTTGTAGGGGTTGAAATAAGAGTAGGGAATTTTGGAGGCCAAGCTCCATGGAGCCCTTTATTTCGAATAATTCAAAATTCATAAATTTCAGTTTCAAAAAATTCTGAAAAAAATACACATGTATGCAAGGATGTAAAGTGTATGTGTGAAAAATTTCAGGATGAAATACCTTGAATTGCGAGCTGTACGAAAAAACCAAAATCATGGACTTTATAGATGAACAGTACATATGCTAAAAGGCCCCGAATTTTTCTTTTTTGTGTAGCTCACATTTTAATGTATTTCGACCTGAAAATTTGCACACATGTACATTATGTATCTAGGTATATGTGTATTTATTTTCAGAATTTTTTGAAACTAAAAAGTTTGAATTTTAAAGTTTTCAAATAAAGGCCTCCATGGATCTCGGTCTCCGTTTGGCATTTTCGATGAAATAAAGATTAAGTTTTTTTATATTCTTCCAGTATTTCATAGAAAATGAAGCCATTTCACGATTGAATTCAAATCTCGACTGTGAATATCACATGCTCATACACTTTGTTACTCTCTCATATTAAAATTGTTCTAATCTGTGACCAATCATGTGGGATAGAGACAGTTGTGCAAAGTTTACGAATATATAACTATAGATGGTGAATCTCTGAACAATTTTTGCTTGATTGTCTAGGAGCCACTGTTTTAATATTAACCAGGACCCACAACATTAATATACTTCAATGTGGCAAAGTTGGTCTTAATTATTTTAGAGTATAAATGCCAATGATAATGTAGGCATAGATCATAATATTGCATCATCCTTTTCCGACAAAAATAATGGAAGTACATCTATGATCTTTCTCTGAAATACATTATCAAGCTCTTGCAAGTTCTGCTTTTTTCAGATTCAGATAAAGGAATTGGATCTTTCTTGCAGGCTCTGCGTTTCTTAACTGAGGCATCTACAGCCATATGTGTGTTGTCAGGTCTCAACGGGTCAAATGTTCCATCCTCCTCAATATGTCAGATTTGCTTATTCTTTCCATGCATAGTATATGATCTTGAAAAGGTCAGATTCCAAAGTACTTTTGCTGAATTTTAATTTTTGAAGATGGTGAATATATGTTGTCTAACGTAAATCAAAAGACCGTACGTTAAATTTGTATTTTCATTGTCCGTTTCAAATGATGTCGTCCTCAGATGTTGCTGTCTGCCTAACTACATAGGGTAATTAAATTAGTGTTTACCTATTATAGTTATTTGCTCTCAATCCGTCATTACTCCAAGCCCACCTCAAAAGTCTACTTGCTTGAATTACAGGATGAAGACAAATACTGCTATAATTGGCGCTGAAGCCATGAACAACCTCTCCTTACACTTAAACCAAGACATCATGATGAGGTTTCTTTTCAGTTGCAGAGTTCATTGTTGGAATTTTTTTTGTACAAGAACATTCGCTTCACTATTTGGATGCGGGAGTCAGAATAAGGTATGAGCTGCTGTAGTGTTTTCTATATTGTATCTCAATATTTTTCTTCACTTAAAATCCATGTACAAATTGTTCCATTCATTTTAGCTGATACTTTGCGTTTGCAAGAACAGTTGAGACCTACCTCTCTCAATTAGCACTTGAAGCTTCAGGTATACACCTTATGACAGTGCTAGCCAATTGAAGAATTATGGAAGCTCTAAAACGCATGCCACTTCATTTACGATTGTGTGCAATTATCGAGCAGACATTAAGCCCATGTCGTGCACTTGATTATATCGTATAACCTGAACAATATGGAAGATTTATCTAGCTTTACTTTCCTGGCTCGAACTCAGTAGGACATATATTTTCCTGCTGCCATAGTTTATGAAGTCAGTGACTGACAGTTTTGCCAACCCATAGTTCAGACGCTTGGAATGAAGGCCTCGATGTGCTGAACAGTTTTGGCACACACTACTGGACGCAATTGGTTTGATACCAGGTAACGAAATAGACTCCAGATTGGTCACAATGCAGCCATGGTCTGCCCAATTTAGTTGAGATGGGTACACACTCATCAAATGAGTGGATCAGATGAAAATTATGCTTTTGTCCCAGTTGTAAAAGTAGACATTGTTGAATAAATCAACTAGAACAGTTTAGATGTCCCATCAAGAACGTATATGTCGTCCTCCTCATGTGTTTGTGCTTATACTCAACCATCGAGATTTCTATCTATGTATTCTGCTTATATGTGTCATCTACAATGTAATCGACAAAGATTCCTACAAGAAACTATTCCTCCAATAGACTGCTGCTCAACCAAGCTCTTGAGTCCACTATCTGTTCCGTACCTTCAATTAAAATACAGCGAAAAATTCAGACGGGCTCCCACGGGCGCGGCGTGCGACCGCGGTCTTTGGCGCTAGTAGGAAAGAATCGAAGCGAGCAATTGTGCCGGCCATCTATATACATCTTCCACATCCGGGTTTTGCGAATCTTCTAGAGGGTTTCCAGCGATTTTTATCGGTTTTGGAAACCTTCTGGAAGGTTCCCGAACCAGTTTATCTATTTTCTTTTTTTCCCATTTTTCTGTTTCTTTTTATTTTTTTGTTTTTTCTTTTGTTTTTTGATTTTTTTGTTTCTTTCCTTTTTTCCTTTTCATTTTTTTGTTCGAAAATTTCAAATATTGTTCCAATGTCAAAAAATGTTCTTATTTTTAAAAATCGCAATTTAAGTAAATTTTCATGTTTCAAATTGACTTTTTTTAATGTCCTGTCCAAAGTTACGTGCCTGGCTTTGAGATATTTATACGTGGAGCGACAGGGAGTAAACCAGGGGAGGTTGTTGACGCTTCGTGAAACCACCACACCACTTTAGACATAATTTTTTTTACTTATCCCCCTTAAAAATAACTTATCCCCTTTTCAGAAAACGTTCAATTTTTTTAGAAAATGTTCTTCTTTTAATATTTGTTCACAAATTCAAAAATGTTCATGATTACATAATTTGTTCACAAATTCAAAAGATGTTCGGGAATTTCATAAAATGTTTGTGTTTTAGAAACAACATTCGCGTTTTTCAAATTTGTTCCTGTTTTTAAAAGTGTTCACATTTTTTCAAATAGTTGTTCGTAGTTTCAACAAAGTTCTCGTTTTCAATATTGTTCCTTAAAAAAAGAAATTTCCCAAATATATTTGAGCGTTTTTCAGAAAATGTTTGTCTTTCAATATTTTTATTTTTCAGGAAATTTTCATTTTTCCAAAAAATTGTGAGAAGAAAATCTCATTCAAAATTTCAAAAACAATATTGCTGAGCTGCCAATTTTATACAACAAATCTATGAACTACAGTTGCTAGTGACATGGCTCTCTCACGAGAGGTCATGTGTTCGATCCCACTAAAACACGTTTTGCCGCTGCTGTTCATTTCTATAAATATCGCGTTGTCAATCTTCAACAAAAGTCGTCAGAGTGCACTGGCTAGCATCGCGTGCGTGTTTGCGGCTGATCGCTGGTTTGATTCCCAGATTTTAACTGCGCGTCACGCTATATTTGTTGATTTTTAACCACGCGTCACGCAAATGGGCCAGCCTAGGTCATCTACCCGCTGTGTGAATCCTCGATTGCTTGCCGCAATAAGCGGCATATAGGAGGTGCGGCGACTATTTTTCGCTTTAAGTGGTATATACTACATCGCTCAAGGTTTTTCTTTACTTGGCCGGCCTGTGTTGCTTCGCTTTAAAAAAGGAAAAACGTAAAAGCCAGAGCCAACAATCGAAACTTGGTCTGCAGGATAACGTACCGCGCTCTTTTCCACTTGGCTAGCATCGCGTTCATTCTCCGTACATTAGGCACGCCCTACTTAATGCGAAACAAGCTGGTTTTCCTGGTTTCTCAATGGATTATTCATTGTCTTTTTCATTTTTTTCATTTCTTTTTCTTCTCCGACTTTTTCATTCTTTCCTTTTTCTTCTCACTTTTTCTTCAGATTTTTCTCCTTTTTTGTTTTATTTTGTTTCTTTTCTTTTTTCTTTCATTCATTTTTGCATTTTGTTTTATTTGGTTGTTATGATATTTTTTGCATTATTATATTTTTATTTGATATCTTTTTTCTTCTCCATTTTTTGTTTGGTTTTCTTTTTTCTTATTCTTTTTTGTTTTTTCTTATGATTGTTTTCATTTTCACTCTACATTTTCGTATATGTCAAAAATATTTTTGTATACACGTTCAACATTGTCCGAACGCATATTCAACAATTCTTAAATACTTTTTCAACATTTTAATACCTATTCAACAGTTTTCAAATACATGATTGACAATTTTCAAATACTTGTTCAACATTTTTGAATAATTATTCAACATTTTCAAATATTTTTTAAACATTTTTAATACTTAGTCAACCATTTCAAATACTTGTTCAACATTTTACAAATACTCATTCAACATTTTTAATATTTGATCAAGATTTTCAAATACTTGTTCAACATTTCAAATACTTATTCACCATTTTCAAATATTCGTTCAAAGATTTTCAAATACTCTTTCAACAATTTTTAATACTCGTTCAACATTTTTCAAATTATTTTCAACAATTTTAATACTTATTCAAAATTTTCATATACTTGTTCAACATTTTTCGGACGCTTTTTTCGGACAAGGTGTGGATGAAGATGACGACTTGCATTCGTAAGGTGGCCTCGGAGGAGTTGGGAGTGTCCAGGGGAAGGAGAAGCGAAGATAAGGATACCTGGTGGTGGAATGATGATGTCCAGAAGGCGATTAAAGAGAAGAAAGAGTGTTTTAGACGCCTATACCTGGATAGGAGTGTAGACAACATAGAGAAGTACAAGATGGCGAAGAAGGCCGCAAAGCGAGCTATCGGTGAAGCAAGGGGTAGTGCGTATGAGGACCTCTACCAACGGTTAAGCACGAAGGAAGGTGAAAGGGACATCTATAAGATGGCCAAGATCCGAGAGAGGAAGACGAGGTATATTGGCCAAGTCAAATGCATCAAGGATGGAGCAGACCAACTCCTCGTGAAGGACGAGGAGATTAAGCATAGATGGCGGGAGTACTTCGACAAGCTGTTCAATGGGGAGAATGAGAGTTCTACCATTGAACTGGATGACTCCTTTGATGAGACCAACATGCGTTTTGTGCGGCGAATCCAGGACTCTGAGGTCAAGGAGGCTTTAAAAAGGATGAAAGGAGGCAAGGCGATGGGCCCTGATTGTATCCCCATTGAGGTGTGGAAAGGCCTCAGGGATATAGCGATGGTATGGCTAACCAAGCTTTTCAACCTCATTTTTTGGGCAAACAAGATGCCAGAAGAATGGAGACAGAGAATATTAGTACCAATCTTCAAGAACAAGGGGGATGTTCAGAGTTGTACTAATTACCGTGGAATTAAGCTGATGAGCCATACAATGAAGCTATGGGAGAGAGTCATTAAGCACCGCTTAAGAAGAATGACAAGTGTGACCAAAAATCAGTTTGGTTTCATGCCTGGGAGGTCAACGATGGAAGCTATTTTCTTGGTTCGACAACTTATGGAGAGATACAGGGAGCAAAAGAAGGACTTGCATATGGTGTTCATTGACTTGGAGAAGGCCTATGATAAGATACCATGGAGTGTCATGTGGTGGGCCTTGGAGAAACACAAAATCCCAACAAAGTACATTACCCTCATCAAGGACATGTATGATAATGTTGTGACAAGTGTTCGAACAAGTGATGTTGACACTGATGACTTCCCGATTAAGATAGGACTACATCAGGGGTCAGCTTTGAGCCCTTATCTTTTTGCCTTGTTGATGGATGAGGTCACAAGGGATATACAAGGTGATATCCCATGGTGTATGCTCTTTGCGGATGATGTGGTGCTAGTGGATGATAGTCGGACGGGGGTAAATAGGAAGTTAGAGTTATAGAGACAAACCTTGGAATCGAAAGGGTTTAAGCTTAGTAGAACTAAAACTGAGTACATGATGTGCGGTTTCAGTACTACTAGGTGTGAGGAGGAGGAGGAGGTTAGCCGTGATGGGCAGGTGGTGCCTTAGAAGGACACCTTTTGATATCTGGGGTCAATGCTGCAGGAGGATGGGGGTATTGATGAAGATGTGAACCATCGAATCAAAGCCGAATGGATGAAGTGGCACCAAGCTTCTGGCATTCTCTATGACAAGAGAGTGCCACAAAAGCTTAAAGGGAAGTTCTATAGGATGGCGGTTGGACCCGTAATGTTATATGGCGCTGAGTGTTGGCCGACTAACAGGCGACATGTTCAACAATTAGGTGTGGTGGAGATGCGTATGTTGAGATGGATGTGTGGCCACACGAGGAAGGATCGAGTTCGGAATGATGATATACGAGATAGAGTTGGCGTAGCACCAATTGAAGAGAAGCTTGTCCAACATCGTCTGAGATGGTTTGGGCATATTCAACGCATGCCTCCAGAAGCTCCAGTGCATAGCGAACGGCTACAGCGCGCGGAGAATGTCACGAGAGGTCGGGGTAGACCGAATTTGACATGGGAGGAGTCCGTTAAGAGAGACCTGAAGGATTGGAGTATCACCAAAGAACTAGCTATGAACAGGGGTGCGTTGAAGCTTGTTATCCATATGCCGGAGCCATGAGTTGGTCGCGAGATCTTATGGGTTTCACCTCTAGCCTACCCCAACTTGTTTGGGACTAAATGCTTTGTTGTTGTTGTTACTTGTTCAACATTTTTCAATACTTGCTCAACATTTTTAATACTTATTTAACATTTTTCAAATACTTGTTAATTTTTTTAATGTGTTTTTGAAGATTTTTTTATATATATGTTGATTATCTTAAAATATAAGGAAAAATATTAAAATAAAACAAAAAATGAGAACAAAAAACAGAAAAAAAAAACAGGCCTTTCCCACCTGCGCGGCAAGGTCGGCCCATCTGAGCTCCCCTGAACGTGCAAAATCACTAATTGAGGAGTACTCATTGCAAAAATCACTTCCACCTCCCCAGGTTGTGACAGGTGGCGCGCTGCATGTGCGCCACTTGTCGCAACCTGGGAGTTTTCCCTTTTTTCGTAGATCCGTTTATTCAAAACATTTTATCTCTTAAACCGTACGTCCAAATCTCGAACCGTATCACCGTTGGATTCCTAGCGTCGAGATCTTCAAAACTAGATCCCATGTTGATAGGTTTTGATGAACTTTTTTTTCACGAAAAAACGGACGAAAAGACCGACCCGGGAGCACGAGTTTTTTCCCTTTCCGAAAGAGGCACGCCCGTACCTCTCGCGAAATCACAACCGTGCCTCTCGCGGAAGAGAGAAAAAAAGAGAAAATGTGTTTTTTTTCCTTTTTCGAGGAGGCACGGCCATGCCTCTCATGAAAGCACAACCATGCCTCTCACGGAAGCAAAACCGTGTCTCTCACGGAAGGAAAAAAAACAGAAAATGTGTTTTTCTTCGTTTCTGAGAGGCACGGCCGTGTCTCTCGCGAAAGCACAACCGTGCCTCTCGCGGAAGCAAAACCGTGCCTCTCACGGAAGAAAAAAAACAGAAAACGCATTTTTTCCCATTTCCGGGAGGCACGGCCGTGACTCTCGCGAAAGCACGGCCGTGACTCTCGCGAAAGCACAACCGTGCCTCTCGCGGAAGAAAAAAAAACACAGAAAATGTGTTTTTTTTTCGTTTTCCGAGAGGCACGGCCGTGACTCTCGCAAAAGCAAAACCGTGACTCTCGCGGAAGGAAAAAAACGCGTTTTTTCGCGCAATAATTTTTTTTGAGATTTTTTTTGTTCCAAAAGCTAAGGAAGACCGGTGGAAAACCGGAATGTCGAAAAAAACCTTGAAAAAAACGTTTAAAAATCCGAAAACACATGCGGAAAAATAAAAAAATAAAATCCGGAGAGAGCACCCAGAGCGCGACACGTGGCAGACGGCTGATCGTTGTGAGGCTCCCGAAGGAGCGCTCGTCAACTAGTTGCTCTCCCCTACGTGAGGCGTCCCCATGCGCTCGATTAAAGCGAGAAATAGGGGTGCCCATATAGGAGGCCCCATCAAAAGGATGAGCCTTCGCTGAAGCTTCGGCTCCCGACACCGCAGTTTAGGCGGGCCCACTGTCGCTCAGCTTCTTCTTTTCTTTTCTTTTTCCCTTTTCACTGTTTTGGTTTCTGTTTTTTTTCTTTTCAATTATTTTCATGTTTATTTTACATTATTTTCTGTTTCTTTTATTTTTTTCGTTTGTATTATACAATGTCTTATATCAATAAAATGTTCAACATTTTTATTAAACCGTTCAATGCGCAATTAAAAATGTTCAGCGTACATCACAAAATGTTCAATGTGTATTTTAAACTTGTTCAGCATATATCACAAAAATGTTCAATGTGTATTTAAAAAAAAATTCAGGGTATATTACAAAAAGGTTCAATGTATGTATAAAATTATCCACCGTATATGAAAAATTGTGCATATTTTTCAATTTTTTTTCTCCTTTTTGAAATTATTCGTGTTTTGAAGGTTTTGTTTGAATTCTGAAAAAAAAATCACATTTTCAAACATTATTGGAATTTTAAATAACATTTGTTCACGTGTTTTCCAATAAATGTGAAAATTTGTTAAAACAAAAATGAATATGTCGTTGTAGCTATTACTTATAAGTTAGTGTTGCGTTTTAGCCGGATACAGTTGCCAGCTCGACTGGCTGCCGATGGTGCTTGGTAGCACGATGTCAGTAGTTTGAATTCACGCGCCAGCATTTATTTTTTGATGAAATTTTGCAATGGATGCCTTCGAATGGCCGGCCCATTTGCACGCCCTTCAGCGAAAGCTCAACTATTGGACGCATGCGGGCATGCAATAGGAGCTCTCGCAATAAACATTTGTGTTTGCTGCACGGACTTGCGCACAGGCACGTGATGGATCATACATCAAGTATCAATGCTTGATACAAGATGAGCCAGAGAAACCGCTCTTCGTGAGATCAAGGAGCGGATCAAGAAGACAAGAGTGACCAGAGAATCCTCCAGGAAGATCTCTCCTGCCGGGCAGGCGAGCCCCGTGGGGTCGAGACTACACCTGGGGCCAAGGCCAGGCCCCCCCGGCAAGTCCTCCGAGGCCCGCCAAGGTCGAAGCAAGGCCACAAGACAAGCCCCGGCAGGCTCCACGCCGGCAAGCCTTCACCAGAACGCCACCACTCCACCTCATCATACGCCAGTCACTAATCAGCGCGGTGTCGAGCTCCCAAGTGGCTAGGTGGATCCTGTTGGGTACGTGGCAACCTGCTGGGGAAGAGGTTAACTTTATTAACACCCATCTGGGTGGTGTGTCACGCTAATAAGAGGTAGTTGGATAAGCGGCACGGCAACCTTGCCGGGAATCAACCTCCACATGACACCTAGCAGTGTATTTAATGCACTTTATCCTAACTGCCAGAGTTAGGTATGATAGCACTGTTTAGCCATCTAATCACACTGTAAAGACTGTTTTGCCACTATGGTCGCCCCTTATGCTATAAAAGGAGGTCTGAGGCAACCTAGCAAAGGGTTCGAACATTTGATCCCTCAACACTTCTACGCGCGTAGTTGCTCTTCCCGAGGCGCCCTTGCCGGGCTAGAGCGCTCCGTGTCTTCGTGTTCCTCCAGATCAATCCACCAAAGCAGGAGTAGGGTTTTATGCTGCAAAGCAGCCCGAACCTGGGTAAAAGAGAGTTGTCCCTCGCCGTGATGTCCTGTTGTTTCTGCTCTTCGTGCAATGTGATCATCCCACTCACCGAACCACAAAGGGGCGACCCAACCCCATAGATGATCATGCTCCCCCACGACACCTTTCTACTAAACAACTAACTTTTATTATCTTGCAAATTACTCATAGTTTTATTTCCGCTAAGTACATCTAGTTTTATCTTGCAAACCAACCTCCTATCACCTACAATATAGTTTCATACTTGTTCTAGGTAAAGTGAACGTCAAGTGTGCCTAGAGTTGTATCGGTGGACGATAAAACTTGAAGGGAATATTGATTCTACCTTTAGCTCCTCATTGGGTTTGACACTCTTATTTATTAAAAAAGCTACAGTTGATCCCCTATACTTGTGGTTTATCAGCCCCCCCCGCCCCGGCGCGCCTAGTGGGTGCTGGGGCCCGTGGGCAACCCCAGGTGCCCATCTCCTGGTATATGAGCCCATTTTCCCTAGAAAAAAGGGGAGGACTTTCAGGACGGAGCGCCACCGTCTTGAGGCGGAACTTGGGCAGGAGCACTTTCGCTCTCCGGTGGAGCGATTCCACCGGGGATACTTCCCCCTGGGAGGGGGAAATCGAAGCCATCGTCATCACCAACAACCCTCTCATCTTGGGAGGGTCAATCTTCATCAACATCTTCACCAGCACCATCTCATCTGAAACCCTAGTTAATCTCTTGTGTTCAATCTTTGTATCAAAACCTCAGATTGGTACCTGTGGGTGACTAATAGGGTTGATTACATCTTGTAGTTGATGCTAGTTGGTTCATTTAGTGGAGTATTGTATTTTCAGATCCATTATGCTATTTAATATCCCTCTGCCCTTGAGCATGATTACGATTTGTGAATAGTTGCTTGTGTTCTTCAGGACATGGGAGAAGTCTTGTCATAAGTAATCATGTGAATTTGGTATTCGTTCGATATTTTGATGATATGTATGTTGTGATTCCCTTATTGGTGTTATGTGAACGTCGACTACATGACATCACCATCTTTGGGCCTAAGGGAATGCATTGTGGAGTAGTTATTAGATGATGGGTTGCTGGAGTGACAGAAGCTTAAACCCTAGTTTATGTGCTATTCCATAAGGGGCTAATTTGGATCCATATGATTAATGTTGTGGTTAGATTTTACCTTAATTCTTCTTTCGTAGTTGCGGATGCGTGCGAGAGGGGTTAATCATAAGTGGGAGGCTTGTTCAAGTAAGAAAAGCACCCAAGCACCGGTCCACCCACATATCAAATTATCAAAGTAGCGAACGTGAATTAAACCAACATGATGAAAGTGACTAGATGAAATTCCCATGTGTCCTCGAGAACGTTTTACTTACTATAAGAGACTGTTCCGGCCTGTCCTTTGCAACAAAAAGGATTAGGCTACCTTGCTGCACTATTTTGCTACTATTGTTTTTTTTTTGAGAAACTGGCAGGAGCGCTGCCTTTTAGTTAGAAGAAGAGAGAGTGTTACAAATAGTTTACACAAGGCTTTTCCCTATAAGAGTCGGGCGGCGGGGTAGCCTCCCAAACATCATCGGCATGCGGATTACTCGCGAATGAGAAAGCTACTGGATCTGTGCAAGCGAATTTCTATCAAAGCTAGGTGGGCGACTTCTTGGTAGGTCAACCTCTTGCCGATGAAAACCCGACGGTTCCTCTCCTTCCATATGTCGCAGAGCGTGTAGATCATGGCACCATGATATGTCTCCAACGTATCTATAATTTTTGATTGTTCCATGCTATTATATTATCTGTTTTGGATGTTTTATATGCATTAATATGCTATTTTATATTATTTTTGGGACTAACCTATTAACCTAGAGTCCAATGCAAGTTTCTGTTTCTTCCTTGTTTTTGAGCTTCGCAGAGAAGGAATACCAAACGGAGTCCAAACGGAATAAAACCTTTGCGATGATTTTTCTTGGACCAGAAGACACCCAGGAGACTTGGAGATCAAGTCGGAAGAGCCACGAGGTGGCCACAAGGGGGGAGGGCGCGCCCAGGGGGGTAGGGCACACCCCCTGCCTTGTGGGCCCCCCGTGACTCCACCGATCTACTTCTTCATCCTATATATTCCCAAATATCCCCAAACCACCAGAAGAATCCACGAAAACACTTTTCCACCGCCGTAACCTTCTGTACCCATGAGATCCCATCTAGGGGCCTTTTCCGGCACCCTGCCGGAGGGGGATTCGATCACGGAGGGCTTCTACATCAACTCTATTGCCCTTTCGATGAAGCGTGAGTAGTTTACCTCAGACCTACGGGCCCATAGCTAGTAGCTAGATGTCTTCTTCTCTCTCTTTGATTCTCAATACCATGTTCTCCTCGATGTTCTTGGAGATCTATCCGATGTAATCTTCTTTTGCGGTGTGTTTGTCGAGATTCGATGAATTGTGGATTTATGATCAGCTTATCTATGAATATTATTTGAATCTTCTGTGAATTTTTCTATGCATGATTTGATATCTTTGTAATTCTCTTCGAACTATCGGTTTAGTTTGGCTGACTAGATTGGTTTTTCTTGCAATGGGAGAAGTGCTTAGCTTTGGGTTCAATCTTGCGGTGTCCTTTCCCAATGACAGTAGGGGCAGCAAGGCACGTATTGTATTGTTGCCATTGAGGATAAAAAGATGGGGTTTACATCATATTGCTTGAGTTTATTCCTCTACATCATGTCATCTTACTTAATGCGTTACTCTGTTCTTCATGAACTTAATACTCTAGATGCAGGCAGGAGTTGGTCGATGTGTGGAGTAATAGTAGTAGATGCAGGCAGGAGTCGGTCTACTTAACACAGACGTGATGCCTATATTTCATAATCATTGTCTTAGATATCGTCATAACTTTGCGCTTTTCTATCCATTGCTCGACAGTAATTTGTTCACCCACCGTATTATGTGCTATCTTGAGAGAAGCCACTAGTGAAACCTATGGCCCCCGGGTCTATTTTCCATCATATAAGTTTCCGATCTACTATTTTGCAATCTTTTACTTTCCGATCTATAAACCAAAAATACCAAAAAATATTTTCTTTATCTTTTGTTTAGTTTCATCTATCTCTATCAGATCTCACTTTTGCAAGTAACCGTGAAGGGATTGACAACCCCTTTATCACGTTGGGTGCAAGTTGTTTGATTGTTTGTGCAGGTCTTGGTGATTTGTGTGTTTTTCCCCTACTGGATTGATACCTTGGTTCTCTAACTAAGGGAAATACTTATCTCTACTTTGTTGCATCACCCTTTCCTCTTCAAGGGAAAAACCAACGCAAGCTCAAGAAGTAGCAGGAAGAATTTCTGGCGCCGTTGCCGGGGAGATCTACGCCAAGTCAAGACATACCAAGTACCCATCATAAAACTCTCATCTCCTGCATTACATTATTCACCATTTGCCTCTCATTTTCCTCTCCCCCACTTCTAAAACAATTTTCGAAAAGATTCGCCCTTTTCTTCGCCCTTCTTCCATTCATCTTTTCATTTGCCTTTATGTCTTACTTGGTTTGTTTGCTCGTTCGCTTGGTATAATTGTGTGTTTATTGAAATTCAAGAACCAAAAGGTTTATGGATCCTCATCCACTTGCTAATCTTTTTAAAAGATCCAATTATGATGAACCAATTGCTAGTGAATTGAGTGCACTAGATTATCTTTATGAGGTTTTGCTTGAAATTTGTGAATCTAAAAAGTGTGATGAAGTGTTGAAAGAAGGAGATTATAAATTGATTCACGATAGTGCCTTGAATGAAAAGCATGATTGCAATGATGTTATTATAAATTCTATTAATGTCAATTGTGTTAATGATATGCAAAACCCTAAGCTTGGGGATGCTAATTTTGCTATGTCTACTACTTGTTGCAATGATCATGATTGGGGTGATTCTTCTTATGATCTTGAAAGTTTATTTAAGCCCCATGATGAATATGATATTGATAATAAGGTTTGCTATAATATTGAAAGTGGTTTTGGAAGAGTGTCAACTTTAGATCCCACATATTTTGAGAATATTCAATCTTATGATTTTTTTTATAAAAGTGGGTTTGGAAAGGTCATGACTTTAGTTAATGTTAATCCCACTATTTTGAAAGAGTGTCAACTTTGCATGCATGTGGATCGTGTTGAGAATATGTTATGTGATAACTATATTGTTGAATTTACTTATGATCCTACATGTAATTATTATGAGAGGGGAAAATATGGTTGTAGAAATTTTCATGTTACTAAATTACCTCTCTTCATGTTGAGATTGCTATCGTCTCTTTCTTCTTCCTTGCATATGCTAGTTTTTGCTTGCCTTGATAATTTGTTTGGTTATAAAATGCCTATTCATAGGAAGTATGTTAGACTTAGATGTGTTTGTCACGTGTTTTATGATGCTCTCTTTGCGCTCCAGTTCTTGTATTTCATGTGAGCATCATTGAAATCTCAATGCCTAGCTAAAAGGCTTTAAAGAAAAGCGCTTGTTGGGAGACAACCCAATATTTTTCTTTCCTATTTTTAAATAAATAATTCATCTAGCCTCTGGTTAGATGTGGTTTTGTGTTTTAATTAGTGTTTGTGCCAAGTAAGACCTTTGGGATGGCTTACGGTGACAGTTGTTTTGATCTTGCTGAAAAACAAAAACTTTTGCGCCCAGGAAAATAATTTCATAATTCACAGAAGCACGGATTTGATCTGATTATTTTTGCACAAGATTGGTAGAAATATTTCCCAGGTTTTCCTAATTTTTCAGAATTTTTGGAGTTACATAAGTATTCGAAGTTTCTAGATTGCTACAGACTGTTCTGTTTTTGACAGATTCTGTTTTCTATGTGTTGTTTGCTTATTTTGATGAATATATGGGTGGTATTGGTGGGTATGAACCATGGAAAAGTTGGAATACAGTAGATATTACACCAATGTAAATAAAGAATGAGTTCACAACAGTACAAAAAAGTGGTGATTTATTTTCTTATACTAACGGAGCTTATGAGATTTTCTGTAGAGTTTTGTGTTGTGAAGTTTTCAAGTTTTGGGTAAGGATTTGATGGACTATGGAATAAGGAGTGGCAAGAGCCTAGGCTTGGGGATGCCCAAGGCACCCCAAGGTAATATTCAAGGACAAACAAAAGCCTAAGCTTGGGGATGCCCCGGAAGGCATCCCCTCTTTCGTCTTCGTCTATCGGTAACTTTACTTGAGGCTATATTTTTATTCACCACATGATATGTGTTTTGCTTGGAGCGTCTTGTATGATTTGAGTCTTTGCTTTTTAGTTTGCCACAATCATCCTTTCTGTACACACCTTTTGAGAGGGACACGCATGAATCGTGATTTATTAGAATACTCTATGTTCTTCACTTATATCTTTTGAGCTAGGCAATATTGCTCTAGTGCTTCACTTATGTCTTTTTAGAGCACGGCGGTGGTTTTATTTTATAGAAATTGTTGAACTCTCATGCTTCACTTATATTATTTTGAGAGTCTTTTTAAACAGCATGGTAATTTGCTTTGGCTATAAAATTAGTCCTAATATGATAGTGATCCAAGAGGGATATAATAAAAACTTTCATATAAAGTGCATTGAATACTATGAGAAGTTTGATTCCTTATGATTGTTTTGAGATATAAAGATGGTGATATTAGAGTCATGCTAGTGAGTAATTGTGAATTGGAGAAATACTTGTGTTGAAGTTTGTAATTCCCGTAGCATGCACGTATGGTGAACCGTTATGTAACGAAGTTGGAGCATGACGTATTTATTGATTGTCTTCCTTATGAGTGGCGGTCGGGGATGAGCGATGGTCTTTTCCTACCAATCTATCCCCCTAGGAGCATGCACATAGTACTTTGTTTCGATGACTAATAGATTTTTGCAATAAGTATGTGAGTTCTTTATGACTAATGTTGAGTCCATGGATTATACGCACTCTCACCCTTCCACCATTGCTAGCCTATCTAGTACCGCGCAACTTTCACCGGTACCATACACCCACCATATACCTTCCTCAAAACAGCCACCATAACTACCTATTATGGCATTTCCATAGCCATTCCGAGATATATTGCCATGCAACTTTCCACAGTTCCGTTTATAATGACACGCTTCATCATTGTCATATTGCTTTGCATGATCATGTAGTTGACATCGTATTTGTGGCAAATCCACCTTTCATAATTCTTTCATACATGTCACTCTTGAGTCATTGCACATCCCGGTACACCGCCGGAGGCATTCATATAGAGTCATATTTTTTTGTTCTAAGTATCGAGTTGTAATTCTTGAGTTGTAAGTAAGTAGAGGTGTGATGATCATCATTATTAGAGCATTGTCCCATGTGAGGAAATAAAAAAAAGAGGCCAAAGAAGCCAAACAAAAAAAAGAAAAAAAATGAGAGAAAAAGAGAGAAGGGGCAATGTTACTATCCTTTTTCCACACTTGTGCTTCAAAGTACCACCATGATCTTTATGATAGAGAGTCTCCTATTTTGTCACTTTCATATACTAGTGGGAATTTTCATTATAGAACTTGGCTTGTATATTCCAACGATGGGCTTCCTCAAATCACCCTAGGTCTTCATGAGCAAGCAAGTTGGATGCACACCCACTTAGTTTTTATTTTTGAGCTATCATAAACTTATAGCTCTAGTGCATCCGTTGCATGGCAATCCCTACTCACTCACGTTGATATCTATCGATTGGCATCTCCATAGCCTGTTGATACGCCGAGTTGATGTGAGACTATCTCCCTCTTTTTGTCTTCTCCACAACCACCATATTCTATTCCACCTATAGTGCTATGTCCATGGCTCATGCTCATGTATTGCGTGAAAGTTGAAAAGGTTTGAGAACACCAAAAGTATGAAACATTTCTTGGTTTGTCATCGGGGTTGTGCATGATTTGAATATTTTGTGTGATGAAGATGGAGCATAGCCAGACTATATGATTTTGTAGGGATAACTTTCTTTGGCCATGTTATTTTGTAAGAAGACATAATTGCCTTGTTAGTATGCTTGAAGTGTTATTGTTTTTATGTCAATATTAAACTTTTTATTTGAATCTTATGGATCTGAACATTCATTCCACTATAAAGAAAAATTACATGGATAAATATGTTAGGTAGCATTCCACATCAAAAAATTTGTTTTTATCATTTACCTACTCGAGGACGAGCAGGAATTAAGCTTGGGGATGCTTGATACGTCTCCAACGTATCCATAATTTTTGATTGTTCCATCCTATTATATTATCTATTTTGGATGTTTTATATGCATTAATATGCTATTTTGTATTATTTTTGGGACTAACCTATTAACCCAGAGCCCAGTGCCAGTTTCTATTTTTTCCTTGTTTTTGAGCTTCGCAGAGAAGGAATACCAAACTGAGTCCAAACGGAATAAAACATTCGTGATGATTTTTCTTGGACCAGAAGACACCCAGGAGACTTGGAGATCAAGTCGGAAGAGCCACGAGGCGGCCACAAGGGGGGAGGGCGCGCCCCCTGCCTTGTGGGCCCCCCGTGACTCCACCGACCTACTTCTTCATCCTATATATTCCCAAATATCTCCAAACCACCAGAAGCATCCACGAAAACACTTTTCCACTGCCGCAACCTTCTGTACCCGTGAGATCCCATCTAGGGGCCTTTTCCGGCACACTACTGGAGAGGGATTCGATCACGGAGGGCTTCTACATCAACTCTATTGTCCTTCTGATGAAGCGTTTGTAGTTTACCTCAGACCTACGGGTCCATAGCTAGTAGCTAGATGGCTTCTTCTCTCTCTTTGATTCTCAATAGCATTTTCTCCTCGATGTTCTTGGAGATCTATCCGATGTAATCTTCTTTTGCGGTGTGTTTGTCGAGATCCGATGAATTGTGGATTTATGATCAGCTTATCTATGAATATTATTTGAATCTTCTGTGAATTCTTATATGCATGATTTGATATCTTTGTAATTCTCTTCGAACTATCGGTTTAGTTTGGCCGACTAGATTGGTTTTTCTTGCAGTGGGAGAAGTGCTTAGCTTTGGGTTCAATCTTGCGGTGTCCTTTCCCAGTGACAGTATGGGAAGCAAGCCACGTATTGTATTGTTGCCATCGAGGATAAAAAGATGGGGTTTACATAATATTGCTTGAGTTTATTCCTCTACATCATGTCATCTTACTTAATGCGTTACTCTGTTCTTCATGAACTTAATACTATAGATGTAGGCAGGAGTCGGTCGATGTGTGGAGTAATAGTAGTAGATGCAGGCAGGAGTCGGTCTACTTTACACAGACGTTATGCCTATATTTCATAATCATTGCCTTAGATATCGTCATAACTTTGTGCTTTTCTATCAGTTGCTCGACAGTAATTTGTTCACCCACCGTATTATTTGCTATCTTGAGAGAAGCCACTAGTGAAACCTATGGCCCCAGGTCTATTTTCCATCATATAAGTTTCCGATCTACTATTTTGCAATCTTTTACTTTCCGATCTATAAACCAAAAATACCAAAAATATTTTCTTTATGTTTTGTTTAGTTTCATCTATCTCTATCAGATCTCACTTTTGCAAGTAACCGTGAAGGGATTGACAACCCCTTTATCGCGCTGGGTGCAAGTTGTTTAATTGTTTGTGCAGGTCTTGGTGATTTGTGCGTTGTCTCCTACTGGATTGATACCTTGGTTCTCTAACTAAGGGAAATACTTATCTCTACTTTGCTGCATCACCCTTTCCTCTTCAAGGAAAAAACCAATGCAAGCTCAAGAAGTAGCACACCACTACGCTCCCGCCTGTTTCTGAGCTGGAATGCTGGCAAGGAAGCCCTCCCACCACGTGTTGATGGAGGTTCTATCGTCCGGTGGGCTCGAGTTAGTCTTTCCCTCTGCGGCGTTGACGGTCCTCCACACCGCCTGCGAGAAGGAGAAATATCTACAGAGATGAGTGACCATCTCATTGGATGACATGCAAAGGCGGCATATCGGATTGTGTGGCCATCCACGGATTGCCAGGTTTTCCACCGTGAGGATTCTTCCATGCAGGACGAGCCAGGCAAAGAGCTTGCATTTGGGTGTGGCCTGTGATTTCCAAACCTTAGCAGAGCGGAAAGGCACCAAGCGACCAGAGAACTGCATATGGTAGGAAGACTTGCTGGAGTATTCCCCTGAACCCGTCCAGTTCCAGCGGATGGAGTCTAGACGGGAGGAGTCAATGCCGGTGGTCTGCAGAAGCTGCCAAATGTCGAGGAATTTGCAGAGCTGGACGGAGTGCTCAACCGGGCAATGGCAGTAATCCAGCGATCCCCCTCTAGATCTTCACAAACCGTCATGTTCTTTCTTGTAGAAATCTTGTAGAGCTCAGGGGCACGAGTGCATAGAGGAGAATCCTAGATCCATTTATCCTTCCAAAAACAGGCACGCTTCCCATCTCCGATGGTGATAGTCATGGAGGCCCGGAATAGCGCCATGTCAGATTCACTGCAGGGTAGGTCGGTCAGGGTCCGCCCACTCGTACCAAGGCCATCGCAACCGCAAGGCACATCCAAAACGCTCCAGGTCAGTCACCCCAAGTCCACCCAAGTTTTTGCGGGTGCATACTAATTTCCAATTTACTAGGGAGCGCCCCGCGCCAGCATTCTCATTGTCATCAGCGATCCAAATAAAATTCTGAGCCAGCCTGTCCATCTTCTTGAGTGCCCGTTTGGGTAGGGGGAGGACCACCGCATGGTAGGTGATGGTAGGAATGATAACTGACTTTATGAGGTCCACCCGGCCAGCCCGTGTAAGGTTTCTTCCCTTTCGGCCCGGGATGCAAGCGGCAAACTTGTTGATGAGAGGTTGTAAGTCCACCTTCCGAAGACATGGATGTGTAGGGGGAGACCAAGGTATTTGTCGGGGAAGGCAGCCAGCTTGGCTGGGAAGACCGAAAGAGTGTCAACCAGGTCAATGTGCTCACAGTGGATGGGGAAGACTTCGGTCTTTTCAAGATTTGTTGTTAGTCCAGTGGCTTCGGCAAAAACATCCAGGATGTGACGGATGGCCAGTAACTCCTCCTTGTTCGGGTTGGCAATAATTCCGGCGTCATTAGCGTATAGTGAGGTTCTTAGCCTGGCAGTGTGAGTCTGAACTGGCTTAAGAACCCCCATATCTGTAGCCATGCTAAGGATTCGTTGTAGATGGTCAATGGCAAGGATGAAGAGCATGGGGGATATTGGGTCCCCCTGATAAAGCCCCTGAGCATGGTGGAAGGGGAGGCCCGGCCTCCCGTTGAAAAGCACCCGGGAAGTAGAGGATGACAGCGACAAGGAAATCCAGTCACGCATCTTCTGACCAAACCCCAGGGCCTGTAGCACCTCAAGCGGATACGGCCAATTGACGGAGTCGAATGTCTTAGATATTTGAAGCTTCAGGAAGAGACTCGGAGTCTTCGTATTGTGCAGAGCCTTGATCAAGTTTTGGACATGAAGGAAGTTATCATGGATGCAACATTTCTGGATAAAGGCACTCTGGCTTTTAGAGACAATGTTGCCAAGCACCGACACAACTCTATTGGCCAGTAGTTTTGAGAAGATCTTGGATATGCTATGAATTAGGCTGATTGGACGGTAGTCTCACACTCTTTGTGCATTAACAGACTTAGGCAGCAGGACTATATTTGCGGAATTGATGAGGTTTGCGTAGTCCCCGTGCATGTTAGCGAGGTGCATAATGGCCTCGCTAAGGTCGTCTTTGATGATTTCCCAACAAGTTTTGAGTGCCTTAGATTTCCTACTATTATTACTTGTCACTTGTTACAAATTATCTTGCTATCAAACTACCTGTTCCGATAATTTCAGTGCTTGCAGAAAACACCTGAAAACCGCTTATCATTTCCTTCTGCTCCTCGTTGGGTTTGACACTCTTACTTATCGAAAGGACTAAGATTCATCCCCTATACTTGTGGGTCATCAAGGGTCTTTTCTGGCGCCATTTCTGGGGAGTGAAGCGCTTTTGGTGAGTGGAATTTGGTAAGGAAAAGTGATCATGAGTTATTATTGTTGACATCACCCTTGAGGTGAATAGGTTGGGAGGCAAAATTATAAGCCCCTATCTTTCTCTGTGTCTGGCTGAAACCTTTTGCTCCATATATATGGTGTGAGTGTTAGCAATGATAGAAGACTAAATGATGGTTGAGTATGTGCACTTGCTAAATAAAGCTCTGACATGAGACCCTTCATGAAAAGATGATGAATTGCAATTGCATTGTTTACTAAGAACATAGTTTGTTAGTTTTCAAGAAAGTTTATTCTCTATACTTTGATGTTGTGATGAATTGTTACTTTCTCATGAGAAGTTTTATGATAAAGTTTATTGCTGTTATAATAATGATCATGATGCTACTATGTCCGTATTTTGTTTTTATCGACACCTCTCTCTCTAAACATGTGGACATGATTATCAATATCGGCTTTCGCTTGAGGGCAAGCGAGGTCTAAGCTTGGGCGAGTTGATACGTCCATTTTGCATCATGTTTTTCTACTGTTATTTATAGTGTTTTCAATCAATATAACACTTTGTGGAGCAATTCTAATGCCTTTTCTCTCATAATATGCAAGGTTTACACAAAGAGGGAGATTGCCGATAGCTGGAATTCTAGACCTGAAAAAGCTATGTCAGAGATACCTATTCTGCACATCTCCAAATGAGCTGAAATTTTACAGAGATTTATTTTGGAATAAATAAAAATAATAGAGTAAATAAGTACCAGAGGGGGCCATCTAGGTGCCCACAAGGCACCGGGGCGCGCCTGCCCCCCCCCCCCCCCCAGGCGCGCCCTGGTGGGTGGTGGGGCCCCTGTCCAGCCCCTGGTGCCCATCTGCTGGTATATGAGCCCGTTTGACGTAGAAAAAATAAGGGGAGGACTTTCGGGATGGAGAGCCGCCGTCTCAAGGCGGAACTTGGGCAGGAGCAATTTTGCTCTCCGGTGGAGCGATTCAGCCGGGAGGGGGAAATCGAAGCCATCGTCATCACCAACAACCCTCTCATCTTGGGAGGGTCAATCTTCATTAACATCTTCACCAGCACCATCTCATCTCAAACCCTAGTTCATCTCCTGTGTTCTATCTTTGTATCAAAACCTCAGATTGGTACCTATGGGTGACTAGTAGTGTTGATTACATCTTTTAGTTGATGCTAGTTGGTTTATTTGGTGGAAGATTATAAATTCAAATCCATTATTCTATTTAATATACCTCTGATCTTGAGCATGATTATGATTATGATTTGTGAGTAGTTGCTTTTGTTCTTGATGACATGGGAGAAGTCTTGTCATAAGTAATCATGTGAATTTGGTATTCGTTCGATATTTTGATGATATGTATGTTGTGATTGCCCTAGTGGTGTTATGTGAACGTCGACTACATGACACTTCACCATCTTTGGGCCTAAGGGAATGCATTGTGGAGTAGTTATTATATGATGGGTTGCTAGAGTGACAAAAGCTTAAACCCTAGTTTATGCGCTATTTCATAAGGGGCTGATTTGGATCCATATGTTTAATGCTATGGTTAGATTTTATCTTAATTCTTCTTTCGTAGTTGCGGATGCTTGCGAGAGGGGTTAATCATAAGTGGGAGACTTGTTCAAGTAAGAATGACACCCAAGCACCGGTCCACACACGTATCAAATTATCAAACTAGCGAACGCGAGTCAAACCAACATGATGAAAGTGACTAGATGAAATTCACATGTGTCCTCGAGAACGTTTTACTTACTATAAGAGACTGCTCCAGCCTGTCCTTTGCAACAAAAATGATTGGGCTACATTGCTGCACTATTTTGCTACTATTGTTACTTGTCACTTGTTACAAATTATCTTGCTATCAAACTACCTATTACCGATAATTCGAGTGCTTGCAGGAAACACCTTGCTGAAAACCGCTTGTCATTTGCTTCTGCTCCTCATTAGGTTCAATACTCTTACTTATCGAAAGGACTATGATTGATCCCCTATACTTGTGGGTCATCACTGCCTTCCCGAGAACTAGCATGTTCTCATCATTTACCTTAGAAACTTCTCCTCATGACTAGCTTGGCGAGAGTATTCGCACAAGCCCATTTGGTTGCTTTGATCTTCCTTGTAGTGAGCTTTTGGAACTTCTTCCTTGCTCTACAGTTGCTGAAGACGATCCCCTAAGTGAAAACTTGTTGCGGTTGCGTGGTGGATGAACTCAAATCACCACGTATGGGAGAATACCTCTGTGTAAACATCTACAAAACAATTTTTCAGTCCAAAATAATAAAACAATAATGATCCTATGGTACTCACATCATCATACTCCTCTAAAAAGATAAACAAATCCATGTCAAACACAAGTAAGATAAACAAATCCATGTCAAACACAAGTTTGAATCAAAAATATGCATCTCCTAGTCATGCAATGCTAGGCATGTAGAACACGGATTCACGAAAAATAAGTTGGGGATCGGAGGAGAAACATACCGTAGGTCGATCACATGGAAGGATTCGAACTAAAAACGAACAAGTAAAGAGATCGGGCGAAGTTTTGCTAGGGTTTGGAGGAAGAAGAAGAAGAAGAAAAGAGAGAGATGGGGGCAAAATACCTCCTTCCTCGGGCTTATGGGAGTCGCTGGCGTGCAAAAAAACCTCTCATACGGGCGCAAGCTCCCGCATGGAATGCCGTCTTCAACTTGGTTAACTTACCTTTGCCTGTGTGCAGATAAAACAACTGCTAAAATGGACGTTGGAATCCGTTTTGAACATCGTCGTGCATTTTGTTCTTGTGCTTCTGGTCGAAGATGCCAAATGGCCACTCGAACGGGCGCAGATACCAAATGTCCACTCAAACGGGCGTGTGCGCCCGTTTGGAACGCCGTCGAACGCTCTGGACTCAATGACGGTTTCTGTAGAGAATCAAAACGACCGCTCGGACGGGTGCATGTGCCCGTTTGATATATATGCCGTCCTTCACTCTGTTGTTTTGCGTTGGAACCTCTTGCAGGTCAAACGACCACCCATACGACCACTTCGATCGCAGGAAGGGCCGTCTTCTGGTTTGTTTCTTCCGAAACTTGTATTATTCTTTGTTTTCCTGTAGTGTTAGTTCCATAGCAATACATAGACATATATCCAGGCATTCAAACATCAATATAGCATATTATCTTGCACAAGGCTAAACCCTCATTAGAACAACTCTTCCAAACTCACTTCTTCACATGGAACTGCAATCACTCTTTTTATTTAAAACAAAACAAAAACTTACTTGTCCACTTTATTCATGTGAGCTGCCTCCCACGAAGCGCTTACTTTCAGTCAGATAGCTCGATCCTAATGGTGATCAAGGTTGTGCTAGAACATCAAGACCATAGCTTCTGGCATTCAGAATGATGCCTCCTCCTCTGTAGGTCTTCAATTTCTTTTTCCTGGGGAAATGCCTTATAAAGGGATCTTTAGCTGGTAAATCAAAACGTACATTCCCCTCAAACACATTTATCAGATCTTTGATAGTCCTTAGAAAAGGTCTAACAAGAATTATAGGAGCAATTGGATCTTCAGGCACATATACTATAATAAGATCAATCATGGCAGGGCATACATTAATTTGAACTATAACTCCATGCTTAATGCCTACTACATGAGTGAAAGCAGAATTATCCATATTCAATATAATCTCAGTACTAGCATAATGACCAAGATTGAGATTATCATAAACAGATTTGGGGATAGTGGAAACACTTGCCCCTAGATAACATAAAGCACTGAACTTATTAAGTCCTATCTCAATCTCTATAGTGGGTTCAAAAGCATCCTCTTGCTTAGCTGGTAACTTACTGAATAAATTTTTTCTTTCATCATCAAGTTCACATACCTTGGCTGCAACATGTTCAAGAAAGACATTATATGCTTCATCGTTAGTTGCCTCTAGTAGTGGATACTTCAAGGATATCATCTTGACAAAATCTGCAATGGTATAATTGTACTCTGGCACATGGCTTGTGTCAAGTACCTCAGCTTTCTCTTTGTTGCTTATTACCATTTTAACTTCTTCAACCGGGTTAGGCTCATGTTTACCTGCAACCTTGGCCAAAATCAAGGTTTGGCTCTCTACTATCTTTGCCACTTGTGCTTCCATATTCTTGGATCTGGCTTCGAGTATCTGCAGATCCTTTATTAGTTCAACAACCTTAGTAGTCAATTGACCGAGTAAGTTATCATGATTCTTCAAGATACTCTTGAAGTTTTCATTCTGCTCGGTCTAGCTATCAATAAAAGTTTTAAGGGTTTCTTCAAGAGTATTTCTATTGCTACCA
Source organism: Thinopyrum elongatum (assembly GCA_011799875.1). Taxonomy (NCBI): domain Eukaryota; kingdom Viridiplantae; phylum Streptophyta; class Magnoliopsida; order Poales; family Poaceae; genus Thinopyrum; species Thinopyrum elongatum. The sequence goes on along the minus strand of CM022299.1, from coordinate 115,743,186 downwards.
TTATGTGACACCCCCAATTTGACCGTACACTAATCATACACGCAAATGTGTATGACCAAGATCAGGGACTCATGGGAAGATATCACAACACAACTCTAGACACAAAAAATAAAATAATACAAGTTTTATATTACAAGCCAGGGGCCTCGAGGGCTCGAATACACAAGAGTCAGCGAAAGCAACAATATCTGAGTACAGGCATAAGTTAAACATGTTTGCCTTAAGAAGGCTAGCACAAAACAACAACGATCGAAAAGGCAAGGCCTCCTACCTGGGAGCCTCCTAACTACTCTTGGTCATCGGCGGTCTCCACGTAGTAGTAAGCACCATCGAGGTAGTCGTATACGTCGGTAGTGGCATCTGGCTCCTACCAAAAAGAAGAAAGTTGGGTGAAAAGGGGTAGCAAAGCAACCGTGAGTACTCATACAAAGTACTCGCAAGCATCAGATCTAGACTAAGTATGCATCAGTATCAAAGGAATGAGTTGTAACCGTGGACTGAACTACAGATTGCCAGAATGGAGGGGAAGGCCTAGCCTATCAAAGACTAGCATCTTCAAGCATCTTGTAGCATTCAGAAGAGCACAGAATAGCATATTATAATTAACAAGCATGTTGTAGTATCAACGCCCAAAGATCCTTCCTCGACTCCCTGTGAGAAATCAATCCAGGAGCCATCATATCCATCTCATGTCTCAAGTTTCCATTTCTAGTTGTAATAGATCGGGATACATCTCCGAGTGTCCATTACCGTGGACACGGCTATTCGAATAGATAACTTCCCTGCAGGGGTACACCACATTACCCAACATGCTTGATTACTCCGGCCGGACACACTTTCCTGGGTCATGCCCGGCCTTGAAATATCAACACGTCGTAGTCCTACCTAGGCTCCGCAGAGAGGTCCCCGCCGGTCTACATCCTAAGCGCTCCGGGGTCTTGGGCCCATCGCCCTTTGCACTACGGGTTGTTGCGTGTAGGGCGGGACCCAGTACCACCTCTGCCTAGATGGCGCCGACCCAGCCGTGCCACAATGCTGAACTAGATGTCCGACAGAGCTTTTGGAAGAAACATACAACGCCGAGTGCCCATATTTGTTCTCGTGTGGCGGTTAGTGCATATAGGCCAGTGGCCAACTCAGATCAACTACCCAAACCCTTAGTGTATTGGGAGCTCGCGGAGACGAGCGGAGACTCACGATCATGTGACCCCGTTCCCCGTCTCAAGGAAATACGGCAAGGGCCAGGCCCAACCCTCTCACTGGGGCGGTCTACCTGCCCGGCCGTGCCTCGTAATTATCTCGCGGGTGCTATCCGGGCCCGACCGACTTTCACAAGTATCTCTCGCAAGTACCGCTCGGGGCTGACCCGACTTTAACAAAGGTCTGAAGTAAAGCCAGGGTAACCGTGTGTTCATAACATCAAGGGAGAAACCCGAGGAATCACACTCGGTGGAATCCACGTGATGTAATCGTCAAGCTGAACTTAGGAGAAATCACCCTCGAGGTTCACACTTGAAGGGTTGCACGACAGAGTCATTATCGGGAGTGGTGAAGGAGGAATCACCCTCCGTAGACCACGAACGATTAGCTACACTACAGAGATCTCATCAGAAGTGCAATACGAGGTATCACCCTCGGCACTCGATAGTAACTCTGCAGAGTCGTCCAACTAAGGGGGTGTGCGGTGATGTGTCGGTCTCTGGTCATTGATCACATTGATCGAGTCATCGGTCAAGAAGCGGGGGCAATAGGGACAAGGTGGGGTCACTGGTGGATCACCAACCAACCTATACTAAGCAGTTTAGGATAAGCAGGTAGGTAACAATATCAGGTTACAAAAGTAGGCTATGCATCAGAATAGGAGCAAACAATTACAGTAGCAAAATCTAATGCAAGCATGAAAGAGAATGGAATGGGCGATATCGGAATGATCAAGGGGAGGGGGGCTTGCCTGGAAGCTCTGCTGAAAGGAAGAAGAGTCGACGGTGATGTAGTCGATCACAGGGGCAACATCGGTCTCGGGGTCTACCAGAGAGAAGAGGGGGAAGAAACAGTAAATATAAACCAAACAGATGCAACACAAATGCACGACGTGACAATAAGCGGTGCTAGGTGTACCCTAACGCAGTACTAGGTGATACTGGCGAAGGGGGAAAACATCTGGGAAAGTATCTCAGGTGTTAGGCATTTTCGGATAGATGAAACGGAGGGGGACGGTTGCATGTTCGCTATGCTAGGGACGTGTGGCAGATGAACGGAGTGCGTATTCGGATTCGTCATATTTTTCTGAGTAACTTTCATATATAAATTATTTTCATCCGAGTTACGGATTATTTTATATTAATTTTCAAAGTTTTAAATACTTTCTGAATTCATTACTATTTAAATTAATTCAAAAATAGGATTATGGCATCAGCATGATGTCATCATGATGTCAATAGTCAACACTATTGACTCAGTCAAACTGGGCAGTGGGGTCCACTGTCATAGAGTGATAGCTAATTATCCCAGTTAACTAGTTTAATTAGACAGGTTAATTAAGTTAAGTTAATTAACCTAAATTAATTAAGTTAATTAATTCGTTAATTAATTAATTAATATAATTTTTAATTCATTTTTCGTTATACAGGGGCTGGGCCCCACGTGTATGTGGCCCAGGGGCCATCCGGGGCGGGTGCGGCTAACGGGCGCAGGGGTGCGTGCAGAGCCAGGCGTGGCTGTGGGCGTGTAGCAGGCGGCGCGCAGGGGCGAGCGGGGCGAGCAGCGGCGGCCACGGTCGCAGCAGCGGCGGTGGTAGTGCAGCAAGCAGTGACTGGGCGACGCTAGGGCACACGCGCGGAGGCGCAGCCGGGCGTAGGGCAAGGCGTGGGCGCGCGCGCATGGAGCGCGGCGGCGGAGCCCACGACGCGGGTTGGACAGGGGCTAGGCGCGATCACGGTTGCGGTGACCGCAACCATAGCCAAATCTTGGGCGGCGCGAGGTAGCGACATATGGCGTCGGGACAAGGGGGAAGCGGGGCACGGGAGCTCACCGTGTGGGCGCACGGGGGCCCGGTGACGGGTTAGTAGCAGCAGCGGTGCGACAACGATGGTGGACGACGGCGGCGACCCGAAGAAGAAGAGGGAGTGAGCGTCGTCTTGGAGGTCCTCGGCGCCATCATAGTGGTGCAGACGGGGCCACAGAGTACGGCGATTCTTCTAGGCAGGGTCTCAGGCGGCGGCGAGAACGGTGGACGTGCGGGCAAGCTCGTCCATGGCGACGGGCTTGTCGGACGTGGCGGATCTGGAGGAGGGGGAGAGGTGGAGAGCGAGAAAAAGGGCGAGTGGGGTGGCAGGGCGAGTGGGAGAGGTGGCAGGGGGAGGCCGAGGCGTCGGGGATCTTATCCCCTCGCCGACGACGCCGGCGAGCTGGTCGGGTGGCGACCGCTCGGTCGCCCCAGGTCGGACGGACAGTGAGCGGGGGAGGGAGGTGACAGAGGGGGGGAGCTAGGCCGGCTGGGCCGAGGTCTTCCATTGTGGCCTAAGGCCCAGGGCTGTGGGGGGGATCCTTTCTTTCCTTTTTATCATTTTGTTTTTCTTTTTATTCTTTTCTGTTTTCTATTAGTTTCATTTTATTTTAGTTTTTGTAAAATATACAACTAGACCCCAAATTAGTATTTATAAATAGGCCACTGCCATAATTAATTTGGTATAATAATTAAATAGTTTGCATCTGTTTATTAATTAAAAAGCATTTAAATAATTGTATTTATCACTGATTTAATTAGTTTAGGTCATTTAAACACTTTGCAAAAATGTTGGTTCACCACCAATATTAACAAATGATTATTTTCCACAATTTGAACATTTTAGTTTTCATGTTTGAGAACTTTTGTATTTCACTTAGAATTTGAATTTGAGTTAGATTTGGGACAAGGTCATGACTAGCAAATTAATTGTTATGACTTGGCAGTCATTAGCAGGAGATTACTGTAGCTTAATTATCCGTGCGTTACAAATCTCCTCCACTACAAGAAATCTCGTCCCGAGATTTAGGAGGTAGACGGGAACAAAGCGGGGGTATTCATCACTAAGACAATCCTTGTGTTCCCAAATGGCTTCATCTTCAGAATGATTTGACCACTGGATTTCAAAAGTTTGATAGCCATCTGACAGGTGCAATGTTCAGCTTGATCGAGAACATGGACCGGATGCTCTCTGTAAGTGAGATCATAGTGCAGGGGTTGAGCTTTATAAGCCATGGGGTTGTAGCAATAAGACTTGCTACTCAGGGCTTCGGCCATGACATTAGCCTTGCCAGGGGTATAAGAAATATCGTAGTCATAGTTTGTAATTGTTTCCATACATTGCTGATTTCAGAGATCCAGATCTAGCTGAGTAATCAGATACTTCAGACTTTGATGATCGGTGAAGATCTCGCAATGATTACCAAAAAGGAAATGTTGCCACAACTTCAGTGCAAACTTAACTGCAGCAAGATCAAGGTCATGGCCTGGGTAGTTCTTTTGAAAAGACATCCTGGAATTCACAAATGATTGAAGCATTTTCGATTCTCACAAGAGGAGAAGTGTTTACGCATTCTAGGAATAAATCCGTGCTTCTGCATTTGGAACAAGATGAGTATGGTAGCGTACTATTTCATTTGAAGGATGTAGTAGGTGGACAGTTTTAGTGGCGCAAATGATAGAAGTGGTATGTGTTTTCAACCATTCCATTCCCAGAATGAGGTCAACATTGGATGACTTCAAATCAATGGGGGAAACATGGAGTTCCAACCCTTCAATTTCAACTGGGACGTTGTGACTAACCATGGTGGTCCGACACTGGCCTGCAAACTGCAGCTTGGAATTCTGGCCAAGTGATGGCGGTTCCAACAGGTAAGGAATGCATGTGGCTATCCCACCATTGAGCAGCGGGACCTTTCAGGTAATAGGCCGCGAAGGTGACATAGTTGGCAGGGGCTACATCAGCAGACTCCAACTCGAAAATGATGTCACTGAGCCAGTCATCAGCATCAAGGGGTTAAGCTGAGCTACGATAGATGACAGGGTTGAGACGCACAAAGTCTTGCAGAGTCACTGGGGCTGGTTGCTGATTCATATTGGGACGTGGGAACTGCGCCATGACTTCTTCCATGAACTGGCGATTCAGCTCAAACTGCTGTATCATTCCGGCCATGTATTCGGGCGGTGGTGGATTGTCGCCACCACGGCCACGACCAGCGGGTCAAACCATCCTGCTTAAATGTAACAGGGGGTAGCTTAGCAAGGGGTGGAGCAAGTGTATGGAGTCATTCATGATGTAATGAGAACAATGAGCAAAGGCGCAGTATGTGCAAAGCAGTAGGCATTAAAGACATACCAATACATATATAGAGCCAATTACATGCTGTTCGTATGAGTTCAGACGAGAAACATCCTAGACATACTAGGCGGCACGCATGCACGCGATGGAGGGATATAACAACGGGACATAGCAAAGGCTACATCAACGTCGGAGAAAACCATTGGGGCAAGGGATCTGCAAGTGACGACACAGGGTTCCCTCGATATGAGGATCATGCGGTCAGTGAACATTGTGAAGCAGATCTTGGCCCTCAATTGAGAAGGGGGTAAGCAAAACCTCCGGGTGGATGTGATCACGAGATCCTAATGTTTGAGATAGCAAAATCATTTAACCCGAATAGAAGATAGATCAGAGTCTCAGAGTAAGACGAGGAATAAAAGATCCTAATACCTCCCAATTGAGATGTGGGCCCATAAGCCACACAACAATGTTAGTAAATGTTTTTGAAAGACTAAACTCAACTTCGGCCAAGGAGTTGGAAAGGGGGCTACCTACAGGCAGTCGGCTCTGATACCAACTTATGACGCCCCCGATTTGACCGTACACTAATCATACACGCAAATGTGTATGACCAAGATCAGGGACTGATACGTCTCCAATGTATCTATAATTTTTTATTGTTCCGCTATTATATTACCAACTTTGGATGTTTTATATGCATTAATATGCTATTTTATATTATTTTTGGGTCTAACTTATTAACCTAGAGCCCAGTGCCAGTTTCTGTTTTTTCCTTTTTTTGAGTTTCGCAGAAAAGGAATATCAAACGGAGTCCAAACGGAATAAAACTTTCGCGATGATTTTTCTTGGACCAGAAGACACACGTAGGACTTGGAGTCCAAGTCAGTGAGTCCTCGAGGCAACCACAAGCCAGGGGGGCGTGCCCTAGGGGGGGCGCACCTAGGACTTGTGGCCCCCTCGGAGACCCCCTGACCCCCTTCTTTTGCCTATAAATACAGAGATATTCCAGAAACCCTAGAGGCATCCACGAAAATACTTTTCCACCGCCGCAGGTCTCTAATCTCGTGAGATCCCATCTGGATGCCTTTTCCGGTACTCTGCCGAAGGGGGACTTGATCACGGAGGGCTTCTACATCAACCTTGCTGCCCTTCCGATGATGTGTGAGTAGTTTACCACAGACCTACGGGTCCATAGCTAGTAGCTAGATGGCTTCTTCTCTCTCTTTGATCTTCAATACAATGTTCTCCTCGATGTTCTTGGAGATCTATTCGATGTAATCTTCTTTTGCGGTGTGTTTGTCGAGATCCGATGAATTGTGGATTTATGATCAGATTATCTAGGAATATTATTTGAATCTTCTCTGAATTCTTATATGCATGATTTGATATCTTTGTATTTCTCTTTGAATTATTGGTTTGGTTTGGCCAACTAGATTGGTAGTTCTTGCAATGGGAGAGGTGCTTAGTTTTGGGTTCAATCTTGCGGTGTTCTCACCCAGTGACAGAAGGGGTAGCGAGGCACGTATTGTATTGTTGCCATCAAGGATAAAAAAGATGGGGTTTATATCATATTGCTTGAGTTTATCCCTCTACATCATGTCATCTTGCTTAAGGCATTACTCTGTTCTTATGAACTTAATACTCTAGATGCATGTTGGATAGCGGTCGATGTATGGAGTAATAGTAGTAGATGCAGGCAGGAGTCGGTCTACTTGTCACGGAAGGTTATGTTATGGATGAGGAGGCAACTAGAGATATTCTTGCTTGTAAGGATAGAGATGATCTAGAGAAATTATTATGCAAGTATAAAGAAAAATCTCTGAATGCTAAAATGAAATATGATCCTAAGTTTGCTACTTCACCTATCTTTATTGATGATAAGGATTATGAATTCTTTGTCGACCCAGAGTTAATTACTTTGGTTGAATCTGATCCTTTCCATGGTTATGAAACTGAAACTGTTGTGGCACATCTTACTAAGTTGAATGACATAGCCACCCTTTTTGCTCATGATGAGAAAATTCGGTATTACTATATCCTCAAATAATTTCCGTTCTCATTAAAGGGTGATGCTAAAGCTTGGTACAATACTCTTGCCCCTGGTTGTGTGCGTAGTCCCCAGGATATGATTTATTACTTCTCTAAAAAATATTTTCCTGCTCATAAGAAACAAGCTGCCTTGCAGGAAATATTTAGTTTTGCGCAAATTAAAGAAGAGAGTCTCCCACAAGCTTGGGGGAGGCTTATCCAATTGCTAAATGCTTTGCTTGATCATCCTCTTAAGAAAAATGAAATACTTGATATCTTCTATAATGGACTAACCGATGCTTCTAGGGACTTCCTAGATAGTTGTGCTGGTTGTGTTTTCAGGGAACAAACTATTGGGCAAGCTGAAGAATTATTGAATAACATGTTGAAAAATTATGATGATTGGACTCTCCCTGAACCACCTACTAAACCCACTCCGAAGAAGAGGGTTATTTTATATCTCAGTCCTAAAGATATGCAAGAGGCAAAGAAATCTATGAAGGAAAAAGGTATTAAAGCTGAGGATGTCAAAAATTTACCTCCTATTGAAGAAATACATGGGCTTGATACACCACCACTTCCTAAGGTGGTAGAGGTAAATTCTCTGATGAAATTCAGTGATAATGATAATCCTCACAGTATGCACCCTAGCCAATGCCTTTATGAGTTTGAAAATTATATTAGAAAGCAAGATCACTTCAATGCAAATGTTATGAAACAATTGAAATACAATTCTGATGTGATTGCTCGCTTGAGTGGCTTGTTATTTAGAATCTCACATGATGTTAGAGGTGTGGGAAAGCATGCTTCTATGGTTCAAACTCAGTTAGAACAAGTTGCTAAATCTCAAAGAAAGTTGTTAAATGAAATGAACAATAACATACATGACTTTGCTGTTAGAGTAGCAACTAGAGGAGGCAAAATGACTCAGGAACCACTTTATCCTGAGGGACACCTAAAAATAATTGAACAAGACTCTCAAAGAGTTAACAATGATGCACGTAGTCCTGCTAAAAAGAAAAAGAAGAAGGAAAATGATAGGACTTTGCATGCCTCTAGTGAACCAGAAGTAGAAAAACCTCCTGATAATGATAATGAAGTTTCTATTTCTGATGCTGAAACTCAACCTGGTAGTGAACACTCACCTTTTGATAATGAAAAATATAATGATGAGGTTCATGAAGGCACTCAAACAAATAATAAAGAACCAGACAATGATGTTGAGATAGAACCAGCAGTTGAGCTTGATAACCCACAACCTAAGAATAAAAGATATGATAAAAGAGACTTTGTTGCTAGAAAACATGGTAAGGAAAGAGAACCATGGGTTCAAAAAGCTATGCCCTTTCCACCTAAGTCAACTAAAAAGAAAGATGATGAAGAATTTGAACGCTTTGCTGAAATGCTGAGGCCAGTCTTTTTGCATACTAGCTTGACTGATATCTTAAAAATGCCTCCTTATGCAAAGCACATGAAAGATCTCATCACCAATAAGAGAAAAATACTGGAAGCTGAAATCTCCACTATGCTTTCTAATTATACTTTTAAAGATGGGGTACCTAAAAAACTTGGATATCCGGGAATACCAACTATACCTTGCTCCATCAAAAGAAATTATGTGAAAACTGCTTTGTGTGATTTGGGAGCTGGTGTTAGTGTTATGCCTTTCTCTTTATATAAAAGACTTGATTTGAATAAACTCACACCTACTAAAATATCTTTGCAAATGGCTGACAAATCAACTGCCATACCTATTGGTATCTGTGAGGATGTGCCCGTTGTTGTTGCTAATGTTTACTATTTTGACTGACTTTGTTATACTTGAGATGCCCGAGGACGACAACATGTCGATTATCCTTGGTAGACCCTTCTTGAATACTGCAGGGGCTGTTATTGATTGCAATAAAAGCAAGGTCACTTTTCATATCAATGGTAATGAGCATACGGTGCACTTTCCGAAGAAACAATTCCAAGTGAATGGTATCAATGTTTTTGAAAAATTTCTGACAATCACTATTGGAAGTTTTCAACTACCTCTACCTACTGTTAAAAAGAAATATGAAATGCTTATTGTTGGGGACGTTCATATCCCCGTTGAGGTAACTTAGTGATTTACGAAAGTTCTTCGGTTTCATGCTAATCGAAAGTGGTTGCTAATAAGACTTGATCAACCTTATTAATGGATCATTTTTTAGAGGCATGAAGTTGATGAATTTAGTGAGCACTACCTTGTGTCCCAACCTTTTGTTTTCCGTTTTTATTAGTTAAATAAAATAAAATAGCATGTTTTGTCTGTTTTCTGATTTTCCGTGGAATAAAAAATGACCCAAAATAAAAGTTCTCGGAATGCTCTGAAAATTTAATATGATTTTTTTCTGAATATTTAAGAATTTTTGGTGCAAATAATATCAGAGGGAGGTGCACCAGGTGGGCACAACCGACCTGGGCGCGCGAAGACTCCCAAGCGTGCCCTGGTGGGTTGTGGTCCCCATGTGGGCCCCCTCACTTATCTCTTCATCCCACATCATCACCTACCTCCAGAAAAAAATCACCATTGCTCTCGCTATCGTGTTCTTGCTCTCAAACCCGCGGATTTCAATCTCTTTGCTCGAAGCTCCGTTTCCGAAACTGTTTCGGGGAATTGTTGCTTGGTGTGTGACTCCTCCGTTTGTCCAATTAGTTTTTTGCTTTAGTGGATTATATTTTGAATAATTAGCTACTCTTGGTGCTGCTATAGATGAGCTTGCATGTTGAATTCTTAGAGTTCTAAATAGTTTGAATGCTTGCTATGGCCTCTATGCATCCCTATGAGTCGTTGTTACCAATCTTGTGAAGTTTTGTTGATAAATTTTTTGTCACCCAAATTTTTTTAGAAAATTGTACGCGAATATGATGAACCTGTTTGGAAGGAGTTCTTTGAGGAGGAGATCCTCGGGGGCATCTTCTAGCGACAGTTCCGCTCGTCGGTCTTATGTTGAACCAAGTGAGGGTTCCATACGAGATGCCGCCACCAAAACATGTCTATGGCCATGCGATGATTATATGGTGAGTGTGTGCATTAAGGAGGAATTTGAGCAATATGTTCACAATGCCGATCTCGGTCCCTACATTTCAGATAAGTGCAATCAACACCACACTCTCACTGAATCATTTGTCAAAGGATTTACATTCCATCCTCGTGAGTCTCGGGTGTCATTTAAATTGTATGAAAATCCATTTACCATATCTTTAGAAAGATTTGCTCACCACTGCAAAATTCCATTCTGGGGTTCGCTTGATGAACCACCAAGAGCTGAGTACCAAACATTTTTTAGTAGCCTTTGCTATGGTGAGATTAGGGGAGTGACGCAAGGTAGAATAAAGAGCATTCATTTTCCCGCAATTCAGTATTTTGCATTATTCAATGGGAAATGTATTGTAGGTAAACAAGATTGTAGTACAATTTGTGCTCCAGACATGAGCCTCATACACACCGCTCTCACCGGTGACAAAAGTTATAATCTTGGAGCGATTGTTGCACGCAGGTTGCAACACAACGCTAATAGTGGTTATTTTTATGGTGGAATTTATGCCACACACTTAGCAAGAGAGCTGGGTGTTTCACCTTTGCCATATGACCCTATTTTGCCCACGCAGTATTTAGACTTTGATGCTATGAAATGTCATAAGATCCTTAGAGGTGATCCCACTAATTTCACCTATAAATTGTTGTTTAATCAAGACTCCGTTGTACACACATATTTGCCTGCGCCTGCTCTCTTTGATGCTCACAGTAAGGGAAGATATTTTGTTCTGGAGAGCGAGGCTCGAGCTCATAACGCGGCAGTTGTGGCTGCACGGCAAGCTGAGGCATCCGCACCGAGAGCCTCCGTGAGCTATCACCCCGACTACTATGCAAGCTACTGATTGATTACCAAGTTAGGCCAAAAGCCTAAGCTTGGGGGAGTACGTATTTCCACCGACATTACATTCATGTTCACACATTTCATCTGTCAGTGTCCACACCTTTTCATTGTATTATCCATGCTTAATTTATTTTCTCACTTACTTCTTGTGTGTTTGAAAAACTTTGAGAAAATCCAAAAATATTTCTTGCTTCTTTTTGATTTTTCTTTCTAGAGTAGTTAGTTGTAGCACTAAAAAGAAAACCCAACAAGATTTCCTTGTTCTTCTTTAGCTTGTTGGGAGCTTTCCCGTGTAAATATTTTTTCTCATTTTTTGCTTTTTCCCTTTTTATTTGCTTCTTATAGATAAAACCAAAAACTCCAAAAATATTTAAGTGTGTTTCTCTGAATTTCTTTTCTTTTCATGGAGTCGTACCGAGGAGAAGACCACGATGAAAATGCTGAGTGGCTCTCATATGCATTATTTTTAATCTAATAGAGAGCCCATTTTACCTTGTCTTCTCCTGTTGAATAAAATGTTTGTAGATTCCAGCTTAGTCAATGGCACTCTTGCACTGTTATTATTTTCTTATCGTTCGGTCGTGCAAGTGAAAGGCAATAATGACGATATTCGATGAACTGGCCGTGGCACAGAGAAACGGGTATGAACTCAACTTGTTCTGTTTTTGTAAATATGTTTAACCTAGTATCCATGATTCAGCCCATTATGATTAAACATGTTTGCAATGACAATTAGAGATTATAGTTTCTCATGCCATGCATAAGTAGCTAGGAGTGGATAATGATTTATCTTGGATGCCAACATTGCATTAAAATGATTGTGACGTAGTATGATGATATGGTATCCTCCTCTGAATGTTCGAGTGGCTTGACTTGGCACATGTTCATGCATGTAGTTGAATCAAAACCAACATAGCCTCTATGGTATGTATGTTCATGGTGTTCATATCCTACTCATGCTAGTGTCTAATGTTACTTATGCATAATGCATGTTCATGACCGATGTTGCTCTCTAGCTGGCCGCTTCTCAACCTATTTGCTAGCCTACGCCTGTACTAAGTGGGAATTCTGCTTGTACATCCAAAACCGGAAACCCAAGTTATTCCAGATGAGTCCACCATACCTACCTATATGCGGTATTACCCTGCCGTCCTAAGTAAATTTGCATGTGCCACCTCTAAAAACTTCAAATAAATATCCCTTTTGTGTGCCTGGATCGTTCATGGAACGACAGGAGGTAGTCGGTATCTTCCATGCTAAGCGGATTATTCTAAGGTCGAGTGTTTATTCACTCGCCATCGCACGAGAAAGGGGCGGTAATAGGGATTCCCAGTCCCAAACTGCAAACAGAAAAGAGCTTACAAATAGTCAAACAAAAACTCCTACGGAGTCATAACCTTTACTTCATCGCTTGGGAACCGCTACTAATGTGTTTAGCATGGAAGATATTGATAACTGATGGTCGTGAAGTAAACAAGAAGGGTGCATCTCTCAAAATATTATTTACCTCTGTTTTAAAAACTTGAGCTCTGGCACCTCTGCAAATCACTGCTTCCCTCTGCGAAGGGACTTTCTATTTACTTTTATGTTGTGTCATCACCTTCTAAAATAAGCGCCAGAACCTGAGAGCACTGCTGTCATGCTGATGCATTGTGTGTAGCTAACGTTGGGTGCATCATGACTGGATCTTTTCTACCATGAATTACAATGTTTAGTCACGGCTTGCACTTTGGAGGTGCTCTGCATTTATGTTTTGCGGTCTCAGAAAGGGTGAGAGAGATACCACTACTGTCATATTATATCATGGTTATTTTGATAACGTGTTGTTGTTTGAGATGTCTTATTATTGCTCGCTAGCTGATTATGTCATTGATATGAGTTAATATAATTTTTAAGAGTTATTGTCGGCATGGTTAGTTATAATGTTGGCTGAAAACCTGGGTGTTGTTTAAGCTTATTTATGCAAACAAGAGCAAAAGATTTTGTAAAAGTTTTTCTTTTTCACTTTCAGTTTATCAACTAAATTGCTTGAGGACAAGCAAAGGTTTAAGCTTGGGGGAGTTGATATGTCTCCAACGTATCTATTTTTCCTAACGCTTTTCCTCTTGTTTTGGACTCTAATTTGCATGATTTGAATGAAACTAACCCGGACTGACACTGTTTTCAGCAGAACTACCATGGTGTTGTTTTTGTGCAGAAATAAAAGTTCTCGGAATGGAATGAAACTTTACGAGGATTTTTTATACAATAAAAGAGAATTTCTGGAGCCAAGAACCACCAGAGGGGGGCACCTGGGTGGGCACAACCCACCAGGGCGCCCCCCCCTCCAGGCGCGCCCAGGTGGGTTGTCCCCACCTGGTGGCCCCGCAGACCCTGAAACCGATGCTATAAAATCACATATTTCCAGAAAAAAATTAGGGAGAAAGAATTATCACGTTCCACGAGACGGAGCCGCCGTCACCTCCTGTTCCTCATCAGGAGGCCAAATCTGGAGTCTGTTTGGGGCTTCGGAGAGGGGGATCTTTGATCTTCGCCATCACCAACCCTTCTCCATCGCCAATTCCATGATGCTCCCCATCGGGAGTGAGTAATTCCTTCGTAGGCTCGTTGGTCAGTGAGGAGTTGGATGAGATTCATCATGTAATCTAGTTAGTTTTGTTATGGCTTGATCCTAGTATCCACTATGTTCTGAGATTGATGTTGCTATGACTTTGCTATGCTTAATGCTTGTCACTTTCGGCCCGGGTGCCATGATTTCAGATCTGAACTGTTTATGTTATCATCATTATATCTATGTTCTAGATCCGATCTTACAAGTTATAGTCACCTACTATGTGTTATGATCCGGCAACCCCGGAGTGACAATAGTCGGGACCACTCCTGGTGATTACCGTAGTTTGAGGAGTTCATGTATTCACCGTGTGTTAATGCTTTGTTCAGGTTCTCAATTAAAAGGAGGCCTTAATATCCCTTAGTTTCCAATAGGACCCCACTACCATGGGAGGGTAGGACAAAAGATGTTATGCAAGTTCTTTCCATAAGCACGTATGACTATTTACGGAATACATGCCTACATTATATTTATGAACTAGAGCTAGTGCCGTATCGCCCTAGGTTATAACTGTCACATGATGAATATCATCCAACAAGCCACCGATCCAATGCCTACGAATTTATCTTATATTGTTTTTGTTAAGTTACTACCGTTGTTGTTACTATTGCTATTGCTACTGCTATCAAACTATCATACTACTTTGCTACTGATCACTTTGCTGCAGATAATTAATCTCCAGGTGTGGTTGAATTGACGACTTAGCTGCTAATACTTACAAATATCCTTTGGCTCCCCTTATGTCGAATCTATAAATTTGGGTTGAATACTCTACCCTCGAAAACTGTTGTGATCCCCTATACTTGTGGGTTATCAGGTCTCCAAAAAAAAGAGGAGCCTAAAAAAAGAGAGAAAAAGACAGAAGGGACAATGTTACTATCCTTTTCCACACTTGTGCTTCAAAGTAGCACCATGTTCTTCATTGTAGTGAGTCTCCTATGTTGTCACTTTCATATATTACTAGTGGGAAATTTTCATTATAGAACTTGGCTTGTATATTCCAACGATGGGCTTCCTCAAATGCCCTAGGTCTTCATGAGCAAGCAAGTTGGATGCACACCCACTTATTTTTCGTTTGAGCTTTCATATACTTATAGCTCTAGTGGATCCGTTACATGGCAATCCCTACTCACTCACATTGATATCGATTGATGGACATCTCCATAGTCCATTAATTTGCCTAGTTGATGTGAGACTTTCTCCCTACTTTTGTCTACTACCACCTTCTATTCCACCCATAGTGCTATGTCCATGGCTCACGCTCATGTATTGTGTGAAGAGTTGAAAAAGCTGAAGCACGTTAAAAAGTATGAAATAATTGCTTGGCTGACACCAGGGTGGGTATGATTTATACTTTGTGCTGAGAAGAGGGAGCATAACAAGACTATATGATTTTGTAGGGATAACTTTCTTTAGCTATGTTATTTTTGAAGCTTCATAATTTTATTTCTAGTATGCTTGAAGTATTATTGTTTTGATATTGATAAACTTTTGTTTTGAATCATATGGATCTGAACATTCATGCCAAATAAAGAACAAATACATTGCTAAATATGTTAGGTAGCATTCCACATCAAAAAATATGTTTTTATCATTTACCTACTCGAGGACAAGCAGGAATTAAGTTTGGGGATGCTTGATACGTCTCCAACGTATCTATAATTTTTTATTGTTCCACGCTATTATATTACCAACTTAGGATGTTTTATATGCATTAATATGATATTTTATATTATTTTTGGGACTAACTTATTAACCTAGAGCCCAGTGCCAGTTTCTGTTTTTTTTTCCTTTTTTTGAGTTTCACAGAAAAGGAATATCAAACGGAGTCCAAACGGAATAAAACTTTCGCGATGATTTTTCTTGGACCAGAAGACACACGTAGGACTTGGAGTCCAAGTCAGTGAGTCCTCGAGGCGACCACAAGCTAGGGGGCACGCCCCTAGGGCTTGTGCCCCCCTCGGAGACCCCGTGACCCCCTTCTTTGGCCTATAAATACAGAGATATTCCAGAAACCCTAGAAGCATCCACGAAATACTTTTCCACCGCCGCAGGTCTCTGATCTCGTGAGATCCCATCTGGAGGTCTTTTCCGGTACTCTTCCGGAGGGGGACTTGATCATGGAGGGCTTCTACATCAACCTTGCTGCCCTTCCGATGATACGTGAGTAGTTTACCACAGACCTACGGGTCCATAGCTAGTAGCTAGATGGCTTCTTCTCTCTCTTTGATCTTCAATACAATGTTCTCCTCGATGTTCTTGGATATCTATTCGATGTAATCTTCTTTTGCGGTGTGTTTGTCGAGATCCGATGAATTGTGGATTTATGATCAGATTATCTATGAATATTATTTGAATCTTCTCTGAATTCTTATATGCATGATTTGATATCTTTGTATTTCTCTTCAAATTATTGGTTTGGTTTGGCCAACTAGATTTGTAGTTCTTGCAATGGGAGAGGTGCTTAGTTTTGGGTTCAATCTTGCGGTGTCCTCACCCAGTGACAGAAGGGGTAGCGAGGCACGTATTGTATTGTTGCCATCAAGGATAAAAAAGATGGGGTTTATATCATATTGCTTGAGTTTATCCCTCTACAGCATGTCATCTTGCTTAAGGTGTTACTCTGTTCTTATGAACTTAATACTCTAGATGCATGCTGGATAGCGGTCGACGTGTGGAGTAATAGTAGTAGATGTAGGCAGGAGTCGGTCTACTTGTCATGGACGTGATGCCTATATTCATGATCATTGCCTTAGATATCTTCATAACTTTGCGCTTTTCTATCAATTGCTCGACAATAATTTGTTTACCCACTGTATGCTTTATTCAAGAGAGAAGCCTCTAGTGAAACCTATGGCCACCGGGTCTATTTTACATCTATTATTTTCAGATCTATAAAACCAAAAACCCAAAAATACCTTGCTGCAATTATTTTGTGTTTACTTTATTTAGCTTTTTACTTTAGTTTTAATTCTATCTCTATCATATCTCACTCTTGTTCGTGACGTTGAAGGGATTGACAACCCCTTTTCCGCGTTGTGTGCATGTGTTTGTTAGTTTGTGCAGGTGCATATATTGGGGACTTTCTTGTACCTCCTACTGAATTGATTCCTTGGTTCTCAAACTGAGTGTAACACCCCGAGAATCTTGCTACAGTAATCTCCCCCAAATGGTAGCCATGTCATCATGATTACTATGCAAGTTGACACTTGTTCAAAAAAAATCAAATTCAAATTCAAAATTTAATTGCAAGTGAAAATATTATTTCTTCAAATAGTAAAACAAAAATGTTGGTCATGTCCCATAAAATCCCTAAGTAATTATCATGTTGAAAACAACCTCATTTGAATTACCAAAATGGCCCTAGAAATTTATTAATTGGATTAGCAGAAAAATATTTGACCTTTTCAATTATTAAAAATATTTAAACCTTTTCAATTGCTCTGAAACTTTTTGTGCAATACCACAATATTGAGCTTGATTTATGTGCAAAGTATCACATTTGACAAAAACCGTTTAGTAGCTACCTTAATTAGAAAACATAGAAGGTTTAATTAAAAATAGAAAAATAAAAAGAAATGAGGAAAGCCCCTGAGCACGTGGCCTCTCACTTCCCCTGTTCCAGGCCCAGCCCATCTGGCCGGCCTTTCTCTTTTCTCTTGCCAGAGAAGGAGACAACGCCATGGCGTGGCGTCTGGCTGCCCGTCCACGTGCCCGATGCCGCCGTGTCGATCATCCGGTGAGCCCCCAAGGTGTATAAGGCCCTCCCCACCCCGTAGACGAACCCTAGCTCCATTCCCCTCGCTCTCTCGCTCACCACCGTCGATTTGGACGCGCCCGAGTACCCAACCTTCATGGTCGCCGTCTTAGCCATGGCCACCGCGCTCCCCGCCGGCTTGGAGCTTGTGCAGCAGCTCCATCGCGGTCGTCTGCATCTTCTACTCTACCGGATCAAGGCCGGGGAGCATCACCGGCGACGCTCGCGCCTTCTTCCTCTGCCATGGCCGTCCGGCGCCGTCGTTCGATCCGCACCATCCCGGCAACCTCCGGCCTCCCCGAGCTCTCCATCGGCCTCGCAGTGAGCTCCTCTTCGGATTCCCCCGCTTTCCCCCTTCCTCCTATTGTTGTTTGTCGCTGTGCACCGCCGCCACCCCGGCTTGTGCGAGTTCGCGCTCACCGCGGCTATGCCCACCTCCACGCGTGCGCCCGCGAGCCCCTGGCAGCGCCCGTCTAGGCGTGATGTGCTTCCACGCGCGCCCGAGCTGCACCCATGCTCCTCGCTGGTGCCTGCAGCCGCCGCCGCTCGCGCGTGCCCGCGCTAGCCGCTGCTGCCCGCCGTTACTTCGCGCCGCGGCCTACTGCTGCTCTTGCACTACGGCTCGCATACTGCGGCTGCTTTTGCTTGTTGCTGATGCTTCTACCACGCTGCTGCTGCTGCCCGGTAGCGCCCCTGGGCTGCCTTGCAAGCTGCCGCTACTGCTGCTTGCTATGCCGGCTGCTGCCTGGCCATGGCCATGTGTGGCGTGTGCTGTGTGTGCGTGAGTGTGTGTCCAGTGTGTGTTTGTGCGCCGTGTGTGGCCGGCTGTGCCATGGCTGTGTGCCTCTGGCCGGCCCTGTGTAGTTGTGTGATGTGTGTGTGTGTGTGTGTGCAGCGTGTGTGTGTGCGGCCATGTGTGTGTGTGGCCGGCTGCATCTCTGGATGAGACCGGCCCTATTTAGGTTAGTAGCTAATCAGTAGTTAGGCTAATTAGTGGTTAGGTGGAGTGTATATGACATTTGGACCCTACTGTTGGATAAAATATAAATTAGATTAAAATGGCTAACCTTGCTAAAAAGGAAACTATAACAATAGGGTCTTTATATGTCAGGCCTAGCACACCTGGCCGGAGGCCCTATTGTTATAGTTTCCTTTTTAGCAAGGTTAGCCATTCTTCCATGAGGAAATTGTAAGACTTATTCTATAAGTTGTTCCTGATGGACCCGTTGTGTATTCAAAGTCTGTCCTTTACATCATGACCATGTCAATGCTATCCCGAAGCAAGGCTGTGGTAATCAGTCGTCAACAATAACATTGGAAGCACTATGCTAAATTTTCCTTATCAATTATCCAAACACCGTTGTGTGGGTAATGTCATGACACTTCTCTTCCCTTACCTAAAAGGGTTTTCTACTTTATCTCCTATCATGGATAACATGTTATGCTTGTCCTGGGGAAGGATATACCCCTGAAATATGTGTTTAAACACATTTTTCTTTCCATTGTTCTGATTAAATCTGATAAACACTTTTTCCTTTCCATTGGTTTGTTTAACCCTCCTTGTGATCTGTATGATATGAGCAGTGATAATTCCCTGCTTAGGTAAGCACCTTGTTGTACCACTCTGTCAGTAAGACCCTGTTACTATTGTTGATGACCTTCCGGTAACCACCGATGGACGAGAACTTTGCCTATTGGTCCACCTCATTCAACGAACAGGAAAATGATTCTCTTCGTCCCTCGCCCTTGGTACCAATGTTGTTGCCAACATAACTAACAGGCTATCCTCTGACATGCCTTGCTTTCATGACCGTGCAAGAGGTTAGCGCCCTTCCTACTTTTAACCCACATGGTGGGCCCATAACCCATTGTTCCACAGGATCGAAACCTGACTCTCCTGTACACCCCCGTTTCCAAGTTTATTCCTCACGCTTGGCTTCATGTGTAGATTGCGAGCCACCTTTCTAGAGATGATCTATTCAGGTTTTAGCCGCAATACTTATTATGTTGCTCTGAAACCCTTTCACCTTCTGATTAGGCATTGAACGATTGTCTATCCGTTTGAGACTTAAATTGCACCTTCTTACTTTGCTCTCGATGACTCTCTTAAATTTCAACTCGAGAGATACCTCTACGCCTCGTTCACTAAGATAGCCCCCAGGTACCTAACATGTGTTGAGCTCCGTCCTTCCCGAGTCTTTCCCCTTATCTTTTTCGTGAGTACGATGGAGATCCTGAAGAAAGGATGTCGGCTTCATCATGATGACCTGGAGCCGAGAAATGAAGACATAAAAAAAGGGAATCAACTTCTTCGAGAAGACCAACCAAGACCGAGAAGATCCATTAGACTTTTGTAACCGATTCTTTCCCCTTAACTCCACCTCTAAAATCTCGGGACGAGATTTCTTGTAGTGGAGAAGATTTGTAACACCCCGAGAATCTTGCTACTGTAAGCTCCCCCAAATGGTAGCCATGTCATCATGATTACTATGCAAGTTGACACTTGTTTAAAAAAATCAAATTCAAATTCAAAATTTAATTGCAACTGAAAATATTATTTCTTCAAATAGTAAAACAAAAATGTTGGTCATGTCCCATAAAATCCCTAAGTAATTATCATGTTGAAAACAACCTCATTTGAATTACCAAAATGTCGCTGGAAATTAATTAATTGGATCAGCAGCAAAATATTTGACCTTTTCAATTATTAAAAATATTTAAACCTTTTCAATTGCTCTGAAACTATTTGTGCAATACCACAATATTGAGCTTGATTTATGTGCAAAGTATCACATCTGACAAAAACCGTTTAGTAGCTACCTTAATTAGAAAACATAGAAGGTTTAATTAAAAATAGAAAAATAAAAAGAAATGAGGAAAGCCCTTGAGCACGTGGCCTCTCACTTCCCCTGTTCCAGGCCTAGCCCATCTGGCCGGCCTTTCTCCTTTCTCTTGCCAGAGAAGGAGACAACGCCATGGCGTGGCGTCTGGTTGCCCGTCCACGTGCCCGATGCTGCCGTGTCGATCATCCCGTGAGCCCCCAAGGTGTATAAGGCCCTCCCCACCCCGTAGACGAACCCTAGCTCCATTCCCCTCGCTCTCTCGCTCACCACCGTCAATTTGGACGCGCCCGAGTACCCAACCTCCATGGTCGTCGTCTTAGCCATGGCCACCGCGCTCCCCGCCGGCTTGGAGCTTGTGCAGCAGCTCCATCGCGGTCATCTACATCTTCTACTCTACCGGATCGAGGCCGGGGAGCATCACCGGCGACGCTCGCGCCTTCTTCCTCTGCCATGGCCGTCCGACGCCGTCGTTCGATCCGCACCATCTCGGCAACCTCTGGCCTCCCCGAGCTCTCCATCGGCCTCGCAGTGAGCTCCTCTTCGGATTCCCCCGCTTTCCCCCTTCCTCCCGTTGTTGTTTGCCGCCGTGCACCGCCGCCACCCCGGCTTGTGCGAGTTCGCGCTCACCGCGGCCGTGCCCACCTCCACGCGTGCGCCCGCGAGCCCCTGGCAGCGCCCGTCTGGGCGTGATGCGCTTTCACACGCACTCGAGCTGCACCCCTGCTCCTCGCTGGTGCCTGCAGCCGCTGCCGCTCGTGCGTGCCCGCGCTAGCCGCTGCTGCCCGCCGTTACTTCGCGCCGCGGCCTACTGCTGCTCTTGCACTACGGATCGCATACTGCGGCTGCTTTTGCTTGTTGCTGATGCTTCTACCACGCTGCTGCTGCTGCCTGGTAGCGCCCCTGGGCTGCCTTGCAAGCTGCCGCTACTGCTGCTTGCTATGCCGGCTGCTGCCTGGCCATGGCCATGTGTGGCGTGTGCTGTGTGTGCGTGAGTGTGTGTCCAGTGTGTGTTTGTGCGCCGTGTGTGGCCGGCTGTGCCACGGCTGTGTGCCTCTGGCCGGCCCTGTGTAGTTGTGTGATGTGTGTGTGTGTGCAGCGTGTGTGTGTGTGGCCATCTGTGTGTGTGGCCGGCTGCGTCTCTGGATGAGACCGGCCCTATTTAGGTTACTAGCTAATCAGTAGTTAGGCTAACTAGTGGTTAGGTGTAGTGTATATGACATTTGGACCCTACTGTTGGATAAAATATAAATTAGATTAAAAATGTCTAAGCCTATGATATGTGGGTCACACCTCTCCTTTTAACTAGTCAAACTGACTTGGTCAACTCGAATTAAAAGTAATTTATTAAATCTAGAATATTGTTAAATTTTTTAAAAAATCATATAAAATAATCCGTAACTCGGATGAAAATACTTTGTACATGAAAGTTGCTCAGAACGACGAGACGAATCCGAATCCGCAGTCCGTTTGTCCGCCGCATGTCCCTAGCATAGCGAACATGCAACAATCCCCCTCCGAGTCGTCTGTCCGAAAACGTCAAACACTGGGAATACTTTCCCGGATGTTTTCCCCCTTCGTCAGTATCGCCTAGTACTGCGTTAGGTCACACCTAGCACCGCGTATTGCAATGTTATGCTTTGTGATGCTTGATTGCTCTGTTATTTATTGTGTTCTCCCTTCGTTACTTCTTTCAGATAGACCCCGACGCCGCTGCTACCCAGTACGACTACGGTATTGACGATCCTTCCTTCTCTGCCGAGCTTCCAGGCAAGCCCCCCCCCCTGATCAACCAGATACCGCCCACTCTCTTCTCTCTTATTCTTGCATTAGGTTTGCTACTGTTGTTGATTCGATAGCTCATATTCTGTTGCATAGCTTGTCATTGTTGCTACAATTGTTGATACCTTTACCTGCTATCCTAATGCTTAGAATAGGTTGCTAGTATTACATCAGTGGCCCTACACTCTTGTCCGTCTGCCATGCTATATTACTGGGCCGTGATCACTCGGGAGGTGATCACGGGTATATACTATACTATTACATACTTATGTTGATGATTCGAAGATGGGGGCTGAAGGGGCAGGTGGTTCCACCCAGGTAGTGGTGGGCCTGGGTTCCCGACAGCCCCCTGATGGTTAATTTGTGGCGGAGCGACAGGACAGGTTGCGACCACCTAGGAGACAGGTGGGCCTGGTCCCTGGTCAGCGTCCGTGGATACTTCAAATAACATGCTTAACAAGATCTGGATATTTGAAATGAGTCTGGCCACTGGCCTATACGCACTAACCAACTACGTGGGAACAGTTATGGGCACTCGACGTCGTGGTATCAGCCAAAGCCTTTTTGACGTCAGTGACTGAGCGGCGCGCGCCGGGTTGGACTGCGTCCCGCAACTTCCTTTGTAATGGAGGTTGCTAGGTCTGCTCACCGGCCGCGTTCGCAACGTGCAGGTGTGCAACGGGCGATGGGCCCAGACCCCTGCGTGCTTAGGATTTAGACCGGCGTGTTGACCTCTCTGTTGTGCCTAGGTAGGGCTGCGACGTGTTGATCTTCCGAGTCCGGGCATGACCCAGGGAAGTGTGTCCGGCTAGAGTGATCGAGCGTGTTGGGTAATGTGGTGCACCCCTGCAGGGAAGTTTATCTATTCGAATAGCCGTGTCCCTCGGTAAAAGGACGACCCGGAGTTGTATTCCGACCTTATGACAACTAGAACCGGATACTTAATAAAACACACCCTTTTAAGTGCCAGATACAACCCGGTGATCGCTCTCTCACAGGGCGACGAGGAGAGGATCGCCGGGTAGGATTATGCTATCCGATGTTACTTGATGCTGCACTTGCTACTCTCTTCTACATGCTTCAAGATGGAGGCTGCCAGAAGCGTAGTATTTAATAGGACTAGCTATCCCCCTTTTATTCTGGCATTCTGTAGTTCAGTCCACATATACTACCCATTTCATTGATACCAATGAATATGTAGTGTAGATCCTTTCTTGCGAGTACTTTGGATGAGTACTCACGGTTGCTTTGCTCCCTCTTTTTCCCCCTTTCCTTTCTTCTAGGATGTCGCAACTAGATGCTGGAGCCCAGGAGCCAGACGCCACCGTCGACGACGACCCATACTACACCGGAGGTGCATACTACTACGTGCAGGCCGTCGACGACCAGGAGTAGTTTAGGAGGATCCCAGGCAGGAGGCATGCGCCTCTTTCGATCTGTATCCCAATTTGTGCTAGCCATCTTATGGCAACTTGTTTAATTTAATGTCTGTACTCAGATATTGTTGCTTCTGCTGACTCGTTTATGATCGAGCACTTGTATTCGAGCCCTCGAGGCCCCTAGCTTGTAATATGATGCTTGTATGACTTATTTGTTTGTTTAGAGTTGTGTTGTGATATCTTCCCACGAGTCCCTGATCTTGATCGTACACGTTTTGCGTGTATGATTAGTGTACGGTCAAATCGGGGGCGTCACATTGAGGGAAATACTTATCTCTACTTTGCTGCATCACCCTTTCCTCTTCAAGGAAAAAATCAACGCAAGCTCACATTGAGGGAAACCCCTGTCCTTTCCTATATATATATATATATATATATATATATATATATATAGACCCCTAGTCCATTTCTAGACAAAACCCTTAAAACTAGGACATTTGTCCCTCCCTAGCCGCCGCCACCTACAGCCTCCTCCCTCCTCGGATCAGCCGCCGCCGCCACCTATCAAATCCATCCATCCGCAGCACCACCCACCTCCCTCGTTTTCTTCATCGGACCAACTAGCCACCACCGATCCTTCCATTCGTCGATCCCCACTAATCCTTCCTCGACCCCCTGCCCGATCCAGTGCACCCGAGCTCCACCTCGTGTCTGAGCTGCTTCCTACCTCCTCGTCCCCGCGTAGCTCGGTGCTACTTCTTGAGCTTGCGTTGGTTTTTCCCTTGAAGAGGAAAGGGTGATGCAGCAAAGTAGAGATAAGTATTTCCCTCAGTTTGAGAACCAAGGTATCAATCCAGTAGGAGACAACGCACAAATCACCAAGACCTGCACAAACAATCAAACAACTTGCACCCAACGCGATAAAGGGGTTGTCAATCCCTTCACGGTTAGTTGCAAAGTGAGATCTGATAGAGATAGATAAAACTAAACAAGAGATAAAGTAAATATTTTTGGTATTTTTGGTTTATAGATCAGAAAGTAAAAGATTGCAAAATAGTAGATCGGAAACTTATATGATGGAAAATAGACCCGGGGGGCATAGGTTTCACTAGAGGCTTCTCTCATGAAGGCAAATAATAGGGTGGGTGAACAAATTACTGTCGAGCAATTGATAGAAAAGCGCAAAGTTATGACGATATCTAAGGCAATGATTATGAAATATAGGCCGACTCCTGCCTACATCCACTACTATTACTCCACACATCGACCGACTCCTGCCTGCATCTAGAGTATTAAGTTCATGAAGAACAGAGTAACGCATTAAGTAAGATGACATGATGTAGAGGAATAAACTCAAGCAATATGATGTAAACCCCATCTTTTTATCCTCGATGGCAACAATACAATACGTGCCTTGCTGCCCCTACTGTCACTGGGAAAGGACACCGCAAGATTGAACCCAAAGCTAAGCACTTCTCCCATTGCAAGAAAAACCAATCTAGTTGGCCAAACTAAACCGATAGTTCGAAGAGAATTACAAAGATATCAAATCATGCATATAAGAATTCAGAGAAGATTCAAATAATATTCATAGATAACTGATCATAAATCCACAATTCATCGGATCTCGACAAACACACCGCAAAAGAAGATTACATCAGATAGATCTCCAAGAACATCAAGGAGAACATGGTATTGAGAATCAAAGAGAGAGAAGAAGCCATCTAGCTACTAGCTATGGACCCGTAGGTCTGAGGTAAACTACTCACGCTTCATCGAAAGGGCAATAGAGTTGATGTAGAAGCCCTTCGTGATCGAATCCCCCTCCGGCAGGACGCCAAAAAAGGCCCCTAGATGGGATCTCACGGGTACAGAAGGTTGCGGCGGTGGAAAAGTGTTTTCATGGATGCTTCTGGTGGTTTGGGGATATTTGGGAATATATAGGACAAAGAATTAGATCAAGGGAGTCACAAGGGGCCCACAAGGCAGGGGGCGCGCCCTACCCCCCTGGGCGCGCCCTCCACCCTTGTGGCCGCCTCGTGGCTCTTCCTACTTGATCTCCAAGTCTCCTGGGTGTCTTCTGGTCCAAGAAAAATCATCGCGAAGGTTTTATTCCGTTTGGACTCCGTTTGGTACTCCTTCTCTGCGAAGCTCAAAAACAAGGAGAAAACAGAAATTGGCACTTGGCTCTAGGTTAATAGGTTAGTCCCAAAAATAATATAAAATAGCATATTAATGCATATAAAACATCCAAAACAGATAATATAATAGCATGGGACAATCAAAAATTATAGATACGTTAGAGACGTATCAAGCATCCCCAAGCTTAATTCCTGCTCGTCCTCGAGTAGGTAAATGATAAAAACAGAGTTTTTGATGTGGAATGCTACCTAAAATATTTATCCATGTAATTTTTCTTTATTGTGGCATGAATGTTCAGATCCATAAGATTCAAAACAAAAGTTTAATATTGACATAAAAACAATAATACTTCAAGCATACTAACAAGGCAATTATGTCTTCTCAAAATAACATGGCCAAAGAAAGTTATCCCTACAAAATCATATAGTCTGGCTATGCTCCATCTTCATAACACAAAATATTCAAATCATGCACAACCCCGATGACAAACCAAGCAGTTGTTTCATACTTTTGGTGTTCTCAAACCTTTTCAACTTTCACGGAATACATGAGCGTGAGCCATGGACATAGCACTATCGGTGGAATCGAGTATGGTGGTTGTGGAGAAGACAAAAAGAGGGAGATAGTCTCACATCAACTAGGCATATCAACGGGCTATGGAGATGCCCATCAATAGATATCAATGTGAGTGAGTAGGGATTGCCATGCAACGGATGTACTAGAGCTATAAGTTTATGAAAGCTCAAAAAGGATACTAAGTGGGTGTGCATCCAACTCGCTTGCTCACGAAGACCTAGGGCAATTTGAGGAAGCCCATCATTGGAATATACAAGCCAAGTTCTATAATGAAAAATTCCCACTAGTATATGAAAGTGAAAAAATAGAAGACTCTCTGCCATGAAGATCATGGTGCTACTTTGAAGCACAAGTGTGGAAAAAGGATAGTAACATTGCCCCTTCTCTCTTTTCTCTCTTTTTTTATTTTTTTTTATTTTGCGCCTTCTCTCTTTTTTTTGGCCTCTTTTTTTTATTTCGTCCGGAGTCTCATCCCGACTTGTGGGGGAATCATAGTCTCCATCATCCTTTCCTCACATGGGACAATGCTCTTATAATGAACATCATCACACTTTTATTTACTTACAACTCAAGAATTACAACTCGATACTTAGAACAAAATATGACTATATGAATGCCTCCGGCGGTGTACCGGGATGTGCAATGACTCAAGAGTGACATGTATGAAAGAATTATGAAAGGTGGCTATGCCACAAATACGGTGTCAACTACATGATCATGCAAAGCAATATGACAATGATGAAGCATGTCATAATAAACGGAACGGTGGAAAGTAGCATGGCAATATATCTCGGAATGGCTATGGAAATGCCATAATAGGTAGGTATGGTGGCTGTTTTGAGGAAGGTAAACGGTGGGTGTATGGTACCGGCGAAAGTTGCGCGGTACTAGAGAGGCTAGCAATGGTGGAAGGGTGAGAGTGCGTATAATCCAGGGAGTCAACATTAGTCATAAAGAACTCACATACTTATTACAAAAATCTATTAGTTATCGAAACAAAGTACTACACGCATGCTCCTAGGGGGATAGATTGGTAGGAAAAGATCATCGCTCGTCCCCGACCGCCACTCATAAGGAAGACAATCAATAAATAAATCATGCTCCGACTTCATCACATAACGGTCCACCATACGTGCATGCTATGGGAATCACAAACTTTAACACAAGTATTTCTACAATCCACAATTACTCACTAGCATGACTCTAATATCACCATCTTTATATCTCAAAACAATCATAAGGAATCAAACTTCTCATATTATTCAATGCACTTTATATGAAAGTTTTTATTATATCCCTCTTGGATTCCTATCATATTAGGACTAATTTTATAACCAAAGCAAATTACCATGCTGTTTAAAAAGACTCTCAAAATAATATAAGTGAAGCATGAGAGTTCAACAATTTCTATAAAATAAAACCACCGCCGTGCTCTAAAAAGATATAAGTGAAGCACTAGAGCAATATTGCCTATCTCAAAAGATATAAGTGAAGCACATAGAGTATTCTAATAAATCACGATTCATGCGTGTCCCTCTCAAAAGGTGTGTACAGCAAGGATGATTGTGTAAAACTAAAAAGCAAAGACTCAAATCATACAATACGCTCCAAGCAAAACACATATCATGTGGTGAATAAAAATATAGCCTCAAGTAAAGTTACCGATAGACGAAGACGAAAGAGGGGATGCCTTCCGGGGCATCCCCAAGCTTAGGCTCTTGGTTGTCCTTGAATATTACCTTGGGGTGCCTTGGGCATCCCCAAGCTTAGGCTCTTGCCACTCCTTATTCTATAGTCCATCAAATCCTTACCCAAAACTTGAAAACTTCACAACACAAAACTCAACAGAAAAATCTCATAAGCTCCGTTAGTATAAGAAAATAAATCACCACTTTTGGTACTGCTGTGAACTCATTCTTTATTTATATTGGTGTAATATCTACTTTATTCCAACTTTTTCATGGTTCATACCCCCCGATACTACCCATAGATTCATCAAAATAAGCAAACAACACATAGAAAACAGAAAATGTCAAAAACAGAATAGTCTGTAGCAATCTGGAAACTTCGAATACTTCTGTAACTCCAAAAATTCTGAAAAATTTGGAAAACCTGGGCAAGTTTTGTACCAATCTTGCGCAAAAATAATCAGATAAAAAACCGCTTCTGTGAATTATGAAAATTATTTTTTTGGGCCAAAAGTTTCTGTTTTTCAGCAAGATCAAAACAACTATCACCGTAAGCCATCCCAAAGGTCTTACTTGGCACAAACACTAATTAAAACACAAAACCACATCTAACCAGAGGCTAGATGAATTATTCAAAGCAAAACAGGAGCAAAAAGCAAAAAACAAAAATAAAATTGGGTTGCCTTCCAACAAGCGCTATTGTTTAACGCCCTTAGCTAGGCATAAAAACACGAATAGATCTAGGTATTGTCATCTTTGGTATGCAATCCATAAGTAGCTCTCATAATAGATTCATATGGCAACATAATTTTATTTCTAGGAAAGTGTTCCATGCCCATCCTTAACGGAAATTGAAATCTAATGTTTCCTTCTTTCATATCAATAATTGCACCAATCGTTCTAAGGAAAGGTCTACCAAGAATAATAGGACAAGTAGGATTGCAATCTATATCAAGAACAATGAAATCTATGGGCACATAATTCCTATTTGCAACAATAAGAACATCATTAATCCTTCCCATAGGTTTCTTAATAGTGGAATTCGCAAGATGCAAATTTAAAGAACAATCATCAAATTAACGGAAACCTAACACATCACATAAAGTTTTTGGAATCGTGGAAACACTAGCACCCAAATCACACAAAGCATGGCATTCATAATCTTTAATCTTAATATTAATAGTAGGTTCCCACTCATCATAAAGTTTTCTAGGGATAGAAACTTCCAATTCAAACTTTTCTTCAAAAGATTTCATCATAGCATCAACAATATGTTTAGTAAAAGCTTTGTTTTGATTATAAGCATGTGGAGAATTCAACATGGATTGCAACAAGGAAATACAATCTATTAAAGAACGATTATCATAATTAAATTCCTTGAAATCCAAAGAGTGGGTTCATTGCTACTTAAAGTTTTGACCTCTCCAAACCCACTTTTATCAATTTTTGCATCAAGATCTAAAAACTCTGATTCATTGGGACGCCTTTTAACTAAAGTTGACTCATCTCCGGTCCCATCTTTATCAAGATTTATATTGGAAAACAAAGATTCAATAGGAGTCACATCCATCACTTTAAGATCTTCATCATTATTTTCACGAAAACTAGAAGAACACGCTTTTACAAACCAATCTCGTTTAGCACGCATCTTAGCGGTTCTTTCTTTGCACTCATCAATGGAGATTCTCATAGCCTTTAGAGATTCATTGATATCATGCTTGGGTGGAATAGATCTAATTTTCAAAGAATCAACATCAAGAGAAATTCTATCCATGTTCCTAGCCAAGTCATCAATCTTAAGCAAATTTTCTTCAACCAAAGCATTCAAACTCTTTTGCGAAATCATAAATTCTTTAACACTATTCTCAAAATCAGAGGACATCTTATTATAATTTCCATAAGAATTTTAGTAGGAATTACCATAATTATTAGAGGAATTACTAGGAAACGGCCTAGGATTAAAATTACCTCTATACGCATTATTACCAAAATTGTTCCTACCAACAAAATTCACATCCATAGATTCATTATTATTCTCAATCAAAGTAGACAAAGGCATATCATTAGGATCAATAGAAGCATTCTTGCTAGCAAGTAATTTCATAAGTTCATCCATCTTTCCACTCAAAACATTAATCTCTTCAATCGCATGCACTTTTTTACTAGTGAAAGATCTTTCGGTGTGCCATTGAGAATAATTAACCATAATATTATCTAGGAGTTCAGTAGCTTCTCCTAAAGTAATTCCCATAAAAGTGCCTCCCGCGGCCGAATCTAAAAGATTTCTAGAAGCAAAATTCAATCCGACATAAAAAATTTGTATAATCATCCACAAATTCAAACCATGAGTAGGGCAATTTCGTTTCATCAATTTCATCCTCTCCCAAGATTGTGCAACATGTTCATGATCAAGTTGCTTAAAATTCATAATATCGTTCCTAAGGGAGATGATCTTAGCGGGAGGAAAATACTTGGAAATAAAAGCATCTTTACACTTATTCCAGGAATCAATACTATTTTTAGGCAAAGATGAAAACCAAGTTTTAGAACGATCTCTAATCGAAAACGGAAATAGCTTCAATTTAACAATATCATTATCCACATTTTTCTTCTTTTGCATATCGCACAACTCAACGAAACTATTTAGATGGGATGCGGCATCTTCACTAGGAAGGCCGGAAAATTGATCTTTCATAACAAGATTCAGCAAAGCGGCATTAATTTCATAAGATTCCGCACTAGTGGCGGGATCAA
The DNA here is from genome assembly GCA_011799875.1 of Thinopyrum elongatum. Classification (NCBI taxonomy): domain Eukaryota; kingdom Viridiplantae; phylum Streptophyta; class Magnoliopsida; order Poales; family Poaceae; genus Thinopyrum; species Thinopyrum elongatum. The sequence continues at coordinate 115,712,418 of CM022299.1, read as the reverse complement.
TCGGAGTACTAATAAAATCATTGTTATTAGTGTTGGAAAAATCACACAATTTGGTATTCTCTTGAGCCATCGTGACAAAGCAAGCAATCCAACACACGAGCACACAAAAGGCAAACGAAGAAGACGAACGAAAGAAGGGCGAAGAAAAAGGCAAATCTTTTCAAAAATAGTTTTAGAAGTGGGGGAGAGGAAAACGAGAGGCAAATGGCGAATAATGTAATGCAAGAAATGAGAGTTTTATGATGGGTACTTGGTATGTCTTGACTTGGCGTAGATCTCCCCGGCAACGGCACCAGAAATTCTTCCTGCTACTTCTTGAGCTTGCGTTGGTTTTACCCTTGAAGAGGAAAGGGTGATGCAGCAAAGTAGAGATAAGTATTTCCCTCAGTTTGAGAACCAAGGTATCAATCCAGTAGAAGACAACGCACAAATCACCAAGACCTGCACAAACAATCAAACAACTTGCACCCAACGCGATAAAGGGGTTGTCAATCCCTTCACAGTTACTTGCAAAGTGAGATCTGATAGAGATAGATAAAACTAAACAAGAGATAAAGTAAATATTTTTGGTATTTTTGGTTTATAGATCAGAAAGTAAAAGATTGCAAAATAATAGATCGGAAACTTATATGATGGAAATAAACCCGGGGGGCATAGGTTTCACTAGAGGCTTCTCTCATGAAGGCAAATAATACAGTGGGTGAACAAATTATTGTCGAGCAATTGATAGAAAAGCGCAAAGTTATGACGATATCTAAGGCGATGATTATGAAATATAGGCATCACGTCCGTGTCAAGTAGACCGACTCCTGCCTACATCTACTACTATTACTCCACACATCGACCGACTCTGGCCTGCATCTAGAGTATTAAGTTCATGAAGAACAGAGTAACGCATTAAGTACGATGACATGATGTAGAGGAATAAACTCAAGCAATATGATGTAAACCCCATCTTTTTATCCTCGATGGCAACAATACAATACGTGCCTTGCTGCCCCTACTGTCACTGGGAAAGGACACCGCAAGATTGAACCCAAAGCTAAGCACTTCTCCCATTGCAAGAAAAAACCAATCTAGTTGGCCAAACTAAACCGATAGTTCGAAGAGAATTACAAAGATATCAAATCATGCATATAAGAATTCAGAGAAGATTCAAATAATATTCATAGATAACTGATCATAAATCCACAATTCATCGGATCTCGACAAACACACCGCAAAAGAAGATTACATTGGATAGATCTCCAAGAACATCAAGGAGAACATGGTATTGAGAATCAAAGAGAGAGAAGAAGCCATCTAGCTACTAGCTATGGACCCGTAGGTCTGAGGTAAACTACTCACGCTTCATCGGAAGGGTAATAGAGTCGATGTAGAAGCCGTTCGTGATCGAATCCCCCTCCGGCAGGACGCCAAAAAAGGCCCCTAGATGCGATCTCACGGGTAGAGAAGGTTGCGGCGGTGGAAAAGTGTTTTCGTGGATGCTTCTGGTGGTTTGGGGATATTTGGGAATATATAGGACGAAGAATTAGGTCAGGGGAGTCACGAGGGGCCCACAAGGCAGGGGCATGCCCTACCCCCTGGGCGCGCCCTCATCCCTTGTGGCCACCTCGTGGCTCTTCCGACTTGATCTCCAAGCCTCCTGGTTGTCTTCTGATCCAAAAAAAATCATCGCGAAGGTTTTATTTCGTTTGGACTCCGTTTGGTATTCATTCTCTGCGAAGCTCAAAAACAAAGAAAAAACAGAAACTGGCACTGGGCTCTAGATTAATACGTTAGTCCTAAAAATTATATAAAATAGCATATTAATGCATATAAAACATCCAAAACAGATAATATAATAGCATGAAATAATCAAAAATTATAAATACGTTGGAGACATGTTACTCAAAGACCCCAGGCCCCCTCGATCCAGTCGTGCAGGAGGACGTCGACCCACGTAGCCACGCCGTGCTACCTCCCACCACCACCAGGCCGAGCCAGCGACCTCTCCTCCTATGTTTCCCCCTCTCTCTCTCTCACGGTGGCCATCTCTCTCTCCTTCACAGGAACGCAGGAGCTCACCCAAGCTCCATGGCGCCGGCTCCGTCGTCCCGCTTCGTCCGGCGACCCCGAGCAGCAAGCAGGAGCCTGAGCTCTTTCTTCCACGCCAGCTCTGCCAAGTCCCTCGTCTGGTTCGAGCCGGAGCTCTCCTTCCCATTGCCCGCGAGCACCCGAGGCCCTGCCTCCTCCTCGTCGTCCGTGTCTTCCGCGCCAAGCCCCGCCTCCGCTCGAGGGCCTCGCCCGACCTTGCACGCCTCCACCGGCCGGCGACCTTGCCTGAACCTCACCGGTGAGCGCTCCTTTCTTCTCCGTCTCATCTCTCTATCTCTCTTCCTCGGGGACAGGAACCAAGTGCCCGACGCCCGAGGCCCATGGCCATCGCAGCCCCAGGAGCTCCCTTGCAGCCGCCCGGATCTGGCGCCTCGCCGGAGAACGCCATCCTCGACCGGATCCCCGTCGCCTCCCCATGCCCGAGAGCCCGCGCCAGCTATCTTCCTCGCCGGAATGCCCCATCCTCGCCGTCCCTGCAAGCAGCACCGCTGCGCCCTGCAACTCCTGCTCGATCCCCTGTGTTGACCAGCGAGCGCGCCCGCTCGCGAAGCCCAGCCGCGCCGGCCCAGCCTCCGCGCTCCACCAGATCCGGCCCGCTTGGCCCATGGTGAGAGACCCCCCAGCCCTGGCTGCTCAGTTTCGGCCCGTGTTGTTTTTTTCCTGTTGCGAATTTAGACTTTATCCAGAGACTGCAGTTTTGCAGTTTAGTCCTTCTAGTTCATGCATTTAATATCTCACAAACCGTGCATCGGTTTAAAATGTTTTATATATGTAAAATGCTTGGAATTTTGTGTAGATTAATAATTTTCTACTTTCATCCATGTTTAAAATGTTTAAACTTGTTGTTTGCATTAATTTGCATACATGACATGCTAAAATGATTTATTTCATAACTAAATAACCGTAGCTCCGAATTAAATAAAATTTATATGTAAATGGGGTAGAAAAATGCATAGATTAACATGGTGCACTTTACTTTGCTATTTAACAACACTAAATATGGTTTAGGCAGAACAGGACCAAATTCAAAATATGCACATGGGGATTTTTCGGAATGGTTGTTTGTTGTTTCCGGCCTCATTTAAACTTGCGTAGATAGGTAGATTAATTTTGCTTCACCTCTTGCCATGTTAAGCAACATTTAATCTTGTCTTGTACATGAACGTTGCATATTGAGCTCCACTTAATTTGTAGTGTTGTTTGTTGCACTTTGCCATGCCATGCATATTTAAACCGTACATGCATCATACTTGTTTTGTGCATCATGCCATGTTTATGATTGTGTGTTTACCATGTTGTTGGCTTCTTTCCGGTGTTGCTTCTTAGTTCCGGTAACGTTGCGGATTGTGAGGATTTGTTCGACTACGCCCGTTCATCTTCTTCATGGACTTGTTCTTCTTCCTAGCGGGATCTCAGGCAAGATGACCGTCACCTTGGATCTCACTACTATCTTTGCTATGCTAGTTGTCTCGATGCTATCGCTATGTCGCGCTACCCACCACTTGTTTATCAAGCCTCCCAAATTGCCATGAAATAGCCTCTAACCTTTTTTCCACCATCCCAGCAAACCGTTGTTTGGCTATGTTACCGTTTTGCTCAGCCCCTCTTATAGCGTTGCTAGTTGCAGGTGTAGTTGCAGTTTGTTCCATGTTGGGACATGAATATCATGGAATGTCACAATATCTCTTATTTAATTAATGCACATATATACTTGGTAAAGGGTGGAAGGCTCGGCCTTTTGCCTGGTGTTTTGTTCCACTCTTGCCGCCTTAGTTTCCGTCATACCGGTGTTATGTTCCTTGAATTTTGTGATCCTAACATGGTCGGGGTTTATAGGCCCCCTTGATAGTTCGCTTTGAATAAAACTCTTCCAGCAAGGCCCAACATCGGTTTTACCATTTGCCCAATAACAACTAAAACTTGCATAGGGACCTGCCGCCCCCTGAGGTCTCTTAATCAACAACCCCGGGCCAGTGCTCCTCATGAGTGTTGGTCCACCTACCTAGCAGTCGACGGTGCCGCCTCGGGACAACTCGATGGTATTTTGGCTACCGTCCACTTTGCATAGACGGTGTTGTCCTGAGAACGAGATACGCACGCCTCTTATCGGGGTATCGACGCACCGAGTGGTCTTGCTAGATTTGTTTTACCATTGTCGAAATGTCTTGTGAACCGGGATTCCGAGCTTGATCGGGTTGTTCCGGGAGGAGGATTTTCCTCCGTTGATCGTGAGAGTTTGTGATGGACTAAGTTGGGACACCCCTGCAGGGTTTGATCTTTCGAAAGTCGTGCCCGCGGTTATGTGGCAGACCGGAATTTTTAATATCCGGTTGTAGAGAACTTGACACCAGATCCGAATCAAAATACACCAACTGCGTGCGTAACTATGACCGTCTCTTTTCGGGTGAGTCGAGAAGAGAACACGGTGGGGTTATGTTTGAATGTAAGTAGTTCAGGATCACTTCTTGATCATTACTAGTTTGCGACCGTTTGCGTAGTTTCTCATCTTATTCTTGTACTCGTAAGTTAGCCACCATACAATGCTTAGTCGCTTGCTGCAACCTCACCACTTATCCATTCCATACCCATTAAAATTTGCTAGTCTTGATACCCATGGTAATGGGATTGCTGAGTCCTCGTGGCTCATAGATTACTACAACAATAGTTGCAGGTATAGGTAATGCGATGATATGACGTGAGAGCGATGCTTGCTTGTTTTGGAGTTCTTCTTCTGCTTGTTCTACTTCTTCGATCAGGGGATAGGTTCCTAGTCGGCAGCCTGGGCTAGCAGGGTGGGTGTCATTTGTGTTTCATCCGTAGTCGGATGTCGCTCTTCTGTATGATGTTTGCTATGTATTCTTGTATTCATGTGGCAATTGTATGCCTTTATATGTATCCCCAACTATTATGTAATGGTACGATGTAATGATATCCACCTTGCAAAGCGTCTTCAATATGCGTCTCTATCCTTGGTGGGACCTTCGAGTTGCTCTCGGATAGGATTGCATATTGGGCGTGACAGAAGGCTAGCACAAAACAACAACGATCGAAAAGGCAAGGCCTCCTGCCTGGGAGCCTGCTAACTACTCCTGGTCGTCGGCGATCTCCATGTAGTAGTAAGCACCGTCGGGGTAGTCGTAGACGTCCGTAGTGGCATCTGGCTCCTGGGATCCATCAATTGATCACAACAACCAGAAAGAACAAAGTAGGGGGAAAAGGGGTTGCAAAGCAACCGTGAGTACTCATCCAAAGTACTCGCAAGCATCAGATCTAGACTAAGTATGCATCAATATCAAAGGAATGAGCTGCAACTATGGACTGAACTGCAGAATGCCACAATGGAGGGGAAGGCCTAGCCTATCGAAGACTAGCATCTTCAAGTATCTTATAGCATTCAGAACAGTACATAATAGCATATTATAATTAACAAGCATGTTGTGTTATCAACGCCTAAAGATCCTTCCTCGACTCCCTGCGAGAAAGCAATCCCGGAGACATCATATCCATCTCATGTCTCAAGTATCCATTTCTAGTTGTAATAGATCGGGATACATCTCCGAGCGTCCATTCACTACAAGAAATATGTCAACTTGTGACCTTCTCTCAGTGACAGTGGGTGAATTGGTCGTAAATCTACGACCATTTCGAACCAATTGGTCATAAGCTGTTTGGGAGGGTCCAAACCCTAAACCATAACGACCATTTTGGTCAGGAAGGTCGTTATTTTCTTACATGAAATGGTCATAAATTTATGAACATGATTTACAATATTATTTCTTGTCGATTATGACTAATTTAGATAGTCGTAGTTTCTACGATGATTTGATTTGGCGTGATTTGGCAGACACCTCAGCAATCTCGCATACATGGCGTGTTTAGGTGTCATTATCACTCACATGTCACTATTTAGCACTTATTTTTTTCCTATTGACAGGTGGGACCCGTTGATATTACGCGTGGGACCAACACCACCCACATGCTCCCGTTTGACATGTGAGGCCTGCCCCACTTACGGGTTTCCAATGACATGTAGGACCCACCACAGTGGCGGATCCAGGAAATCAACATTGGGTGTTCAAATTTTTCTCTCTCCCTAATAGAGAAGCCAATTGGTTCACGGTAATAGAAATAAAATATAAAAATTGTCCACGAGATTGTTTTTCACAAAAGTAATTGAAGAGAATACTTTCTCAATCCTGGCTGTTACTACTGGTAGGATTAGAACCAAATTGAGAAGTTTGTAAATTGCTACACTAGAACGCTCCCCTCCCTGACGTCTAGAAATGCGTGGATAGAAGTGGGCTGCTCCTGAACTTCTGTCGGGCTAGTGGCCTGCTCCTGAACTATAGGCTAGTATTTTTGTCACATATGCATTAGACATATATATTCAATTTTTGTTGCAAAAATATTTGGGTGTACATCTATACACCCATGCCCCTTAGTGGATCCGCCCCTAACCCACCACACCTACCAATAACAGCACAGGCCCCGCCTTACTTACATGTGGGACCAGGGGGGCCTACATGTCAATAGTGGGCGGTGGAAATATTCCCAAGTATAATAAAAAGAAAAGGGCAAACACGGGAGTCGATCCCATGCCCCTTAGTGGATCCGCCCCTGACCCACCACACCTACCAATAACAGCACAGGCCCCGCCTTACTTACATGTGGGACCAGGGTGGCCTACATGTCAATAGTGGGCGGTGGAAATATTCCCAAGTATAATAAAAAGAAAAGGGCAAACATGGGAGTCGATCCCATGACCTCGCGGTGCAGAGAGAGAGAGAGAGAGAGAGAGAGAGAGAGAGAGAGAGCACCAACCATCGGGCTAGCCTCATCTTGTGATAATAAGCCACACAAACTATCTTATAGATAGTCCTCTGTTCATGTCAAACCAAAAATATATATGGTGCGTGGGGGGATGGGGATTCGAACCCGCGCCCTTCTACACACATCCAGCGAGGCAAACCACCAGACCACGCCACAGCTTGTGTCAAACTACCCAGCCAGCTCCTTTTAAACTTGAAACGCCTTGCTGGGTTCGGGCCTCGGTTGTACAAGGCCATATTTTTTCTTTTTTATGTGACGACTTGGCCAACAGCCCATAGGCCTATAGAATATGCATGTGTGCAAAATGCCGGCTTCGCACAACTTTGAGTCCATATAAATAAAGGGAGTTCAAATTTTAATCAAGCATTTTAAAATGTTTAAATGTGTATAGAAAAATGTTGACCATATATTCAATAAATATTAATCTTCTATATGAAATTTTGAATAAAGCTTATGTTAAATGTGTATAAAAAAGGTTGACCATGTATTAAATAATTTCCAATCTTGTACATAAAAAATGTTAATCAAACATTTGGCAATGTTAAAATGTGTATAAATTTTTTTGACCATGCATTCAAAAATAATAATCTTGTATTTAAAAAATGTTAACCAAGCATTTGAAGAATGTCTAAAATGTGTATAAAAAATGTCGAACAAGTATGAAAGAACCTTCAAATTTTATTTGAAAAATGTTAAACGTATTAGAAAAATGTTCTTGATGTATACGAAAAAGGTAGAATGAAACCAAAAGAAACAGAGAAAAATGCTAAAAATATTGAAAACCAAAAAAGTAACAAACGAAATGAAAGAAAAAATGAAACAAAATAGAAAAATGTAAAACTAGTGCAAAATAATGGAAACAAAGAATAATAAGTAACCGTTGAATACCAAGAAAGAAAGAAAAATAAACAACAACAAAAAAGAAAATGAAAACTTCCTTCGTCAAAATTGTTTGAAATTCCAAGATGCACTTGAGATGCAACCATTTAGTAAATTGTACATAAAATGTGTTCTAATATATTTTTATAGATTGGTCCAATTTTGCAACCAAAAACTCATTTTGGGCACTCAAAAAATGCAAAATGAATTTTTCATCCAAAGAAAATGAAAACTTCCTTACGCAACATTGTTTGTCATTCCAAGATGCAAACGGCGGGCATAACCGTTCGTACCTAGGGGTTGAATCTTATTACACTTTTGGAGTATATATGATTAAATAGATACTTATGTACCTAGAAATGATTTTTGAAAAAAATAAAGAGCAAACTATGAGACACCTGCAGTTCAAATTTGACCCGCTTCTAACTAAATCGGCGGAAATTTGTATTTTTCATGAGAGGTGGATCAAATCTTTTGACACCAAACCATTTGGTCAATCGTACATTAAATATGGACTAATATTTTAGAATATTGATTTGGTCCAATTTTGCAACAAATATATGGTATGTACTTCACAAAAAAACTCATTTTGGGCAATCAAAAAATGGAAAATTAATTTTTTGTCCAAAGAAAAAGAAAACTTCCTTAAGCAACATTGTTTTTCATACCAAGATGCAAATTGTGCAGAATATGAGATCATTTGAACAAACTATGCCATGAATGTGGCCATAAGATTCATCATTTGGCTTGAAAGCCATGAATCTTCACACATGACAGCTCATTTCTGAGAACACTTTTTTTTAAATAATTGCCGTATTACAAGATTATTATTTTTACTGGTAGCTTGGTCACATATAAAAACACAATGTGAAGGTTTTCCATTTTTTGATTTATTCTGAATTTTCTGTGCCTGTTTCAAAATGCGGTCCAAACGGCGGGCATGACCGTTCCTAGCTAGTGGTTGAATCCTAGAAAACTTTTGGTCTTTCTCTGATTAAATAGATACTTATGTACCGAGAAATGATTTTTGGAAAAAATAAAGAGCAAACTATGAGACACCTGTAGTTCAAACTTGACCCGCTTCCAACTAAATCGGCGAAAATTTGTCTTTTTCACGAGACGTGGATCAAATCTTTTGACACCCAACCATTTGGTCAATTGTATATTAAATATGTCCTAATATTTGAAAATTGATTTGGTCCAATTTTGCAACAAATATATGGTAGGTCCTTCACAAAAAAACTCATTTTGGGCACTCAAAAAATGGAAAATGAATTTTCCATCCAAATAAAATGAAACTTCCTTAAACAACATTGTTTGTCATTCCAAAATGAAACTTTTGCAAAATATGAGATCATTTGAACAAACTATGCCATGAATGTGGCCAAACGATCGATCAGTTGGCTTGAAGGCCATAAAATCTTCACACATGACACCTCATTTCTGAGAACACTTTTTAAAAATAATTGCCGTATTACAAGTTTATTATTTTTACAAGTAACTTGGTCACATATAAAGACACAATGCAAAGGTTTTCAAATTTTTTGATTTTTTCTTAATTTTCTATGCCCGTTTCAAAATGCGGTCAAAACGGCGAGCATGACCGTTCCTAGCTATTGGTTGAATCCTAGAAAACTTTTGTGTTTCTCTGATTAAATAGATACTTATGTACCTAAAAATGATTTTTGTAAAAAATCATGAGCAAACTATGAGGCAGCTGTAGTTCAAACTTGACCCACTTCCTACTGAATCGGCTGAAATTTGTCTTTTTCACGAGAGATGGATCAAAACTTTTGACACCCAACCATTTGGTCAATTGTATATTAAATATGTCCTAATACTTTAGAAATTTGATTTGGTCCAATTTTGCAACAAATATATGGTCGATCCTTCACAAAAAAACTCATTTTGGGCACTCGAAAAATGGAAAATGAATTTTTGGTCCAAAGAAAATGAAAACTTCCTTAAGCAACATTGTTTGTCAGTCCAAAATGCAAACTTGTGGAAAATATGAGATCGTTTGAACAAACTAGGCCATGAATGTGACCATAAGATTGATCAGTTGGCCTGAAGGCCATGAATCTTCACACACGACAGCTCATTTCTGAGAAAACTTTTTTAAAATAATTGCCGTATTACAAGTTTATTATTTTTACTTGTAACTTGGCCACATATAAAGACACAACGTGAAGGATTTGCAATTTTTTTTAATTTTATATGTCCGTTTCAAAATGCGGTCAAAACGGCGGGCATGACCGTTCCTAGCTAGTGGTTGAATCCTAGAATGCTTTTGGTGTTTCTCTAATTAAATAGATACTTATGTAATTAATTATTATTTTTGGAAAAAATCATGAGCAAACAATGAGGCAGCTGTAGTTCAAACTTGACCCACTTTCTACTGAATCGGCAGAAATTTATCTTTTTCATGAGAGGTGGATCAAAGCTTTTGACACCCAAACATTTGGACCATTGTATATTAAATATGGCCTAATATCTTAGAAATTTGATTTGGTCCAATTTTGCAACAAATATATGGTAGATCCTTCACAAAAAAACTCATTTTGGGCACTCAAAAAATGGAAAATGAATTTTTGGTCCAAAGAAAACAAAAACTTCCTTAAGCAACATTGTTTGTCATTCCAAAATGCAAACTTGTGCAAAATATGAGATCATTTGAACAAACTATGCCATGAATGTGGCCATAATATTGATCAGTTAGCTTGAAGGCCATGAATCTTCACACACAACGGCTCATTTCTATGAACATTTTTTTTAAAATAATTGCCGTATTACAAGTTTATTTTGTTTACTCGAAACTTGGTCACATATAAAGACACAATGCGAAGGTTTTCCAAAGTTTTGATTTTTTCTGAATTTTCTATGCCCGTTTCAAAATGCGGTCAAAACCGCGGGCATGACCGTTCCTAGCTAGTTGTTGAATCCTAGAAAAATTTTGGTGTTTCTCTGATTAAATAGCTACTTATGTACCTAAAAATGATTTTTTTAGAAAATCATGAGCAAACTATGAGGCAGCTGTAGTTCAAACTTGACCAACTTCCTAATAAATCGGCAGAAATATGTCTTTTTCACGAGAGGTGGATCAAAGCTTTTGACCCCCAACCATTTGGTCAACTGTATATTAAATATGACCTAATATTTTAGAAAATTGATTTGGTCCAATTTTGCGACAAATATATGGTAGGTCCTTCACAAAAAAACTAGTTTTGGGCACTCAAAAAATGGAAAATGAATTTTTGGTCCAAAGAAAATAAAAACTTCCTTAAGCAACATTGTTTGTCATTCCAATATGCAAACTTGTGCAAAATAAGAGATCATTTGAAGAAACTATGCCATGTATGTGGCCATAAGATTGATCAGTTGGCTTGAAAGCCTTGAATCTTCACACACGACAGCTCATTTCTGAGAACACTTTTAAAAAGTAATTGCCATACTACAAGTTTCTTATTTTTACTGGTAACTTGGTCACATATAAAGACACAATGCGAAGGTTTTCCAATTTTTTGAATTTTTTTCTGAATTTTCTATGCCCGTTTCAAAATGCGGTCAAAATGGCGGGCATGACAATTCCTAGCTAGTGGTTGAATCCTAGAAAACTTTGGTGTTTCTCTGATTAAATAGATACTTATGTACCTAAAACTGATTTTTGGAAAAAATCATGAGCAAGCTATGAGGCAGCTGTAGTTCAAACTTGACCCACTTCCTACTGAATCGGTAGAAATTTGTCTTTTTCACGAGAGGTGGATCAAAGCTTTTGACACCCAACCATTTGTTCAATTGTATATTAAATATGGCCTAATATTTTAGAAATTTGATTTGGTCCAATTTTGCAACAAATATATGTTAGATCCTTCACAAAAAAAACTCATTTGGGCACTTGAAAAATGGAAAATGAATTTTTGGTCCAAAGAAAATGAAAACTTCCTTAAGCAACATTTTTTGTCATTCCAAAATGAAAACTTGTGCAAAATTTGAGATCGTTTGAACAAACTATGCCATGAATGTGGCCATGAGATTGATCAGTTGGCTTGAAAGCCATGAATCTTCACACACGACAGCTCATTTCTGAGAACACTTTTTTTAAAATAATTGCCGTATTACAAGTTTATTATTTTTACTTTTAACTTGGTCACATATAAAGACACAATGCGAAGGTTTTCCAATTTTTTGATTTTTTCTGAATTTTCTATGTCCGTTTCAAAATGCGGTCAAAATGGCGGGCATGACCGTTCCTATCTAGTGGTTGAATCCTAGAAAACTTTTGGTGTTTCTCTGATTAAATAGATACTTATGTACCTAAAAATGATTTTTGGAAAAGATCATGAGCAAACTATGAGGCAGCTGTAGTTCAAACTTGACCCACTTCCTACTAAATTGGCAGAAATTTGTCTTTTTCATGAGAGGTGGATCAAAGATTTTGACACCCAACCATTTGGTCAATTGTATATTAAATATGGCCAAATATTTTATAAAATTGATTTGATCCAATTTTGCAACAAATATATGGTAGGTCCTTCACAAAAAACTAATTTTAGGCACACAAAAATGGAAAATGATTTTTTGGTCCAAAGAAAATGAAAACTTCCTTAAGCAACATTGTTTGTCATTCCAATATGTAAACTTGTGCAAAATATGAGATCATTTGAACAAACTATGCCATGAATGAGGCCATAAGATTGATTAGTTGGCTTGAAAGCCACGAATCTTCACACACGACAGCTCATTTCTGATACACACTTTTTTAAAATAATTGCCGTATTACAAGTTTATTATTTTTACTGGTAACTTGGCCACATATAAAGACACAACACGAAGGTTTTCCAATTTTTTGATTTTTTCTAAATTTTCTATGTCCGTTTCAAAATGCGGTCAAAACGGCGGGCATGACCGTTCCTAGCTAGTGGTTGAATCCTATAAAACTTTTGGTGTTTCTCTTATTAAATAGATACTTATGTACCTAAAAATGATTTTTGGAAAAAATCATGAGCAAACTATGAGGCAATTGTAGTTCAGACTTGACCCACTTCCTACTAAATCGGAAGAAATTTGTCTTTTTCATGAGAGGTGAATCAAAGCTTTTGACACCCAACCATTTGGGTAATTGTATATTAAATATGGCCTAATATTTTAGAAATTTGATTTGGTCCAATTTTGCAACAAATATATGGTAGATCCTTCACAAAAAAACTCATTTGGGCACTCGAAAAATGGAAAATGAATTTTTGGTCGAAAGAAAATGAAAACTTCCTTGAGCAACATTGTTTGTCATTCCGAAATGCAAACTTGTGCAAAATATGAGATCGTTTGAACAAACTATGCCATGAATGTGGCCATAAGATTGATTAGTTGGCTTCAAAGCCATGAATCTTCACACACGACAGCTCATTTCTGAGAACACTTTTTTTAAAATAATTACCGTATTATAAGTTTATTATTTTTACTGATAACTTGGTCACATATAAAGACAGAATGCGAATGTTTTCCAATTTTTTGATTTTTTCTGAATTTTCAATGTCCGTTTAAAAATGTGGTCAAAACGGCGGGCGTGACCGTTCCTAGCTAGTGGTTGAATCCTAGAAAACTTTTGGTGTTCTCTGATTAAATAGATAATTATGTACCTGAATATGATTTTTGGAAAAGTTTATGAGCAAACTATGAGGCAGCTATAGTTCAAACTTGACCCACTTCCTACTGAATCGGTAGACATTTGTCTTTTTCACGAGAGGTGGATCAAAGCTTTTGACACCCAACCAATTGGTCAATTGTATATTAAATATGGCCTAATATTTTAGAAAATTGATTTGGTCTGATTTTGCAAAAATATATGGTAGGTCCTTCACAAAAAAACTAATCTTGGGCACTCGAAAAATGGAGAATGGTTTTTTGGTCGAAAGAAAATGAAAACTTCCTTAAGCAACATTGTTTGTCATTCCAATATGCAAACTTGTGCAAAATATGAGATCATTTGAACAAACTATGCCATGAATGTGGCCATAAGATTGATCAGTTGGCTTGAAAGCCATGAATCTTCACACACGACAGCTCATTTCTAAGAACACTTTTTAAAATAATTGCTGTAGTACAAGTTTATTAATTTTACTGGTAACTTGGTCACATATAAATACACAATGCGAAGGTTTTCCAATTTTTTGATTTTTTCTGAATTTTCTGTGCCTGTTTCAAAATGCGGTCGAAACGGCGGGAATGACCATTCCTAGCTAGTGGTTGAATCCTAGAAAAGTTTTGGTGTTTCTCTGATTAAATAGATACTTATGTACCTAAAAATGATTTTTGGAAAAAATCATGAGCAAACAATGAGGCAGCTGTAGTTCAAACTTGACCACTTCCTACTGAATCGGCAGAAATTTATCTTTTTCACGAGAGGTGGATCAAAGCTTTTGACACCCAACCATTTGGACAATTGTACATTAAATATGGCCTAATATTTTAGAAATTTGATTTGGTCCAATTTTGCAACAAATATATGGTAGATCCTTCACAAAAAAATCATTTTGGGCACTCAAAAAATGGAAAATGAATTTTTGGTCCAAAGAAAACAAAAACTTCCTTAAGCAACATTGTTTGTCATTCTAAAATGCAAACTTGTGCAAAATATAAGATCACTTGAACAAACTGTGCCATGAATGTGGCCATAATATTGATCAGTTGGCTTGAAGGCCTTGAATCTTCACACACAACGGCTCATTTCTGAGAACATTTTTTTAAATAATTGCCGTATTACAAGTTTATTATTTTTACACGTAACTTGGTCACATATAAAGACACAATGCGAAGGTTTTCCAATTTTTAATTTTTTTTAATTTTCTATGCTCGTTTCAAAATGCGGTCAAAACGGCGGGCATGACCGTTCCTAGCTAGTGGTTGAATCCTAGAAAACTTTTGGTGTTTCTCTGATTAAATAGATACTTATGTACTTAAAAATGATTTTTGTAAAAAATCATGAGCAAACTATGAGGCAGCTATAGTTCAAACTTGACCCACTTCCTACTGAATCGGCAGAAATTTGTCTTTTTCACGAGAGGTGGATCAAAACTTTTGACACCCAACCATTTGGTCAATTGTATATTAAATATGGCCTAATATTTTAGAAATTTGATTTGGTCCAATTTTGTGACAAATATATGGTAGGTCCTTCACAAAAAAACTAATCTTGGGCACTCGAAAAATGGAGAATGAATTTTTGGTCCAAATAAAATGAAAACTTCCTTAAGCAACATTGTTTGTCATTCCAATATGCAAACTTGTGCAAAATATGAGATCATTTGAACAAACTATGCCATGAATGTGGACATAAGATTGATCAGTTGGCTTGAAACCATGAATCTTCACACACGACAGCTCATTTGTAAGAACACTTTTTGAAATAATTGCAGTAGTACAAGTTTATTATTTTTACTGGTAACTTGGTCACAAATAAATACACAATGCGAAGGTTTTCCAATTTTTTATTTTTTTTAATTTTCTATGCCCGTTTCAAAATGAGGTCAAAACAGCGGGCATGACCATTCCTAGCTAGTGGTTGAATCCTAGAAAACTTTTGGTGTTCCTCTGATTAAATAGATACTTATGTACCTAAAAATGATTTTTGTAAAAAATCATGAGCAAACTATGAGGCAGCTATAGTTCAACCTTGACCCACTTCCTACTGAATCGACAGAAATTTGTCTTTTTCACGAGAGGTGGATCAAAGCTTTTGACACCCAACCATTTGGTCAACTGTATATTAATTATGGCCTAATATTTTAGAAAATTGATTTGGTCTAATTTTCCGACAAATATATGGTAGGTCCTTCACAAAAAAACTAATTTTGGGCACTCGAAAAGTGGAAAATGAATTTTTGGTCCAAAGAAAATAAAAACTTCCTTAAGCAACATTGTTTATCATTCCAATATGCAAACTTGTGCAAAATATGAAATCATTTGAACAAACTATGCCATGAATGTGGCCATAAGATTGATCAGTTGGCTTGAAAGCCATGAATCTTCACACCCGACAACTCATTTCTGAGAACACTTTTAAAAAGTAATTGTCGTATTACAAGTTTATTATTTTTACTGGTAACTTGGTCACATATAATGATGCAACGCGAAGGTTTTCCAATTTTTTGATTTTTTTTTTGAATTTTCTATGCCCGTTTCAAAATGAGGTCAAAATGGCGAGCATGACAATTCCTAGCTAGTGGTTGAGTCCTAGAAAACTTTTGGGTTTTCTCTGATTAAATAGATACTTATGTACCTAAAAATGATTTTTTGGAAAAAAGCATGAGCAAACTATGAGGCAGCTGTAGTTCAAACTTGACCCACTTCCTATTGAATCGGCAGAAATTTGTCTTTTTCATGAGAGGTGGATCAAAGCTTTTGACACCCAACCATTTGGGCAATTGTATATTAAATATGGCCTAATATTTTAGAAATTTGATTTAGTCCAATTTTGCAACAAATATATGGTAGATCCTTCAAAAAAAAACTCATTTGGGCACTCGAAAAATGGAAAATGAATTTTTGGTCCAAAGAAAATGAAAACTTCCTGAAGCAACATTGTTTGTCATTCCAAAATGCAAACTTGTGCAAAATATGAGATCGTTTGAACAAACTATGCCATGATTGTGGCCATAAGATTGATCAGTTTGCTTGAAAGCCATGAATCTTCACACACGACAACTCATTTCTGAGAACACTTTTTTTAAAATAATTGCCGTATTACAAGTTTATTATTTTTACTTTTAACTTGGTCACGTATAAAGACACAATGCGAAGGTTTTCCAATTTTTTGATTTTTTCTGAATTTTCTATGTCCGTTTTAAAATGCGGTCAAAACGGCGGGCATGACCGTTCCTATCTAGTGGTCGAATCCTAGAAAACTTTTGGTGTTTCTCTGATTAAATAGATACTTATGTACCTAAAAATGATTTTTTGAAAAGATCATGAGCAAACTATGAGGCAGTTGTAGTTCAAACTTGACCCACTTCCTACTAAATCGGCAGAAATTTGTCTTTTTCATGAGAGGTGGATCAAAGATTTTGACACCCAACCATTTGGTCAATTGTATATTAAATATGGCCAAATATTTTATAAAATTGATTTTGTCCAATTTTGCAACAAATATATGGTAGGTCCTTCACAAAAAACTAATTTTAGGCACACAAAAATGGAAAATGATTTTTTGGTCCAAAGAAAATGAAAACTTCCTTAAGCAACATTGTTTGTCATTCCAATATGTAAACTTGTGCAAAATATGAGATCATTTGAACAAACTATGCCATGAATGTGGCCATAAGATTGATTAGTTGGCTTGAAAGCCACGAATCTTCACACACGACAGCTCATTTCTGATAACACTTTTTTAAAATAATTGCCGTATTACTAGTTTATTATTTTTACTGGTAACTTGGTCACATATAAAGACACAGAGCGAAGGTTTTCCAATTTTTTGATTTTTTCTGAATTTTCTATGCCCGTTTCAAAATGCGGTCAAAACGGCGGGCATGACCGTTCCTAGCTATTGTTGAATCCGATAAAACTTTTGGTGTTTCTCTTATTAAATAGATACTTATGTACCTAAAAATGATTTTTGGAAAAAATCATGAGCAAACTATGAGGCAACTGTAGTTCAGACTTGACCCACTTCCTACTAAATCGGAAGAAATTTGTCTTTTTCACGAGAGGTGAATCAAAGCTTTTGACACCCAACCATTTGGGTAATTGTATATTAAATATGGCCTAATATTTTAGAAATTTGATTTTGTCCAATTTTGCAACAAATATATGGTAGATCCTTCACAAAAAAACTCATTTGGGCACTCGAAAAATGGAAAATGAATTTTTGGTCGAAAGAAAATGAAAACTTCCTTTAGCAACATTGTTTGTCATTCCGAAATGCAAACTTGTGCAAAATATGAGATCGTTTGAACAAACTATGCCATGAATGTGGCCATAAGATTGATTAGTTGGCTTCAAAAACATGAATCTTCACACACGACAGCTCATTTCTGAGAACACCTTTTTTAATATAATTGCCGTATTATAAGTTTATTATTTTTAATGATAACTTGGTCACATATAAAGACACAATGCGAAGGTTTTCCAATTTTTTGATTTTTTCTGAATTTTCAATGTCCGTTTGAAAATGTGGTCAAAACGGCGGGCGTGACCGTTCCTAGCTAGTGGTTGAATCCTAGAATACTTTTGGTGTTTCTCTGATTAAATAGATACTTATGTACCTAAAAATGTTTTTTGGAAAAAATCATGAGCAAACAATGAGGCAGCTGTAGTTCAAACTTGACCCACTTCCTACTAAATCGGCAAAAATTTATCTTTTTCACGAGAGGTGGATCAAAGCTTTTGACACCCAACAATTTGGACAATTATATATTAAATATGGTCTAATATTTTAGAAATTTTATTTGGTCCAGTTTTGCAACAAATATATAGTAGATCCTTCACAAAAAACTCATTTTGGGCACTCGAAAAATGGTAAATGAATTTTTGGTCGAAAGAAAATGAAAACTTCCTTAAGAAACATTATTTGTCATTCCAAAATGCAAACTTGTGCAAAATATGAGATCATTTTAACAAACTGTGCCATGAATGTGGCCATAATATTGATCAGTTGGCTTGAAGGCCAGGAATCTTCACACACAACGACTCATTTCTGAGAATTTTTTTTAAAATAATTGTCGTATTACAAGTTTATTATTTTAACTTGTAACTTGGTCACATATAAAGACACAATGCGAAGGTTTTCCAATTTTTTGATTTTTTCTGAATTTTCTATGTCCGTTTCAAAATGCGGTTAAAACGGCGGGCATGACCGTTCCTAGCTAGTGGTTGAATCCTATAAAACTTTTGGTGTTTCTCTGATTAAATAGATACTTATGTACCTAAAAGTGATTTTTGGAAAAGATCATGAGCAAACTATGAGGCAGTTGTAGTTCAAACTTGACCCACTTCCTACTGAATCGGCAGAAATTTGTCTTTTTCATGAGAGGTGGATCAAAGCTTTTGACACCCACACATTTGGTCTATTGTGTATTAAATATGTCCTAATATTTTAGAAATTTGATTTGGTCCAATTTTGCAACAAATATATGGTAGATCCTTCACAAAAAACTCATTTTGGGCACTCGAAAAATGGAAAATGAATTTTTGGTCCAAAGAAAATGAAAACTTCCTTAAGCAACATTGTTTTCCATTCCAAAATGTAAACTTGTGCAAAATATGAGATCATTTGAAGAAACTATGCCATACATGTGGCCTTAATATTGATCAGTTGTCTTGAAGGACATGAATCTTCACACACGACAGCATATTTCTAAGAACACTTTTTAAAAAAATTACCGTATTACAAGTTTATTATTTTTACTGGTAACTTGGTCACATATAAAGACACAATGCAAAGGTTTTTCAATTTTTCAATTTTTTCTGAATTTTCTATGCCCGTTTAAAAATGCGGTCAAAACGGCGGGCATGACCGTTCCTAACTAGTGGTTGAATCCTAGAAAACTTTTGGTGTTTCTCTTATTAAATAGATACTTATGTACCTAAAAATGATTTTTGGAAAAAATCATGAGCAAACTATGAGGCAGCTGTAGTTCAAACTTGACCCACTTCCTACTGAATCGGCAGAAATTTATCTTTTTCACGAGAGGTGGATCAAAGCTTTTGACACCCAACAATTTGCTCAACTGTACATTAAATATGGCCTAATATTTTAAAATTTTGATTTGGTCCAATTTTGCAACAAATATATGGTAGGTCCTTCACAAAAAAACAAATTTTGGGCACTCAAAAAATAGAAAATGAATTTTTGGTCCAAAGAAAACAAAAACTTCCTTGAGCAACATTGTTTGTCATTCCAAAATGCAAACTTGTGCAAAATATGAGATCATTTGAACAAACTATGCCATGAATGTGGCCATAAGATTGATCAGTTGGCTTGAAAGCCATGAATCTTCACACACAACGGCTCATTTCTGAGAACTTTTTTTTTAATAATTGTTGTATTACAAGTTTATTATTTTTACTCGTAACTTGGTCACATATAAAGAAACAACGCGAAGGTTTTCCAATTTTTTGATTTTTTCTGAATTTTCTATGCTCGTTTCAAAATGCGGTCAAAACTGCGGGCATGACCGTTCCTAGCTAGTGGTTGTATCCTAGAAAACTTTTGGTGTTTCTCTGATTAAATAGATACTTATGTACCTAAAAATGATTTTTGTAAAAAATCATGAGCAAACTATGAGGCAGCTGTAGTTCAAACTTGACCCACTTCCTACTGAATCGGCAAAAAATTGTCTTTTTCACGAGAGGTGGATCAAAGCTTTTGACACCCAACAATTTGGTCAACTGTATATTAAATATGGCCTAATATTTTAAAATTTTGATTTGGTCCAATTTTGCAACAAATATATGGTAGGTCCTTCACAAAAAAACTAATTTTGGGCACTCAAAAAATGGAAAATGAATTTTTGGTCCAAAGAAAACAAAAACTTCCTTAAGCAACATTGTTTGTCATTCCGAAATGCAAACATGTGCAAAATATGAGATCATTTGAACAAACTATGCCATGAATGTGGCCATAAGATTGATCAGTTGGCTTGAAAGCCATGAATCTTCACACACGACAGCTCATTTCTGAGAACACTTTTTTAAAATAATTGCCGTATTACAAGTTTATTATTTTTACCGTTAACTTGGTCACATATAAAGACACAATGTGAAGATTTTCCAATTTTTTGATTTTTTTCTGAATTTTCTATGCCCGTTTAAAAATGCGGTCAAAACGGCGGGCATGACCGTTCCTAGCTAGTGGTTGAATCCTATAAAACTTTTGGTGTTTCTCTTATTAAATAGATACTTATGTACCTAAAAATGATTTTTGGAAAAACTCATGAGCAAACTATGAGGCAACTGTAGTTCAGACTTGTCCCACTTCCTACTAAATCGGCAGAAATATGTCTTTATCACGAGAGTTGGATCAAAGCTTTTGACACCCAACCATTTGGGCAATTGTATATTAAATATGTCCTAATATTTTAGAAATTTGATTTGGTCCAATTTTGCAACAAATATATGGTAGATCCTTGACAAAAAACTCATTTTGGGCACTCAAAAAATGGAAAATGAATTTTGGTCCAAATAAAATGAAAACTTTCTTAAGCAACATTGTTTCCCATTCCAAAATGCAAACTTGTGCAAAATATGAGATCTTTTGAACAAACTATGCCATGAATGTGGCCATAAGATTGATCAGTTGGCTTGAAAGGCATGAATCTTCACACATGACAGCTCATTTCTGAGAACACTTTTTTTAAAATAATTGCCGTATTACAAGTTTATTATTTTTACTGGTAACTTGGTCACATATAAAGACACAATGCGAAGGTTTTCCAATTTTTTGATTTTTTCTGAATTTTCTATGTCCATGTCAAAATGCGGTCAAAACGGCGGGCATGACCGTTCCTTGCTAGTGGTTGAACCCTAGAAAACTTTTGGTGTTTCTCTAATTATATAGATACTTATGTACCTAAAAATGATTTTTCGAAAAGATCATGAGCAAACTATGAGGCAGCTATAGTTCAAACTTGACCCACTTCTTACTGAATCGGCAGAAATTTATCTTTTTCACGAGAGGTGGATCAAACTTTTGACACCCAACCATTTGGTCAATTGTATATTAAATATGGCCTGATATTTTAGAAAATTTATTTGGTCCAACTTTGCAACAAATATATGGTAGGTCCTTCACAAAAAACTAATTTTGGGCACTCAAAAAATGGAAAATGATTTTTTGGTCCAAAGAAAATGAAAACTTCCTTAAGCAACATTGTTTGTCATTCCAATATGCAAACTTGTGCAAAATATGAGATCATTTGAACAAACTATGCCATGAATGTGGCCATAAGATTGATAATTTGGCTTGAAAGCCACGAATCTTCACACACGACAGCTCATTTCTGATAACAATTTTTAAAAATAATTACCGTATTACAAGTTTATTATTTTTACTGGTAACTTGGTCACATATAAAGACACAATGCAAAGGTTTTCCAATTTTTTGAATTTTTTTGAATTTTCTATGTCTGTTTCAAAATGAGGTTAAAACAGCGGGCATGACCGTTCATAGCTAGTTGTTGAATCCTTGAAAATTTTTGGTGTTTCTCTGATTAAATAGATACTTATGTACCTAAAAATGATTTTTGGAAAAAATCATGAGCAAACTATGAGGCAGCTGTAGTTCAAACTTGACCCACTTCCTACTGAATCGGCAGAAATATGTCTTTTTCACGAGAGGTGGATCAAAGCATTTGACACCCAACCAATTGGTCAATTGTATAGTAAATATGGCCTAACATTTTAGAAAATTGATTCGGTCCAATTTTGGAACAAATATATGGTAGGTCCTTCACAAAAAAACTAATTTTGGGCACTCGAAAAATGGAAAATGAATTTTTGGTCCAAAGAAAATAAAAACTTCCTTAAGCAACATTGTTTGTCATTCCAATATGCAAACTTGTGCAAAATATGAGATCATTTGAACAAACTATGCCATGAATGTGGCTATAAGATTGATCAGTTGGCTTGAAAGCCAAGAATCTTCACACACGACAGCTCATTTCTGAGAACACTTTTTTAAAAAAATTGCCCTATTACAAGTTTATTATTTTTACTGGTAACTTTGTCACATATAAAGACATAATGCGAAGGTTTTCCAATTTTTTTATTTTTTCTGAATTTTCTATGTCCGTTTCAAATTGCGGTCAACACGGCAAGCATGACCGTTCCGAGCTAGTGGTTGAAGCCTTGAAAAAAATTTGGTGTTTCTCTGATTAAATAGATACTTATGTACCTAAAAATGATTTTTGGAAAAAATCATGAGCAAGCTATGAGGCAGCTGTAGTTCAAACTTGACCCACTTCCTACTGAATCGGTAGAAATTTGTCTTTTTCACGAGAGGTGGATCAAAGCTTTTGACACCCAACCATTTGTTCAATTGTATATTAAATATGTCCTAATATTTTATAAAATTTATTTGGTCTTATTTTGCAACAAATATATGGTAGGTCCTTCACAAAAAAACTAATCTTGGGCACTCGAAAAATGGAGAATGGTTTTTTGGTCCAAAGAAAATGAAAACTTCCTCAAGCAACATTGTTTGTCATTCCAATATGCAAACTTGTGCAAAATATGAGATCATTTGAACAAACTATGCCATGAATGTGGCCATAAGATTGATCAGTTGGCTTGAAAGCCATGAATCTTCACACACGACAGATCATTTCTGAGAACACTTTTTAAAATAATTGCCGTAGTAAAAGTTTATTATTTTTACTGGTAAATTGGTCACATATAAAGACACAATGCGAAGGTTTTCCAATTTTTTGATTTTTTTTGAATTTTCTATGTCGGTTTCAAAATGCGGTCAAAACCGCGGGCATGACCGTTCCTAGCTACTGGTTGAATCCTATAAAACTTTTGGTGTTTCTCTGATTAAATAGATACTTATGTACCTAAAAATGATTTTTGGAAAAAATCATGAGCAAACTATGAGGCAGCTGTAGTTCAAACTTGATCCACTTCCTACTGAATCGGCAGAAATTTGTATTTTTCACGAGAGGTGGATCAAAGCTTTTAACACCCAACCATTTGGTCAACTGTATATTAAATATGGCCTAATATTTTAGAAAATTTATTTTGTCCAATTTTGCAACAAATATATGGTAGGTCCTTCACAAAAAAACTAATTTTGGGCACTCGAAAAATGGAAAATGAATTTTTGGTCCAAAGAAAATAAAAACTTCCTTAAGAAAAATTGTTTGTCATTCCAATATGCAAACTTGTGCAAAATATGAGATCATTTGAACAAACTATGCCATGAATGTGGCCATAAGATTGATCAGTTGGCTTGAAAGTCATGAATCTTCACACACAACAGCTCATTTCTGATAACACTTTCTTAAAATAATTGTCGTATTACAAGTTTATTATTTTTACTGGACACTTGGTCACATATAAAGACACAATGCGAAGGTTTTCCATTTTTTTGATTTTTTCTAAATTTTCTATGCCCGTTTCAAAATGCGGTCAAAAGGACGGGCATGACCGTTCCTAGCTAGTGGTTGAATCCTTGAAATTTTTTGGTGTTTCTCTGATTAAATAGATACTTATATACCTAAAAAATGATTTTTGGAAAAAAAAATCATAAGCAAACTATGAGGCAACTATAGTTCAAACTTGACCCACTTCCTACTGAATCGGCAGAAATTTGTCTTTTTCACAAGACGTGGATCAAAGCTTTTGACACCCAACCATTTGGGCAATTGTATATTAAATATGTCCAAATATTTTAGAAATTTGATTTGGTCCAATTTTGCAACAAATAAATGGTAGATCCTTCACAAAAAACTCATTTTGGGCACTCGAAAAATGGAAAATGAATTTTTGGTCCAAAGAAAATGAAAACTTCCTTAAGAAACATTGTTTGCCATTCCAAAATGCAAACTTGTGCAAAATATGAGATCATTTGAACAAACTATGCCATACATGTGGCCTTAATATTGATCAGTTGGCTTGAAGGCCATGAATCTTCACACACGACAACTCATTACTGAGAACACTTTTTTAAAATAATTACCGTATTACAAGTTTATTATTTTTACTGGTAACTTGGTCACATATAATGACACAATGCAAAGGTTTTTCAATTTTTTGATTGTTTCTGATTTTTCTATGCCCGTTTCAAAATGCGGTCAAAACGGTGGGCATGACCGTTCCTAGCTAGTGGTTGAATCCTAGAAAACTTTTGGTGTTTCTCTGATTAAATAGATACTTATGTACCTAAAAATGATTTTTGTAAAAAATCATGAGCAAACTATGAGGCAGCTGTAGTTCAAACTTGACCCACTTCCTACTGAATCGGTAAAAATTTGTCTTTTTCGCAAGAGGTGGATCAAAACTTTTGACACCCAACCATTTGGTCAACTATATACTAAATATGGCCTAGTATTTTAAAATTTTGATTTGGCCCAATTTTGCAACAAATATATGGTAGGTCCTTCACAAAAGAACTAATTTTGGGCACTCAAAAAATGGAAAATGAATTTTTGGTCCAAAGAAAACAAAAACTTCCTTAAGCAACATTGTTTGTCATTCCAAAATGCAAACTTGTGCAAAATATAAGATCATTTGAACAAACTATGCCATGAATGTGGCCATAAGATTGATCAGTTGGCTTGAAAGCCATGAATCTTCACACGCGACAGCTCATTTCTGAGAACACTTTTTTAAAATAATTGTCGCATTACAAGTTTATTATTTTTAATGTTAACTTGGTCACATATAAAGACACAATGTGAGGGTTTTCCAATTTTTTGATTTTTTCTGAATTTTCTATGCCCGTTTGAAAATGCAGTCAAAACGGCGGGCATGATCGTTCCTAGCTAGTGGTTGAATCCTATAAAACTTTTGGTGTTTCTCTTATTAAATAGATACTTATGTACCTAAACATGATTTTTGGAAAAAAATCATGAGCAAACTATGAGGCAACTGTAGTTCAGACTTGACCCACTTCCTACTAAATCGGCAGAAATTTGTCTTTTTCATGAGAGGTGGATCAAAGCTTTTGACACCCAACCATTTGGGCAATTGTATATTAAATATGTCCTAATATTTTAGAAATTTGATTTGGTCCAATTTTGCAACAAATATATGGTAGATCCTTCACAAAAAACTCATTTTGGGAACTCAAAAAATGGAAAATGAATTTTGGTCCAAAGAAAATGAAAACTTCCTTAAGCAACATTGTTTGCCATTCCAAAATGCAAACTTGTGCAAAATATGATATCTTTTGAACAAACTATGCCATGAATGTGGCCTTAATATTGATCAGTTGGCTTGAAGGCCATGAATCTTCACACACGACAGCTCATTTCTGAGAACACTTTTTTAAAATAATTGTCGTATTACAAGTTTATTATTTTTACTCGTAACTTGGTCACATATAAAGACACGATGCGAAGGTTTTCCAATTTTTTGATTTTTTTTGAATTTTCTATGACCGTTTCAAAATGCGGTCAAAACGGCGGGCATGACCGTTCCTAGCTATTGGTTGAATCCTAGAAATTTTTTGGTGTTTCTCTTATTAAATAGATACCTATGTACCTAAAAATGATTTTTGAAAAAATTCATGAGCAAACTATGAGGTAGCTGTAGTTCAAACTTGACCAACTTCCTACTGAATCGGCAGAAAATTATCTTTTTCACTAGAGGTGAATCAAAGCTTTTGACACCCAACCATTTGGTCAACTGTATATTAAATATGGCCTAATATTTTAGAAATTTGATTTGGTCCAATTTTGCAACAAATATATGGTAGATCCTTCACAAAAAAACTCATTTAGGCACTCGAAAAATGGAAAATGAATTTTTGGTCCAAAGAAAATGAAAACTTCCTTAAGCAACATTGTTTGTCATTCCAAAATGCAAACTTGTGCAAAATATGAGATTGTTTGAACAAACTATGCCATGAATGTGGCCATAAGATTGATCAGTTGGCTTGAAAGGCCTGAATCTTCACACTCGACAGCTCAATTCTGAGAACACTTTTTTTAAATAATTGCCGTATTACAAGTTTATTATTTCTACTGGTAACTTGGTCCCATATAAAGACACAATGCGAAGGTTTTCCAATTTTTTTGATTTTTTCTGAATTTTCTATGTCCATTTCAAAATGCGGTCAAAACGGCGGGCATGACCGTTCCTAGGTAGTGGTTGAATCCTAGAAAACTTTTGGTGTTTTTCTGATTAAATAGATAATTATGTACCTAAAAATGATTTTTGGAAAAGATCATGAGCAAACTATGAGTTAGCTGTAGTTCAAACTTGACCCACTTCCTACTGAATCGGCAGAAATTTATCTTTTCACGAGAGGTGGATCAAACTTTTGACACCCAACAATTTGGTAAATTGTATATTAAATATGGCCTAATATTTTAGAAAATTGGTTTGGTCCAATTTTGCAACAAATATATGGTAGGTCCTTCACAAAAAACTAATTTTGGGCACTCAAAAAATGGAAAATGATTTTTTGGACCAAAGAAAATGAAAACTTCCTTAAGCAACATTGTTTGTCATTCCAATATGCAAACTTGTGCAAAATATGGGATCATTTGAACAAACTATGCCATGAATGTGGCCATAAGATTGATAAGTTGGCTTGAAAGCCACGAATCTTCACACACGACAGCTCATTTCTGATAACACTTTTTAAAAATAATTGCCGTATTACAAGTTTATTATTTTTACTGGTAACTTGGTCACATATAAAGACACAATGCAAAGGTTTTCCAATTTTTTGATTTTTTCTGAATTTTCTATGTCTGTTTCAAAATGAGGTTAAAACAGTGGGCATGACCGTTCGTAGCTAGTGGTTGAATCCTAGAAAACTTTTGGTGTTTCTCTGATTAAATAGATACTTATGTACCTAAAAATGATTTTTGGAACAAATCATGAGCAAACTATGAGACAGCTGTAGTTCAAACTTGACCCACTTCCTCCTGAATCGGCAGAAATATGTCTTTTTCACGAGAGGTGGATCAAAGCATTTGACACCCAACCATTTGGTCAATTGTATAGTAAATATGGCCTAATATTTTATAAAATTGATTTGGTCCAATTTTGGAACAAATATATGGTAGGTCCTTCACAAAAAAACTAATTTTGGGCACTCGAAAAATGGAAAATGAATTTTTGGTCCAAAGAAAATAAAAACTTCCTTAAGCAACATTGTTTGTCATTCCAATATGCAAACTTGTGCAAAATATGAGATCATTTGAACAAAATATGCCATGAATGTGGCCATAAGATTAATCAGTTGGCTTGAAAGCCATGAATCTTCACACACGACAGCTCATTTCTGAGAACACTTTTTAAAAATAATTGCCGTATTACAAGTTTATTACTTTTACTGGTAACTTTGTCACATATAAAGACACAATGCGAAGGTTTTCCAATTTTTTGATTTTTTCTGAATTTTCTATGTCCGTTTCAAAATGCGGTCAACACGGCGAGCATGACCGTTCCTAGCTAGTGGTTGAATCCTTGAAATTTTTTGGTGTTTCTCTGATATAATAGATACTTATGTACCTAAAACTGATTTTTGGAAAAAATCGTGAGCAAACTATGAGGTAGTTGTAGTTCAAACTTGGCCCACTTGCTACTGAATCGGCATAAATTTTTCTTTTTCACGAGAGGTGGATCAAAGCTTTTGACACCCAACCATTTGGTCAATTGTATATTAAATATGGCCAAATATTTTAGAAAATTGATTTGGTCTGATTTTGCAACAAATATATGGTAGTTCCTTCACAAAAAAACTAATCTTGGGCACTCGAAAAATGGAGAATGGTTTTTTGGTCCAAAGAAAATGAAAAATTCCTCAAGCAACATTGTTTGTCATTCCAATATGCAAACTTGTGCAAAATATGAGATCATTTGAACAAACTATGCCATGAATGTGGCCATAAGATTGATCAGTTGGCTTGAAAGCCATGAATCTTCACACACGACAGATCATTTCTGAGAACACTTTTTAAAATAATTACCGTAGTAAAAGTTTATTATTTTTACTGGTAACTTGGTCACATATAAAGACACAATGCGAAGGTTTTCTAATTTTTTGATTTTTTCTGAATTTTCTATGTCGGTTTCAAAATGCGGTCAAAACCACGGGCATGACCGTTCCTAGCTACTAGTTGAATCCTATAAAATTTTTGGTGTTTCTCTGATTAAATACATACTTATGTACCTAAAAATGATTTTTGGAAAAAATCATGAGCAAACTATGAGGCAGCTGTAGTTCAAACTTGATCCACTTCATACTGAATTGGCAGAAATTTGTCTTTTTCACGAGAGGTGGATCAAAGCTTTTAACACCCAGCCATTTGGTCAACTGTATATTAAATATGGCCTAATATTTTAGAAAATTTATTTGGTCCAATTTTGCAACAAATATATGGTAGGTCCTTCACAAAAAAACTAATTTTGGGCACTCGAAAAATGGAAAATGAATTTTTGGTCCAAAGAAAATAAAAACTTCCTTAAGCAACATTGTTTGTCATTCCAAAATGCAAACTTGTGCAAAATAAGAGATCATTAGAACAAACTATGCCATGAATGTGGCCATAAGATTGATCAGTTGGCTTGAAAGTCATGAATCTTCACACACAACAGCTCATTTCCGATAACACTTTCTTAAAATAATTGCCGTATTACAAGTTTATTATTTTTACTGGACACTTGGTCACATATAAAGACACAATGCGAAGGTTTTCCAATTTTTTGATTTTTTTCTAAATATTCTATGCCCGTTTCAAAATGCGGTCAAAACGACGGGCATGACCGTTCCTAGCTAGTGGTCGAATCCTTGAAAAATGTTGGTTTTTCTCTGATTAAATAGATACTTATATACCTAAAAATGATTTTTGGAAAAAATCATGAGCAAACTATGAGGCAACTATAGTTCAAACTTGACCCACTTCCTACTGAATCGGCAGAAATTTGTCTTTTTCACAAGAGGTGGATCAAAGCTTTTGACACCCAACTATTTGGGCAATTGTATATTAAATATGGGCTAATATTTTAGAAATTTGATTTGATCCAATTTTGCAACAAATATATGGTAGATCCTTCACAAAAAACTCATTTTGGGCACTCGAAAAATGGAAAATGAATTTTTGGTCCAAAGAAAATGAAAACTTCCTTAAGCAACATTGTTTGTCATTCCAAAATGCAAACTTGTGCAAAATACTAGCGGTTGGGGCGCGCCATGGCGCGCCGCCTGAGCGGTACCTCTGCGCACTTGTCTTGCTCAAGCACCGTCGTAGTAACTGGCCGCCGCCTGGGGCTTGTGCATGGGCGCCGCCATGCCGCAGCTACAGGAGGACTGCCGTGGGTCAGGCCCGGGGCGGAGAGCATTTGTGGTGCAGTTCGGCGAACAGGATGGGGCAGCGATGGTGTTGTCTTCTCCATCATCGACCGGCTCTGCCCCAGTGTATGTCCTGTAGTGGCGCGACCGACGCTTACGTCATCGACGGATAGACACCGCTTCGGGCTGGGAGGCGGCGCCGCCGGCCTGCGACGCTAGCCCCAACCAACCCTGCGCTGGTGCCGCCTGAGGCGGAGGCGGAGTCCATGATCCTGGTCTCCGGCCCCCGCGTTGCCGTATCCAGTCTGAGGCACGCCGGCTGCCGCGCAGGTGG
This sequence comes from Thinopyrum elongatum, assembly GCA_011799875.1. NCBI lineage: Eukaryota > Viridiplantae > Streptophyta > Magnoliopsida > Poales > Poaceae > Thinopyrum > Thinopyrum elongatum. Next base: position 115,682,317 of record CM022299.1, on the reverse strand, counting down.
GGCTCTCCTTCCCTTCCCTTCCTCGCCGCCGTAGCGCCGGCTCAGATTGATAAACCGTGGGGATTGTACTTCCCCCAAATCTCATTTCTGTCAGTAGATTAAGGTTTTCAGAGTTAACCTTGGCCCCTCCCCTTCTTGAGAAAGGCCAAGCTTGCCTTCCTTAGCTCATTTCACATGGTATGGCTAGGCTATTATTCCCTGCTAAGAAAACCTTCATCTTATAATGTCTTTGTTAGCTCTATTTGAAAATTTTCTTATAACCCTCTTGGTGCCCGTGTTCTCAAGCAGGTGAATGTATCTTGTTCGTCAATGCCGGCGGGTGTGCCATTGAAGGCGATGACCCCTCTGCAAAGTTTTCCAGTGATTGTTTGTTTAAAGGAGGGGACATCTGAGAGCATAGTTGAAGGCGGCGACTATCCGTCGCTGTACAGCTCGGCACACTACTGTGATTTCAGCTACAAATTCGATGGTCTTGCCCCTGGAGACTATTATCTGGATCTGCATTTTGCTGAGATAGTGCACACGGATGGACCAAAAGGAATGAGATCATTTGATGTGCTCGTGCAAGAAGACGAGGCAAACTTACTGACTTGTCTGTCTCTTTAAATTTCGTTGCATGGTTTCCTTATCCACATTTGGCTCAAACAGTCTGCCTTTTCTGTTCATAGATTTTGTCTGAACTTGATGTCTTCGTGGTAGTTTGGAGGTAACAGGCCCCTTCAGGTGCTTGACATTAGGACTTTTATTGGGAGTAAGAGCAATGGTGCTATCATCAACTTCAAGGGAGTAAGAGGGAACCCATGGTTTGTGGCATCTGCATTCGGAAAGCCCCACCAATACCAGGTACTTTGTTTATTTTAGATGCAATGTGCTCATTCGCGAGCTTGCATTCCCACCGATAATCTTTGCGTTGAACGTGCAGCAACAAAGTTAGGTACACCTGGGAGTGGCTTATGCAAAAAATGTTAACTGATGTTCAGATTTCTTCACCTATTCATGTCAGTTTGTTCACAAACTATTTTTCCAACATATCTCATGTAATCCTGATATATGATCAATGTACAAAACTTGCAGAAAAGGACAGCTAAACTGATCCCAAAGTACGAGAAATAGATTGAGGAGCTAACTAGCCAATGCACCATGAAGGCCGTGGTCTTTAGTAGAATCTACCAATCAGGAACTTGTCACGCTTAAGATGGAGCTTCACCAAAAGCTTTGCAAATTGATAATTTTGGTAAGTACAAACTAATGCATTAAGCATCGTCCTGTCCTAGTTTTTTATATATAGGTATCACTGCTCTAACATATAACATAATAACTTGCACAACAAGTTCTTGACAAACGAACAGACCAACTAAGAAAAGTTTCTCAGAACTACGAAAATGACAAGAAACTATGGGTTGCTGCTATCAAACATGGTCCACACTGATGATGATATAAATATGAAGGTTGTTCACCCAAAGAAATCCCAAATGTAAATCTAAATATAATAGACATGTTATTAAAGAAAAGAAACACAAAATTGTACACATTCAAGTGAAGATAATCAGAAATTACCGACTGATGACCCACAAGTATATGGGATCTATCGTAGTCCTTTCGATAAGTAAGAGTGTCGAACCCAACGAGGAGCAGAAGGAAATGACAAGTGGTTTTCAGCAAGGTATTCTCTGCAAGCACTGAAATTATCGGTAACAGATAGTTTTGTGATAAGATAAATCGTAACGGGTAACAAGTAACAAAAGTAAAAAAAGTGCAGCAAGGTGGCCCAATCCTTTTTGTAGCAAAGGACAAGCCTGGACGAACTCTTATATAATGCAAAGCGCTCCCGAGGACACATGGGAATTGTTGTCAAGTTAGTTTTCATCATGCTCATATGATTCGCGTTTGTTACTTTGATAATTTGATATGTGGGTGGACTGGTGCTTGGGTGCTGCCCTTCCTTGGACAACACTCCCACTTATGATTAACCCCTCTCGCAAGCATCCACAACTACGAAAGAAGAATTAAGGTAAACCTAACCATATCATGAAACATATGGATCCAAATCAGCCCCTTACGAAGCAACGCATAAACTAGGGTTTAAGCTTCTGTCACTCTAGCAACACATCATCTACTTATTACTTCCCAATGCCTTCCCCTAGGCCCAAATAATGGTGAAGTGTCATGTAGTCGACGTTCACGTAACACCACTAGAGGAAAGACAACATACATCTCATCAAAATATCGAACGAATACCAAATTCACATGATTACTTATAATAAGACTTCTCCGATGTCCTCAGGAACAAACATAACTACTCACAAAACATATTTATAATCAAGATCAGAGGAGTATTAATTATCATTAAGGATCTGAAAATATAATCTTCCACCGGATAAACCAACTAGCATCAACTACAAGGAGTAATCAACACTACTAGCAACCCACAGGTACCAATCTGAGGTTTTGGGACCAAGATCGAATACAAGAGATGAACTAGGGTTTGAGAGGAGATGGTGCTGGTGAAGCTGTTGATGGAGATTGACCCCCTCTCGATGAGAGGATCATTGGTGATGACGATGGCTTCGATTTCCCCCTCCGGGAGGGATGTTTCCCCGGCAGAACAGCTCCGCCGGAGCCCTAGATTGGTTCTGCCCAGGTTCCGCCTCGATACGGTGGTGCTTCATCTCGAAAGCTTCCTTCTGATTTTTTTCAGGTCAAAACACACCATATAGTAGAAGATGGGCGTCGGAGTCCTACCAGGGGGCCCACAAGGACGGGAGGTGCGTCCAAGGGGGTAGGGCGCGCCCTCCAATCTTGTGGCTGGCTGGTGGCCCCCCTCGGGCTCTTTCTTCGCCCAATATTTTTTATATATTCCAAAAACATGCTCCGTGAAGTTTCAGGACTTTTGGAGTTGTGCAGAATAGGTCTCTAATATTTGCTCCTTTTCCAGTCCAGAATCCCACCTGCCGGCATTCTCCCTCTTCATGTAAACCTTACAAAATAAGAGAGAAAAGGCATAAGTATTGTGATATAATGTGTAATAACAGCCCATAATGCAAAAAATATCGATATAAAAGCATGATGCAAAATGGACGTATCACCGGCTCAGACTCCAAAGCCAGAATCTTGTTTGCTCTTTTAATGTTCACGGCTGAGTTGTCATGATATGTTAAAAGTAAAATTTAGAACATCACAATTTTCTTATGAACTAAAGTAAAATCCATGCATGAAAACGTAAAGATACTTTACTAAGCGAACACTTACATTTATTCAAAACAAGGAGGGTGGCAGATAGTGTGGAAAATAACACATACCTTTGTACTGATCGTCACCGTTAGCGCATCTGCCTCTTCAGTAAACAATGAACTTTTGCCATTAGATTTGAGATAATCAGAATGCCTAGGTGAGAACCAAGAAATCAATTAAGTTATGAGACAAATAATATAGACAATCAGGGCAAGCCAAAAATTGGAGCATAGCTAAACCAGGCAGCTATGCATATTTAACGATTGGTAGGCCTAACTTTAGGTGCATCATTGCATTCAGATATTGCATTGGTATAATCCCACTTCCTATCCATCCACCAGCCCAAGGAATAAATGCAACATGCCAAATGCAATACCAGTTTTCTTGGTCTGAACTTGCTGCATGATGTAATGCATTCCCTTAATAATAGTTTAAAGCAGATTACATCCAAGCTTCATGTACCCGTTCCTCGCTCCTTCCACTGCCAATCGGTACAGCTTCACTTTCGTACAGACACAAGAAGAATCCTCTGTCCTATAAATTAAAGGGATAATTGATTTTATGCCCCTAGTTGGGTCACACTCGGCAGGTTTACCCCAAGTTTCCGAAAACACTTGTTCTTGCCAAAACCACTTTGCTCCTCTTATGCTTTTGCCCTTTGACTATTTGACCAAGGGCAAAAGCATAAGAGGAGCAAAGTGGTTTGGGCAGGAACAAGTGTTTTCGGAAACTAGGGGTAAACCTGCTGAGAGGGACACAACTAAGGGCACCAAATTAATTATCCCTTTTATATTTCATTGGATTTTAACATGACATAGTACTAATTTATTTTTAAATTTGTTTTAGTATGGCTACTAATTTTTGGATTAAGAATATTTTGTTCCCCAGCAAAAATATGTGAATTTTTAAAATTTCGCACATTTTTTAGTTCAATTTTTTAACCCTGGCATTGACCAGAAAATGGGCAGCAATTCTAAAAATGGAAAATGGGCTGTAATAAATTCCATATGAATTAGCAAATGAGTAAAAATTATAAAAATAATAGCAAATGGGATGTACACGCCACAGATTTCGAGGCTGACTTGTTTACTCAAGGCTTTGTCAGTCAACACACGATTCTAGCAGCAGTGACTGTTGGATGTCCATCCAACGGCCGACATGCTTCTTCAATCTCTGATCTTCCTGCTCCAGCCGCCTAAACCAGCGCCGGCGGGACTGCCTGCTTCCTCCTCTTGTGGCCGGCTGTGATGCCGCGTAGGCTTCATCGGCCCACCTTACTCCCTCCGCTGGCCTGGCCATCCCTCTACCCACCCGCACCTCCTATTATTCTCCGGTGACGGCAGCCTCACGCCGCAGCTGAACCAGTCAACCGTCATACTCTCCTCAGTGTGGGCATCCACTGTTGTGTCTTCGTCGGCTCTGGGTCGTTCCATTCCTAGGCCTCACAGTCGTCCATCGTGTTGGTGCTCTAGGCGTGGCGTGCTCAACATTCAACAAACAACAGCCATCGGAATAGGGATGTACGTGAAGAGGCTGACAGTAGGGACCCCCATGGTCCATGGCCGCACGCAATCAACCGCCTCCTTATTACGCGAAAAAAAATGATTCCTCCCACTGACATCTGGGGCGCACCGATTCGGAGGCTGACCTATGGGCCTACTAAGTTGACACGTACGCAGAACTTTGTCAACTTAGTCAACAAACAATTCTAGCAGCAGTGACCATTGGATTTTAATCGAACGGTCCTACTGCTTCTTCAATCGCTACTCTTCTTGCACCAGCCGCCCAAACCAGCGCCGGCGAGACCGCTTGCTCCTGCCTCTAGTGGCCGGCTGTGCTGCCGCGCAGGCCTCACCGCCCCACCCTACTCCCACTGCTGGCCAAGCCATCCCTCTACTGTCTACTCACCCACAACCCGTGTTATTCTCCGGTGACGGCAGCATCACACCGTAGCCGAACCAGTCAACCCTCGTACTCCTCTCCGCGTGGGCATCCACTGCCGCATCTTCCCCGGCTCCGCGTCGTCCCCTTCCAGGCTGTGACACCCCCGGCTTAATCGTGCACTAATCATACACGCAAATGCACACGATCAAGCCTAAGGACTCACGGGAAGATATCACAACACAACTCTAAAACATAAATAAAGTCATACAAGCTTTATATTACAAGCCAGGGCCTCGAGGGCTTGAATACATAGCTCGATGGCATACAAGCGTCAGCGGAAGCATCAGATATCTGAGTACAGATATGAAACAGAAACAGAAAGGCCTTTAGAAAGGCGGGGCAAAATAAAACACTACGATCGAAAGGCGTAGGCCTCCTTCCTGGGACCCTCCGATCCTACTCCTGGTCGTCAGTCAACTCGTAGTAGTATCCATCCTCTGGGTAGTAGTAGTAGTCGATCGACGGGGCATCTGTCTTAGGGGCTCCGTCATCTTGGTCACGTCAAACTGATATGGGGAGAAAAGGAAAACAAAGCAACCGTGAGTACTCAGAAGTACTCAGCAAGCAAGGATACACTACATATGCAACATTTTCAAAGGGAGGCTTTATATGTGGACTGGGCTGCAGAAATGCCAGAATAGAGAGGAGGCCTAGTCCTATCGAAGACTAGCATCTTCAGAGGTCTTGCAGCATTAGAAGAGTGTAGACAGTACCATATAATGCAGCAGTATCATTAAGTCTCAACCTCACCCAGAGATCCTTTCTCGACTCCTTGCGAGAAAGCAATCCCAAAGCCATACAGTCATCAACCTCGTCCGGAGATCCCTTCTCGACTCCCTGCGAGAAGCAATCCCAGAGCCATACAGTCATCAACCTCGTCCGGAGATCCCTTCTCGACTCCCTGCGAGAAGCAATCCCAGAGCCTCATATCCAGGTCTCATCTCAAGTTCTAGCTGTATCGATCGGGATACAACTCCGAGTGTCCTTTACCGTAGGACCGGCTATCGATAGAAGTTTTCTTCCCTGTAGGGGTGCACCAACTTACCCAACACGCTCGATTAACTCCGGCCGGACACACTTTCCTGGGTCATGCCCGGCCTCGGCCAAACGACACACCGCAACCCTACCTACAGCTCAGCAGAGAGGTCCCCGCCGGTCTACATCCTAAGTGCAAGGGGGTCTTGGCCATCGCCCCTCGCCCTCCGGGTCGTTGCGTGCCGGGCGAACCAGGCTCCACCCCTCAGGATGGTGCCGGCCCAGCACGGCCGCAGTGCTGAACTGGACGTCTGACAGAGCTTTCGGCTGATGCATATGATGCAGAACGCCCATACTATGCCCACGTGATGGTTAGTGCTATCAGGCCAAAGGCCTGCTCGGATCAAATATCCAAATCGTTAGTACCTTGGGCTTGCGGTAACGAGCAGAGACTCACGAAAGATGTGACCCCGTCGCCCCGTCTCGAGGACTTGCTGCAAGGGTTAAGAATGCCCGGCCGCGCCTCGTATTCATCACTCAGGCACCATGCAGGCAACCCGTCTTCACATCACACGCGGGTACCCCTCAGGGTCGACCCGCCTTTCCAAGTAACAGTGTAAAGTCCAAGTATCCGTGTGTCCATAACATCAGGGGAATCCGAGGTATCACCCTCGTTGGATTCCTACTCGATGTAATCGTCAAGGTGAACTCGGAGGAATCACCCTCGCTGGGTTCACACTTGAGGTGTCGTACAACGGCGTCGTTATCGGAAGCGGTGAAGGAGGAATCACCCTCGATGACCACGACCGAATAGCTACTCTACAGAGTTAACATCAGAAGTGCTACACGAGGTATCACCCTTGGCACTCGATAGTAACGCTGCTGTGTCGTTACAACTAAGGGGGTGATGTGCGGTGTCGGGGCCTGGTCTTCAATCCCGTTGATCGGGTCTTCTGATAATCCAGCGGGGCAGTCAGGATAAGTGGGGTCACTGATAGGTCTCTACCCAGCCTATACTAAGCAGTTTAGGATATGCAGGTAATTATCAACAACAGGTTACAATAAATAGGCTATGCATCAGAATAGGTAAAGCAGCAGCAGCAGCAATTCTAATGCAAGCATGAGAAAATAGAATGGGCGATATCGGGATGATCAAAGGGGGGGGCTTGCCTGGTTGCTCGGCGGCAAGGTTGTCAACGGTGTCGTCGGGCTCCAGAGCTGCGTCGGCCTCGGGGACAACGTCGGTGTCGGGGGATACCGAGAGAGAAGAGGGGGAGGAAACAGTAAATACTAAGCAAGCAAGTGCATGACATGTCAATAAGCAGAGCTAGCGGTGTTCTATCGTAGTGCTAGGTAATCCCGGCGAATGGGAGAAACGTCCAGGAAAGTATTCCCAGTGTCCGGCATTTTGGACAGACGAAAAGAGGGGAACGGTTGCATGTTTGGATAGTTAGGGACGTGTGACGGACGAACGGACCTCGTATTCGGATACGTCTCGTCGTTCTGAGCAACTTTCTTGTACAAAGTTTTTCGATCTGAGTTACGGATTATTTTATATGATTTTTCAAAGTTTTATTGATTTTCTGGAATTTATTTAATTATTTAAATTCGAATTATCCAAAACAGTGTTATGCTGACATCATCATGACATCAGCATGATGTCAGCAGTCGGCCTGACACGTGGGTCCCACCTGTCATACTCTATTTAGTTAATTAGGGTTTAGCTAATTAATTACTATTTAATTAAACTAACTAGATAATTAGGATAATAAAACAGAGTTAATTAAGTTAATTAACTATTAATTATTTATTTATTTTAATTACTTTTATTTTTATTTTATTTTTTATTAAACATTCAGTGGGGCTGGGCCCCGCCTGTCAGTGGTACAGGGGCATTGGGCCCATTCGTCAGTGGCCCAGGCCACAGCAGGCGTGGGGCGGGGGCGGGTACGGGCGCGGGCAACGGGCGCAGGCGCCCAGCCCGTTTGGGTGCTGCAGGCGCGGTCGCCGGCTGGACCCTGGCTCGGACCAGCCATAGCTGGGCACGGCCAGCGCGGCCGCCGACGAGCAAGGGCCAAGGCGGGTGTGGCGTGGCCGGAGCGGCGGGCGGAGGCGGATTTGTGGCTAGCGCAAGAGGGGGGCGAGCCGCGGTAGCGATGGCGGGGCCGGTGCGGCTCGGCAGCTGGTGAAGGCGAGGCACGCCGGCAGGCGCTACAGCGGCCAGTGGCTGCTGCAGGGACGGACGTGAGGCGCGGCGCGGGGCGCACAGCAGCTGTGCGAGCACGGAGAGGAGGACAGGGGCGCTACGCGGGCGACCAGCAGTGATGGGCGGGAGCGGGCGAGCCGGGCGGGGCTTGGCACGCGCCCGGACGGCGACGAGCGTGGCGGGGCACGAGCGCGACCACAGCGCGACCACGGCGGACTAGCGGGCGGGCGAGGGAGGCAGAGAGGGTGCACGGGGCGCGGCGAGCGCGGCACGGGGGCCAAGCGCGCGCGCGGGGGAGGAGAAAAGGATGGGGCCTCACCGCGGCGCGTGGGGTCAAGGCAGCGGGGAAGGGTCGAGGGGGAGGACGGGGACGACGGCGGAGACGGGTGGCGCCGGCGACGGGGCGCAGGGATGAGGCGACGGGCGATCCGGCGGCCGGGGCGGCGTCGGGCGTCGATGCCCCTGATCCCGATCTGGATCAGGGGAGTGAGCGAGCGAGGGGGGGATGGGGTTGGGCTAGGGTTTAGGTGGCTCGGGGGGGGGGGGGGGGAACATATAGGCCAGGGGTGGGCTGGGCTGGCTGGGTCGAGGCCAGCTGGGCTAGGCCCAGTTGGCGTGGGGGTTTTCTTTTTATTTTAGTTTTATTTCTGTTTTGTCTTTTCTTCTTTTTTTTTATTCTTTTTTGTTCTGCTAAATGTTTGAGCACTAAAAGGTTTTTTGTAAAATATGAGACCTAGCCCATAAATCACAGTGCATTGTATGCCACTGCAATAAAATGGTTTTGAGTACAAAGGTTTTCATTTGGGATTTTATTTAATTAAAAAGGTATTAACCAACCCTGTTTTGTGGTTGTTAGAGCCACATAATTTATTTAGTATATGTTGAATATAATTTTAGAATTGTATGTGGAATATTTGCCATTTAATGAACATTTTAGTTTCTATTTTGAACAACTTTTATTTTCACTTTTAGTTTTGAATCTCCATTTGAATTTGAATTTGAAAAGAGATATGATACTAATGATGATTAAGCACTGTTGATCATGATGACTAGGCATAATCAAAAGGGTGATTACTGTAGCTTAATACATGGGGTGTTACAAATCTCCTCTACTAACAAGAATTCTCGTCCCGAGAATTAAGAGGTAGAAGGAAAAAGTTTGGGGTATTTCGCACGAAGATTATCCTCGCGTTCCCAAGTGGCTTCATCTTCAGTATGATTTGACCACTGCACTTTGAGGAACTTGGTAACCTTCTGACGGGTCCGACGTTCAGCTTCATCGAGAATGCGGATCGGATGCTCCTTATATGAAAGATCATCGTGCAATTAGAGCATCTCGTGATCCACTGTGCGGTGCGGAGATTCCTTGAAGCATTTACGAAGTTGCGACACATGGAATACGTCGTGGATATGAGAGAATTGCGGCGGCAACTCCAATTTATATGCCACCTGACCACGTCTTGCAACAATGCAGAAAGGACCAATGTAGCGTGGAGCTAGTTTGCCCTTGATTCCAAAACGGTGAGTGCCCTTCATAGGAGTGACACGCAGATAAACTTGATCACCAGGTTGATAAGTCAAACACCATCGTTTGCGATCATAGTTGCTCTTCTGGCGGTCCTGAGCCGTCTTGAGATTTTCTCGGACAATACGAACTTGCTCTTCGGCGTGTTGGATAATATCAGGACCCACGAGCGGTCGTTCCCTAGTTTTTGACCAATTCAGAGGGGTTCGACACTTACGTCCATAGAGTACTTCAAAGGGAGCCATTTTCAAGCTGGCTTGATAGTTGTTGTTATAGGAGAACTCGGCATACGGAAGAGATTCTTCCCACTTCTTGCCAAACGATATAACACAAGCCCAAAGCATGTCTTCAAGCACTTGGTTGACTCGCTCGACTTGGCCTTGGGATTGGGGGTGATAAGCTGAACTCCAGGTAATATGAGTTCCCATAGCTATTTGGAAACTTTCCCAGAATTTGGAAGTGAAAAGGCCGCCACGGTCCGAACTGATCTCCTTCGGAATACCGTGGAGTGATACAATTCTGGAGATATACAACTCTGCTAACTGGCTAGCAGTGATAGTCTCTTTGATAGGCAGAAAGTGTGCAACCTTAGAGAGTTGGTCGACGACGACAAGAATAGCATCGTGACCCTTCTGTGACTTAGGAAGTCCTGTAATGAAATCCATCTGAACCTTATCCCATTTCCATAGAGGAATAGGAAGTGGTTGCAGAATTCCAGCCGGCTTCTGATGTTCTGCTTTAACGCGACGACACACATCACATTCAACAACATATCGAGCAATATCCTGCTTCATTTTAGACCACCAGTACCTTTGACGAAGATCACGATACATCTTGGTGCTACCCGGATGAATAGACAGCGGGGTATCATGTGCCTCCTTCATGACTTTGTCAGCCATGAGCTCGAAGCGAGGTACGACAATGCGGTTTCTGAAATACAAGGTTCCATCTTCAGACAGCGAGAAATCCCTGTAATTTTGAAGGTGAAGATCTCTCTTCATGAGATCAATTTCAGCATCTTTAGCTTGCGCATTCTTAACAGCTTTCTCAAGATCTGGTTGTATCACAAGTTTATTTAGAGAGCCCTGTGGAACAATACGCAGATTCAGCTTGCACAGTTCTTCAAAAAGACGAGGTTGAGCTCGCCTAACCATGAGGTTGTCGCAATAGGACTTGCGGCTTAAGGCATCAGCCATCATGTTAGCCTTGCCAGGGGTATAGGAAATACCCAAATCATAGTCCGCAATGGCCTCCATCTATCTTTGCTGACGGAGGTTTAGAGATGGTTGAGTAAACAAGTACTTCAAACTTTTATGATCCGTGTAGATCTCACAACGATTACCGAGAAGGTAATGTCGCCACAACTGCAATGCATAGATCACAGCAGCTAGTTCTAGATCATGTACCGGATAATTCTCTTCATGTGGGCGCAACTGATGAGAGCCATAAGCAATCACTTTACGCTCTTGCATTAGGACACAGCCTAATCCTTCACGGGATGCGTCACAATAGATCACAAAGTCTTTGCGGGTATCTGGAGGAGATAGTACTGGGGCAGATGTCAGCTTGTCTTTGAGTGTCTGAAAACTTTCCTGACATTTTTCTGTCCATTCAAATTTAACGCCCTTGTGAAGTAGATCAGTCAAAGGCTTAGCAATCTTAGAAAAGTTCTCGACAAATCGACGGCAATAGCTTGCAAGGCCAAGAAAACTTCTCACTTGCTTGACGTTCTTCGGAGGTGTCCAGTCAAGAATAGCCTGAACTCGTTCTGGGTTAACAGCAATTCCATCCTTGGAAATCACATGACCAAGGTAAGTTACTTCAGAAAGCCAGAATTCACACTTGGAGTATTTGGCATACAACTGGTGTTCTCGGAGCCTTTCCAGTACAAGACGGAGGTGTTCGGCATGTTCTTCCTTATTCTTTGAATAGACCAGAATATCATCTAGATAAACCACGACGAACTTGTCGAGGTAATCCATGAAGATGTAATTCATCAGATGGGAGAATGTGGCTGGAGCATTTGTTAAGCCAAATGACATGACAGTGTACTCGTAGGAGCCATAACGAGTAACAAATGCAGTCTTGGGAATATCCTCTTCACAAACACGGATCTGATGATAACCCAACCTCAAATCAAGTTTAGAGAATACCGATGATCCAGCAAGTTGATCATACAAATCATTGATCCGAGGAAGCGGATATTTGTTCTGGATGGTGGCTTGGTTAATGGGCCGATAATCCTGAACCAATCGGTTAGTTCCATCCTTCTTCTTAACGAAGAGTGAAGGTGCTCCCCAAGCAGAGGAACTGGGACGGATGAAACCTTTCTTAAGTGATGTGTCGATTTCTTCCTTAAGCTCAAGAAGGTGTTGCGGAGGCATTTTATAAGGACGCTTCGCAATAGGAGTAGTGCCTGGTTTCAAGTCGATGACAAACTCGACAGCTCTAGCAGGGGGTATTCCTGGAAGTTCTTCGGGAAAGACATCTTGAAATTCACGAACAACTGGAACGTTCTTGATGCTTTCAAGCGGTGAGGCATTCAATGCATTCAGAACATATATTTGAGTCTCAGCATCCTGAGCTATTCGAGCTGAGTATTGTACTTTCTGGCCAGAAGGGTGAGTGAGCCGGACTGATTCAGTGGCACAGTCAATCAAAGCTTTATTGGGTTTCAACCAGTCCATACCCAGAATAATGTCTATGTTGGAGGTCTTGAGGGAAATGAGAGAAACGGGGAACATCAATCCTTCAATCACAATGTGATTACCGTGGCTTACCCTGGTAGTTTGCCAATTAGCCCCAGGTGACTGGATTACCAAAGGGGTGCACATTTCCTCGAAAGGTATATCATGACTTCGTGCAAAACTTTCGGACATGAAGGAGTGCGATGCTCCAGAATCAAAGAGGACTGAAGCTGGGATTGAATTCACTAGAAGGGTGCCCATCACAATGTTGGTGTCCTGTCGAGCTTCTTCAGTCTTGACATGGTTAACATGAACAAGCTGACTAGCAGGTGGTCTGGCATTACGATTTCTGCTAGGATGGTTTCGTCGGCCCTTTTTACGGTCAACAGAACAATGTGATGAATTCTGCGGCTGAACCTGAGGACAATTGAAAGCACGATGCCCTGGCTGTCCACACTTGCGGCATAAACCATCATTATGGAGTGGAGCTACGGCATTGGTCTGTCCACCCTGGATCGTTAGCTGTCTTGGCGGCAGAGGCAGACGAGGTGCAACATATGACGGTCTCGGGGCAGGGGCAGGTCGGTGATGTACATTGTGCGGGATCCACACTCGACGCTTCTGAACAGGCTGACCCGAGGATGAGCCAGCTTCATGAGTGCGCTTGAGCGACTCCTGGTACTCAGTCAGAGCTGTTTCAACTTGGAAAGATTTGCTGACAAGCGTTGCGAAATCTGTGAAATCATGGGCAGCAAGTGCAAGTTTTATATCCGTACGTAGTCCTTCACGGAATTTCTCCTGCTTGCGAGTGTCAGTGTCGACATCATCCTCAGCATAGCGGGACAATTCAAGGAATTTCCTCTGATATTCATCCACAGTCATTATTCCCTGTGAGAGATTGCGGAACTCCTGCTTCTTTTGGTCCATCAGACCTTGAGGAATGTAACATGCACGAAAGCTGACTGAAATTCCTGCCAAGTGGTTACAGACTCTGCAGGCAACATACCCTTGTGGCTTTCCCACCATTGAGCAGCTGGACCCTTTAAGTGGAATGTCGCAAAGGTGACGTGACTGTCAGGGGCAACATTAGCTGACTCCATTTCAAACAGGATGTCACGAAGCCAATCATCAGCATCCATAGGATTGGTGGAGTTGCGGAAAACGGATGGATTGAGGCGCACAAATTCTGGCAGAGTTATTGGAGCATTCTGCTGTTGAGCATTCTGAGTAGGGAACTGGGCCAATATTCCGGTCATAACCTGACGGTTCAGTTCAAATTGCTGCATCATTGCGGCAATATAAGGTGGAGGTGGAGGATCATCAGCCATCCTGCCAAATCAACAGGGGCAGTTTAGCAAGAAGAACTGCAGGTGTATGGAATGATTCATGAAGTAACACGCACAACAGAAGGAGGTGCAATAGATACTTCATCATATTCGCACCAGACATTCGAATCCGCACATAGCCTCGATTACAATCCGGTAATACGACAGCTGAAAGGGGAGGGCTAGACATCTAGGCGGCGCGCAGGCACGCGATAGGGAAGTACACAATGGGACATAGCAAAGGCTACATCAACGTCGGAGAAAACTATTGGGGCGAGGAATCTGCAAGTGAAACACAGGGTGCCCTCGATAAAAGGATCCTGCAAGCAGAACCTGGCCCACAATCTTGAAGAAAGGGGGAAAATTCAGAACTCCGGGTGGATGTGATTACGAGAACCTAAGGTTGGAGTTAGTAAAATTTTAACCTGAATAGAAGAGAGATCAGAGTCCTAGAGTAAAGGTCGAGGAGTAAAAGATCCTAATACCACCCAAGTGGCAACGTGGGCCCGTAAGCCACACAGCCAAGTTAGCAAAACAGTTTTTGGTTACTAGACTCAACTTCGGCCAAGGAGTTGGAAAGGGGGATTCCTACAGGCAGTCGGCTCTGATACCAACTTGTGACGCCCCCGGCTTAATCGTGCACTAATCATACACGCAAATGCACACGACCAAGCCTAAGGACTCACAGGAAGATATCACAACACAACCCTAAAACATAAATAAAGTCATACAAGCTTTATATTACAAGCCAGGGCCACGAGGGCTCGAATACATAGCTCGAGGGCATACAAGCATCAGCGGAAGCATCAGATATCTGAGTACAGATATGAAACAGAAACAGAAAGGCCTTTAGAAAGGCGGGGCAAAATAAAACACTACGATCGAAAGGCGTAGGCCTCCTGCCTAGGACCCTCCGATCCTACTCCTGGTCGTCAGTCAACTCGTAGTAGTATCCATCCTCTGGGTAGTAGTAGTAGTCGATCGACGGGGCATCTGTCTCAGGGGCTCCGTCATCTTGGTCACGTCAAACTGATATGGGGAGAAAAGGAAAACAAAGCAACCATGAGGACTCAGAAGTACTCAGCAAGCAAGGATCTACACTACGTATGCAACATTTTCAAAGGGAGGCTGTATATGTGGACTGGGCTGCAGAAATGCCAGAATAGAGAGGAGGCCTAGTCCTATCGAAGACTAGCATCTTCAGAGGTCTTGCAGCATTAGAAGAATGTAGACAGTACCATATAATGTAGCAGTATCATTAAGTCTCAACCTCACCCAGAGATCCTTTCTCAACTCCCTGCGAGAAAGTAATCCCAAAGCCATACAGTCATCAACCTCGTTCGGAGATCCCTTCTCGACTCCCTGCGAGAAGCAATCCCAGAGCCATACAGTCATCAACCTCGTCCGGAGATCCCTTCTCGACTCCCTGCGAGAAGCAATCCCAGAGCCTCATATCCAGGTCTCATCTCAAGTTCTAGCTGTATCGATCGGGATACAACTCCGAGTGTCCTTTACCATAGGACCGGCTATCGATAGAAGTTTTCTTCCCTGCAGGGGTGCACCAACTTACACAACACGCTCGATTAACTCCGGCCGGACACACTTTCCTGGGTCATGCCCGGCCTCGGCCAAACGACACACCGCAACCCTACCTACAGCTCAGCAGAGAGGTCCCCGCCGGTCTACATCCTAAGCGCAAGGGGGTCTTGGCCATCGCCCCTCGCCCTCCGGGTCGTTGCGTGCCGGGCGAACCAGGCTCCACCCCTCAGGATGGTGCCGGCCCAGCCCGGCCGCAGTGCTGAACTGGACGTCTGACAGAGCTTTCGGCTGATGCATACGATGCAGAACGCCCATACTATGCCCACGTGATGGTTAGTGCTATCAGGCCAGAGGCCTGCTCGGATTAAATATCCAAATCGTTAGTACCTTGGGCTTGCGGTAACGAGCAGAGACTCACGAAAGATGTGACCCCATTGCCCCGTCTCGAGGACTTGCTGTAAGGGTTAAGAATGCCCGGCCGCGCCTCGTATTCATCACTCGGGCACCATGCAGGCAACCCGTCTTCACATCACACGCGGGTACCCCTCAGGGTCGACCCGCCTTTCCATGTAATAGTGTAAAGTCCAAGTATCCGTGTGCCCATAACATCAGGGGAATCCGAGGTATCACCCTCGTTGGATTCCTACTCGATGTAATCGTCAAGGTGAACTCGGAGGAATCACCCTCGCTGGGTTCACACTTGAGGTGTCATACGATGGCGTCGTTATCGGAAGCGGTGAAGGAGGAATCACCCTCGATGACCACGAACGAATAGCTACTCTACAGAGTTAACATCATTAGTGCTACATGAGGTATCACCCTCGGCACTCGATAGTAACGCTGCAGTGTCGTTACAACTAAGGGGGTGATGTGCGGTGTCGGGGCCTGGTCTTCAATCCCGTTGATCGGGTCTTCTGATAATCCAGCGGGGCAGTCGGGATAAGTGGGGTCACTGATAGGTCTCTACCCAGCCTATACTAAGCAGTTTAGGATATGCAGGTAATTATCAACAGCAGGTTACAATAAACAGTCTATGCATCAGAATAGGTAAAGCAGCAGCAGCAATTCTAATGCAAGCATGAGAAAATAGAATGGGCGATATCGGGATGATCAAAGGGGGGGCTTGCCTGGTTGCTCGGCGGCAAGGTTGTCAACGGTGTCGTCGGGCTCCGGAGCTGCGTCGGTGTCGGGGGCTACCGAGAGAGAAGAGGGGGAGGAAACAGTAAATACTAAGCAAACAAGTGCATGACATGTCAATAAGCAGAGCTAGCGGTGTTCTATCGTAGTGCTAGGTAATCCCGGCGAAGGGGAGAAACGTCCGGGAAAGTATTCCCAGTGTCCGGCATTTCGGACAGACGAAAAGAGGGGAACGGTTGCATGTTCGGATAGTTAGGGACGTGTGACGGACGAACGGACTGCGTATTCGGATACGTCTTGTCGTTCTAAGCAACTTTCATGTACAAAGTTTTTCGATCTGAGTTACGGATTATTTTATATGATTTTTCAAAGTTTTATTGATTTTCTGGAATTTATTTAATTATTTAAATTTGAATTATCCAAAACAGTGTTATGTTGACATCGTCATGATGTCAGCATGACGTCAGCAGTCGGCCTGACACGTGGATCCCACCTGTCATACTCTATTTAGTTAATTAGGGTTTAGCTAATTAATTACTGTTTAATTAAACTAACTAGATAATTAGGATAATAAAACAGAGTTAATTAAGTTAATTAACTATTAATTAATTAATTATTTTAATTACTTTTATTTTTATTTTATTTTTTTATTAAATGTTCTGTGGGGCTGGGCCCCGTCTGTCAGTGGTACAGGGGCATTGGGGCATTCGTCAGTGGCCCAGGCCACAGCGGGTGCGGGGCGGGGGCGGGTATGGGCGCGGGCAACGGGCGCGGGCGCCCAGCTAGTTTGGGCGCTGCAGGTGCGGTCGCCGGCTGGACCCTGGCTTGGGCCAGCCGTAGCTGGGTACGGCCAGCGCGGCCGCCGACGAGCGAGGGCCAAGGCGGGTGCGGCGTGGCCGGAGCGGCGGGCGGAGGCGGATTTGGGGCTAGCGCAAGAGGGGGGGCGAGCCGCGGCAGCGATGGCGGGGCCGGTGCGGCTCGGCGGCTGGTGAAGGCGAGGCACGCAGGCGGGCGCTACAGCGGCCAGTGGCTGCTGCAGGGACGGACGTGAGGCGCGGCGGGGGGGGGCACAGCAGCTGTGCGAGCACAGAGAGGAGGATAGGGGCGCTACGCGGGCGACCAGCAGCGATGGGCGGGAGCGGGCGAGCCGGGTGGGGCTTGGCACGCGCCCGGACGGCGACGGGCATGGCGGTGCACGAGCGCGACCACAGCGCGACCACGGCGGACTAGCGGGCGGGCGAGGGAGGCAGAGAGGGTGCACGGGGCGCGGCGAGCGCGGCACGGGGGCCAAGCGCGTGAGCGGGGGAGGAGAAAAGGACGGGGCCTCACCGCGGCGCGTGGGGTTAAGGCAGCGGGGGAGGGTCGAGGGGGAGGACGGGGACAACGGCGAAGACGGGCGGCGCCGGCGACGGGGCGCAGGGACGAGGCGGCGGGCGATCCGGCGGCCGGGGCGGTGTCGGGTGTCGATGCCCCTGATCCCGATCTGGATCAGGGGAGTGAGCGAGCGAGGGTGGGATGGGGTTGGGCTAAGGTTTAGGTGGCTCGGGGGGGGAGCCATATAGGCCAGGGGTGGGCTGGGTCGGCTGGGTCGAGGCCAGCTGGGCTAGGCCCAGTTGGCCTGGGGGTTTTCTTTTTATTTTAGTTTTATTTCTGTTTTGTCTTTTCTTTTTTTTTATTCTTTTCTGTTCTGTTAAATGTTTGAGCACTAAAAGGTTTTTTGTAAAATATGAGACCTAGCCCATAAATCACAGTGCATTGTATGCCACTGCAATAAAATGGTTTTGAGTACAAAGGTTTTCATTTGGGATTTTATTTAATTTAAAAGGTATTAACCAACCCTGTTTTGTGGTTGTTAGAGTCACATAATTTATTTAGTATATGTTGAATATAATTTTAGAATTGTCTATGGAATATTTGCCATTTAATGAACATTTTAGTTTCTATTTTGAACAACTTTTATTTTCACTTTTAGTTTTGAATCTCCATTTGAATTTGAATTTGAAAAGAGATATGATACTAATGATGATTAAGCACTGTTGATCATGATGACTAGGCATAATCAAAAGGGTGATTACTGTAGCTTAATACATGGGGTGTTACACAGGCCTCGTCGTTGTCCACCGCCTTGGTGCTCTCGGCGCGGCATGGTCAACATGGTCAAGGAACCACTTCCATCCAAAGAGGATTGAACATGGAGAGGCTAATAGCTGGGTCCACGGCCGCAGCAAGGAAGTGCAACCTTATTACGCGTAAAATAATTATTCCTCCACCTGACAGTGGGGACCCACCGGAAGGGACTCTGTATTTTGCGAATAAAACGTTTCCCCCTGACATCTGGGACCTACCAACTACATCTTCGCACACAAGGAAGTGCCTCCATATTAGGCGCGAAAAAAATGAATCCTCCCCCTGACAGCTCGGACCCACCATCAATAACTTCGCACGCAAGGAAGTGCCTCCTTATCCTCCCTGATAGTCGGGACCCACCTGGTCGAAGCGTACGTAGCGTTGTCATTCTGGTCGCGAACGTGTACGTACATACTGGTCGATTGGTCTGTCTGCAGGCTGCAGCGATGAACCGTGGCTGAGTAAGGAAGGGCACGTGTCATAGTAGAGGCGCACTCTTAGCATGTCACGCAGTCCCGTCAATATCGTGTACACGTACGTACAACCAGGGTGCAAGAAAGTAAATACGGCAACGTACGTACATACGGGCGGGGTCTCGAACGCCTACTCGCGCATACGTACGGCCAGGGCTCGTGTACATGGAGAGGCAGCGGAGGGCAGCAACGGCGTCCTGTTCATCGGCAGCCAACCGGCTGGGTCAGAACGGAGGAAACAGCGTCGTGTTCACCGGGAGCCAAGTGACTGGGTCGGAACGCGTCCTGTTCATCGGAAGGCAACAGACTGGGTCGAAATGGGTCGTGTTCAATGGGAGCCTACTGGCTTGGAGGGAACAGTCAGAACGGGGTCTGGCGTATCGCAAAACGGAGGAAAACGGCCTTGTGTTCGACCGCGTACGGTCGAATCGGGGTCCTGTTCATCGGGAAGGGTTTGGCATACCGTAAAACGGAGGAAACGGACTTGTGTTCGAGCTCCTATGGTCGAAACGAGGTGCTGTTGATCGGGAGGGGTGCGGTGTACCGCAAAACGGAGGAAACGGACTTGTGTTGGAGCGCCTATGGTCGAAACGGGGGTCCTGTTCATCGAGAGGGGTGTGGCATACCGCAAAACAGGACTCCACGGGCTAGTGTTCATCCACCGTCTACTGCCTCGCTCCAGCCTCCACGGGCTACTATTCATCCACTGTCACCTTCCTCCAGCCTCCACCTGCTACTGTTCATGCACCGTCGACTACCTCCAGCCTCCACCAGCTACTATTCACCAGGGGGGTCCTGTTCATCCAGCCTCCACCAGCTACTATTCAACCAGCCCTCTCCACGGGGTCCTGTTCAACCACCCCTCCACGGGCTACTGTTCATCCAGCCCTCCACCGGTTACTGTTCAACCAGCCCTCCACCGGCTGCTGTTCATCCAGCCCTCCACGGGGTACTGTTCATCCACCCCCAACCGGCTCGATCGGGGTCCTGTTCATCCAGCGGCAATGGCCTCTACTACCACGGGGTCCTGTTCATCCAACCCCCACCAGGAACTATTCATCCAACCCCCCAACAATGCTCACTGTTCATCAAGAGGCAGCAGGTTCGATCGGCTTCAGTTAGCAGCAGTAGCGAAGGAATCGCTCGATTGGGTTAAGTTAACAGCCAGGGATCGATCGATCGCTTGGGTTCAGTAACGCGTAGCCTGCAGTGCAATCGCTCGGGTTCAGTAGGCGAACGCCTCGCTCGGGTTTAGTTAGAGCCCAACACCTCGCACCCACGCGCGTACGTGTACGAGAAAAACGCGCATCGCTCGGCCCCGACCACCCACCGTAACAGGGAACTCCCCGATATTTTCCTCGCCCTCGCTTCTACCACTGTTTTTTTCGTCATGGACGACCCAAAGAATGTCATGCAGCTGTGTCTCCGGCCCGCCCAGGACGAAAAGCCCATTTTCTGTCATGATTTTTTGTCATAGAAGCAGGAGCCCACCACATTTATGATGATACCGGGTTTTGTCACAATTATCGTCATAGAAGTGTCATAAGCATGACAGAAAAAATATTTCGTTCAGTCCAAAATGTCACGGATGTGTCTTTTTTTTGTAGTTTTGGCGCCTGGCCTCGTGAGCCGCCAGAACACCTTGCATGTAGTGCTGGTGCAAGGCAGCCGCGTTCGGCAGGCCAAATGGCATGCGGATGTAGCTGTGGGGGCGGCCCCCACATCGGCCAACACGGGATGGCCAGAAAAGCCGGAAGCTGCATCGAATGCCACGGGGCGGCGCCGCCACGCATGGCTTGCGCCTCCTGAAGCTCCTCAATTACCTTGCTGATGAACTCATGAGCGCCTGGCACCTCGCGCCTTGCGCCTCGCTCACGGAGGCGCGCAGTGAAGCACGCCTCCATGTGGTGCCCAAACGCCTCCCTCGTGACACCGGCTAGGTCAGAGGCCCTCCAAACGAGAGCCCCCGAGCCCGTCCTGAGGGGGGTGCTGGGCGCGCCTTCCTATGCGAGAGGGGAAGGCGCCCCAGCAGTGGGCGCAGGGCCTGAGGCACGATCGTCGGACGCCCCAGCCTCCTGTCGTCCCCTGAGGAGGAGCTTCTTCTTCTTCTTGGGGACGGCCTCAGGAGGACGGATAGCACCCTCGTCATCTGAGTTATCGACTGTTGCGGCCTGGTAGGCGCGCTCGAGGGAGCACACCGCATCCTTCTCATCGCAGGCGACCGTGATGATGCCGCCACTTCCTGGCATCTTGAGGACGTTGTAGCCATGGTGAGTCACTGCGATGAACTTGGCGAGGGCCGGATACTTGAGGATGGTGTTGTACGGGAGGCGAATGTGGGCGACGTCGAAGTCGATGAGCTCGGTGCGGTAGTTGTCACGCTTGCCGAAGGTGACGGGAAGGCGAATCTGTCCTATGGGGATGGTAGAGCCATCAGTCACCCCTGAGAAAGGCTTGGTGGGCAGGAGCTGGTCATATGGCACCTGGAGCGTGTCAAACGTCTCAATGGAGAGGACGTTGAGCCCCGCGCCAGTGTTGATGAGAGTCTTGGTGACGAGGACGTTGCTGATGGTCGGCGAGCAGAGCATCGGGAGCGCCCCAGCGGTGGCTGAACACTTGAGCTGGTCTGTAGAGTCAAAAGTGATAGTGTACTTGGACCACCTGAGGTGACGCGACACCTCGAGCTTGGGGAGGGCCGCATTCACCTCACGAGCAAACTGCTTAAAGATGCGATGAGAGGCGGGAGCCTGAGCACCACCCAGGATGCAGGCAATGGCGCGAGGCTCCTGGAAGCCCCGAGCCCCATCGTCTTGGCGGTGGTCATCATTCCTCCTTGGCGGCGGCGGCAGCGGAGGGAGGCCGGCGTCACCCTGAGGATGGTCCTCATGAGGCTGGTCTCTCCAGGGGCCATCGCGAGGTGGTCCCTGCCAGCGGTCCTCACGAGCCTGATCGCGCCAGTCCTGGCAAGGGTCGTGGTTGTCCCAGCGACCACCACTGCGGCCTCCTCCGCGGCCGTAGCCATGGTCATTGCGCTCAGTACGGCGGCCGAAGCGCCCATCACAGATCGCCCTGAGCTCTTGGCAGTCGCTGGTGTTGTGGCTATGGACATTGTGGAAGACGCAGAACGGGCGGCTGCCCTTGCAGGACTTGGGGTGGTCGTAGCCGCGCTTCATCTCAGGTTCAGCCGCGAGCACAGCTGGACCCTTGTGCTTCACGTCCTTAGCTTTGGCCTTCTTGTCTTCAGAATCGACCTCCAGAAGTTCCAGGAGGGAGAGGCGACCTTCCTTTGCCCTCGCGCATCTGGTGGCCATGTTAAACTTTTCCAAAGCCGAGCACAAGTCCTCGTGCATCGTGAGCTCTTCCTTCATCTTGACATCTCGGACGCCCTCAGGGAACACCGTAATGATGGCCTCGTCTGACACCTTCGGGATCTTGAGGCAAACATTGGTGAAGGCTATATGTACTTATGCAGGGTTTCGCCTGGCTGCTGGTTGATGCGTCACAGGTCGCCTGCCCCAGGAGCGCGGTCGCGAGTGCCCTGGAAATTGGCGATGAAGCGCTCGTGGAGCTCGTCCCAAGAGGAGATCGACCCCACTGGAAGGTTCAGGAGCCAGGAGCATGCGCCATCCTTGAGGGCCATGGGGAACCAGTTCGCCATGACCTTGTCGTTGCCGTTCACCGCCTCGATACTCAGCTCATAGAGCTGGAGGAACTCGGCGGGATCTGGAGTGCCATCGTAGCGCGGGGGCAGATCTGGCTTGAACTTGCCTGGCCAGACGACACTGCGCAGCTCTGGGGTGAAAGCACGGCAACCTGCCGCACTCACCAGAGCCGACCACGGGGGAGGAGCTTGATCTTGACGCACGTGCGCCGCCACCTCCGGCTGCACGTGATCTTGACGCGCGTGCGCCGCCGCCTCCGGTGGCACGCAATCTTGACGCGGCGGCGCCAGAACCGCACGCGCCTCTCCTCGGGGTCGCTGCACCATCTGGCAGCTCGCTTCATCATGCGCCGATGCCCTACGCGGCGGGTCACGCTGGGGTGCTTCACGCTGGGGCTCAGGGACGACGTCGTACCGAGGAGGTGGAGGAGGCGCGCCGTGGGCCACCTCACCCGCCTGGCACGGGTGAGGCAGCGAGCGGGACGGCGCAGGGGCCTCTCCAGCGGCGCTGACGAGTTCGGCGATGCGGTCGAGCCAATCCTCGTAGAGGTCGTCGGCTGGGCGATAGCGCAGAAGCTCGTGTGCCATGAGCAGCGTAGCCTGCTTGTTCGCCGGCCCGCGACGAGCATGAGAAGACTACGCAGCGGCTGGGGTGAGCGACGGAGTCGCGGTGCGACCATCACGCTGCATGAAAGGTGGCATTGACGAGTCCTGCTACTCGTGGGCCGCGAGACCAGTGGCGGCGTTGGCCGCGAGGGAAGGGGAGCGGCGAGGGGCGTTGTTGCCCGCAGGCGCAGTCTAAGCAACGCGAGCGGCGAGAGCTGCCCGGCGCTCGGCACGAACACGGCGAGCATCGGCCATCAGAATGATGGACTGAGAGTGGAGCGGATGGTGGAGAAGAGGCTTCGACATGCCCCTACCTGGCGCGCCAAATGTCGGATTCCGGGCTCCGCAAACCCAAGAGAGGTTCAAACTTTGGGGCATGTGCGAAGAACTCAACCTCTCTGGCCAACTGGTTCATCGCTCCCACGGCCTAGCTCGATGAACAAGGAAGAAGATGGACACGGCAGTTTACCCAGGTTCAGGCCACCTTGCGGTGTAAAACACTACTCCTGCTTTGTGGTGGATTAGCCTCGTAGGGGGCTGAGGATGAACTAGTACAAGGGAAGAACAACCTCCGGAGGTCTGCTCTAGCGTGGGTGTGAGCTGAGGGGATTCGGTTGTTTCCGTCCCCCTCTACGATGGTGGCTAACCTATATTTGTAGTGGCCTTGGTCCTCTTCCCCCAAAATGTAGGCGGGAAGGGATCCCACAGTGGCCAATTCGAACGGGAACAAGTAGTACATCTTATCCTGACAAAAGGTGGTCTTCTCCTACAAAGCTCCTGGTCGTGACGCTGTGGTGGGCTCGGCGATGACATCCGTCCTGCTGCACTGGCGGTCTTGGTCTTCACTAGTACGCCTCGGTGCTATACAAATGGTTTTTAACCCCTTTCCGCGACGGCGTTCGGAACTGTCGCCAAGTGAGTGACGGTGATAGGGGGGTCCTTACCACACGACCCAGAAACCGTCAGGGATATGCCCTCCTGGCACACACGCTCGGCAAAATGAGGTCGTGTGCGACCGGCGAGCGCTCAAATACGGTTATACATACAGTAGTGCTAAAAAATACAATTATACAGGCGAAATTGTTTCCGGTCATAAGTACATCCCACACAGTCAGTCCCCGCTAAACGTTTCCACATAGTCGCTCCAAGGAAAACGTTTCCCTTCGCAGGTACATCACACACAATTTTCCCCGTTAAATCGTTTGTGATAGCGTTGCCATTGCACACGATATTAACAATTTTATCGTTTGCGTTATTGAATGCATCACACATGGTGCGTAGAAGAAACTGTGTGGCAAAGGCTGTCCATCACACACAGTTTTTATGTGGTAAAAGTTTGCGCAAGGTGGCCTAACGCAAACAGTTTTCAAGAGGATGTCGTGTGTGCAGTGGAGATTGATCGCACACGTAGTGGATCCTAGAAACGTGTCTGATCTCCACGTCTATCGCAGACGTTTCGCTTTCACAAACCGTCTGCAGTGTAATCCCTAATTTAAAAATCACATGTTTTGAATTTGAAAGTAGGCAATCACTTATTTCATATCCAACCATGTTTATTACAAATATAGGTTCAACCACGAATGCATAATTTGATGCACAGGTACATATACTGAAGAACTACAGAAGCACCAAGTAAAGAATGATGAACCACAGTTGTACTAAAGACTGTAAAGAGAGAGGCGAAAGACATTCTGGTCGCTGGAGAAGGTGAAGCGGAATGCCCATATTGTGCCCTCCTCCATGCGTAATGCGCGCACGACTCTAGGCCAACCCCTTGTGATGGCTGCCCGTCCGTCCTTCACTGTCTTCATTACAACTTCTCGATGCTCATTGTAGTCTGGATGAAATACTTTAACCTTCATTGCGTGTCCACCAATCATGTACTTTGTGAGGTAATCTTGAGTGAACTGCTTCGGGAACCACTGTGAACGAAAAAGATTCAGACATTGTTGTCTAACAATTCATTATGGGCAGTAAAAAGAGAAGGCTGCAGAGTTTGTAGTTACCATCCTACAGCTCACTGTTGTGTTGGATAGAGCATAAACAAATAATTTGCTTGCCACCATTCATATATTTTTGCTAATAATCCTTATCAGTTTCCTCACTTGATGCTTGTTCATGAATATCTCATTGCCCCATACGCAAAAAGGGTCGATGCGTGGATCCTTGCCAAGGGCATATGTACCTACAAGCAACAAGTCAATATTAGAAGCTAACAAGTGTCCAGGGACCTATATGCACTATATTATGGAACGACGGGGGGGAGTACAAGCCGAGGGATGAAGCTAACCTCGGCGGAAAATGGTGGCCACTCCCGTTGTTGTCCTGCATAAGTAGTGGAAAGGCATGATAAGTACAACAACCTTAACATCAAACAAATATAGCAAAGGTAAACAACATCATCTCCAAATGATAGCTTGAATGTGTTGGTTTCAGCATGCTGTTAAAGTAGATATAAAATGGAAGGCAATGTTACTGACAGCAGGCTTAACAGCCATCAAATATTGCAATTCAAACTGGTATTGTTGAAAATGAATATAACATAGGTAATGCTTAAACATCACACTGGATAAATGTGTAAAACTGAAATAAAGGGCATGTGTTAACTACACCAGGCATAACTGGAACCAAATATAGCCGTTCAAACTGGTATTGATGCAGTCGAGCGGCATAGTTCCGACTTGCACATAATGAACAACACATTGTGAATGACTGAAATAAACAAGGCATAAATGATCAGTATAACAACCAAATATAGCCATTGAAAACTGGACAGAGTCTCACTGCAACCAACCTAACAAGCAAATACAGATAAACAGGGCATATGCTTGAAAACTGGACAAATGCTCACTACAACCAACCTAACAAGCAGATACAGATAAACAAGGCATCTGCTTGAAAACTGGAAAAATGCTAAAAAAAAGCAACCTAACAACCAAATACAGATAAACAAGGCATCTGCTTGATAACTGGAAAAATGCTCACTGCAACCAAACTAAGAACCAAATACATATAAACAAGGCATCTGCTCGATAACTGGAAAAATGCTCATTGCAACCAACCTAACAACCAAATATAGATAAACAAGGCATCTACTCACTATAAACAACCAAATATAGCCATTCGTGAAACTGAAGTGGACAATTCATACTTAAACATCACATAGCCCTATTGAACAATACATTTTTGCATAACTAAAATAATTAAACACGGCACAGTTAAAGCACCGCACGACAAATGCTACTACAACAAAGGGTACGGGTTGGCAAGCTAGAAAAGGTAAGATTTGCTGATAGGATGTTGCCTCACATTTCATGGATGGGATCCTTCCAGTTGGAAGAGCACAGACCCATGGTGCGCTCTCTGATGTCACAGATGGGTTGTTTCACCTTGGAAGAACCTTTGTGGGTGCCCTCCTCGTGGTCGTGGTCATGGTTGATGAGATCTGACTTGGCAATTGAGGATCCCAAGCCGCCGCCGTAGAACGTGTCCTTCAGAAATGACAAAATGGGCTCGATGGCGTATAAGGATCGCAAATCCTTGACTGCTTGGCGGACGAGATCAGTGGCAGGGCCGTCGAAGAGATCGATGGCGGTTGAACCAGAGGGGTTGGGGATGGACCACTTAACCTGTGACATGGCCCGCGTGAAGCCGTCGCTATCGACAAGCTTGATGTCGTAGCCAGCTTTCCCGAGATACAGTAATACGCTAGCCCGCTGACATGAAGCCTTCGGCATGGCAACGTAGTCAACATCTTCACCGGCTTCCGCGGTGACATGTTGCTCCGGGATCGACAGGTCGGGGCGAATGGCGGCCACCTCGCCAACGTCCGCCGGAGAGGCCATGATAAACCTCTTCTTGGCCGAACGCTCGTCGGGCTCCCCGGGATACGTGGTCGAGCTTAGGCTGCGACATTCTGGAGCAGGGGATGTGGATCTGGCGGGGAGGGACACCGCAGGCCTCATCTAAAAACTCAGGGGAGTGGGGCGATGGTATGGGAATCGCTGGGTAACCTAAACTTTATTATCTAAGCTAGGAGGAACGGGCAAACCGGTAGGGGTTGGCGGCGGCGCCGGCGGCGCCAATGGCGGCTGCGAGCTAGGGTTCAAAGGGGGAGGGGGCCGGGTGGGGGACTGTGGAGGGGGGGTGTTTGAGGATACGCCGTGGCTACTGAAAATTTTAGTAATGGTGGGTGGAGATGGTGGTGGACGAGGGAGGGCGACGGTTCAAATGCCTCCGCTACTGCAATTTTACTATAAGGTCGGTGCTGGAGGAGTGTGGGCGATGGTTGAAGTACGGCGGCTACTAAAATTTGGGTAAAGGAATTGATGCGGGGTGGGAGTGCCCAAGATCGCGCACGGTCCAATAAGAATATGAGTGTATGATAATTTCTAGCTAGCTCAAGGCGGGTAGTTTGTTTTTTATATTTCTAGCTAGCTGGTCTATCGCACACGGTTCATCCTAATTTCCAAATAAACTTACCCGCCTTTATCTTGCGTAGGTGGTGATTTTACAGCGCACTTGCATCGCACACAGTTAAGTCAGTACCTCCACCCTTTGCTCGCGCTTGCGCAGTCGTGGTGATTTTACAACGCACTTGCATCGCACACGGTTGAGCCAGTACCTCCACCTTCGCTCGTGCTTGCGCAGTTGTCGTGATTCACAGCGCACTTGCATCGCACACGGTTAAGATATTATACCCGTGTCCGTTGAGCGTCATCAGAGTCTTTGCAGCAAAAAAATGTTAGAGAGGGTCAGAAGACAGCCACACCAGCATGTGGCCCAAATATATATGAGTGGAAAGGGTGGTATGTGATGTTCAAAATTCCAATGCACAACTTTGACCACGCGGGCCCACGGTTGGGCGCGTCGTCGAAGATCAATGAGAGGGGCCAGAAGTCAAGAACCACCTGGAAGTGGCCAAATATATGTAGGAATATTGGGTGTGATGTTTAAAACTTTAAAAAGACAATGCATAACTTTGGTGGCACCTGCCTCGCAAACGCGAAAGCACCCTTGGATATATCTATAATGACATAATGTTGTAGCTCTAGCTAGGATGCTTGGCCCACCACCTCCCACTTCGTGTCAGCGGGGCGGATGCATGTAATGATACTTTGGTCATACATGCATGTCGCCATGACCTACCATAAGACGGACCAATGAATCTATCGTTTGGTCAAACGACAACTGTTGTTGTCGATAAACCGCTTGGGCCAATAGATTGAACCATCATAAAAATCGCACGAGAGGGACCACAAAACCAGCACCTCTTGCATGCGGCCCAAAATGATGTACGTTGGGAAGGGGTGATGTGTGTTTTCAATATAGAATAATGTACAATTTAGATGTGGTGCCTATCTCTCTATACAGACAATAACCATGAAGGCAAGGTAGTTAAGGACGAGATACGCAGGGTACGATGTAGGTCAAACCCAGCAATCCGAGCATGTGGGAGGGAATCCTGACAATGCATGAGCTCAAGCTTTGGTTGAATGACATGTGACGGTGACCGGCCCTAACACGAACTAGGAGGAATCCATTCATGGCCAACACATACCCCTCGTTATCGGTCAAAGGGATGATATATATACACTCGGGGAGCCCACAGATATGCGTGTCATCACAAAAAACCGCACAAGGGAGACGTGGTTGATCAGAAGACCCCGTATACACTGCATGCGACCCGAAAATATGTATGGGTACGGTGGTGTGTGATGTGTTTAAATCCCAAATGCACAACTTCGATGGGCCACCAACTACATTACAAACCGAACACCATACCCGACTCCAAGCCTGGTTCAATACGTACGATGTCGGTTTCCCAACTTCGACGCGGCGGGGGGGGGGGGGGGGGGGGTTCATCCCACGCATGCACTCAAACTTTATTTGGCGTAGCATGGCACACATCTATACCCCTATATAGTGTACGAATAACTTTGAAAGTTGGTCGTTTGATGCAGCCAATCCGACGGTACAGAGATGGCAAATTTGAGCACTACTGGCCGTTGGATATCATCTGCATTCCACCAGATTCTGCCACAAGTACAATCTAGAAGACTCCATGGTTGAACTTAAGCATAATGCACAAACCTCAAAACACAAGCAGTTCTCCTTTGTTCTAGAATCTTCCATATCTTAATTGCCCAAACTTTTTTTTCTAAATGAATTGTCACTATTTGTTTTTACTTTATGCTTTACAATGCACAATTCCATGAATCTTAAAATAGTTTTTTTTATAAAACTAATTGATTTTGAATAAGTTGAACTATAAGAATTAAACGAACATCTACATCATGCATATATGACTCAAAGCTTACATGCTATAGTGTGATATTTATTCATAATTTGGTTACCAAATCTCATGCGTGCAAATGGCCGTGTACCTTACTAGTATCAATAGGAAACCATCATGCGACCTGAAAAAGGTTTATATAATCGCCATGACAGGTCAAGTCAATCATTCTTTAATTTTTTAGAGAAAAAAATAACCAATAAAAACATAGTCTACAAATTAGCAAAACAAGGATCCCAAGGTTTATATAATTGCCATGATAGGTCACTATAGAGATATATTATATCTCTATAATGACCGTGTCATGGCATTTAAATGAAGCTTGAGATATGCAACTTCCCACCGGGTCACCCATCCATGGACTACTCCAGCCCGAGCACGCTTAACTTCTGCGTTCTATTCGACTAGGCTAGCAGATGGGAAGCCGCCCCTTGCTGATAGGAATTGCCTCCTTGCCATTAAGGCGTTTCACGCTGGTCACCCTATGGGACCTACTCCCTCCTATCACACACATTTGTGCTTTTAGAAACTGTGTGTGATATTTACATGGCCGGTGTGTCGTCGCTAGCCTTCAATGAGCACTGACACTGGTAGCGGGAAAACGATGGGAGAAGAGGCAGGAAACCGATGAGTGGAGTGGAGGGAAACGGTAGCCTGTTTAGAAAATGTAGTAGAGAAGGAAGCGTGAGCTAGCACGACGCATGCACACAGTGCTTACCCATATAGTACTGCATGTGCTGTCGAAAGGGCTGAGGGTTGCCGTTCGATCTGGGAGCATCCAACGATGTACACATACGATCCGTGGGGTTTGGGTTTTGGCCAATCAGAATGCACGACTCAGATCGCGCGCACAGCAGGGGGGAGGGGGGCATCGGCCACGGTTTGGTAGGCACACGGCTTTCGTGAGTGAACCGTGTGCTATTTGAAAACATTTCGTGAGAAGAATCTCGGTTTTTAAATCCCCGTAAATCCAAAACTCACACGAAAATCATGAAACCTGGCATGGTGTCACGACATGGCACATATATATATATATGTCGAAGAATTTTTTTCGTCCATTTAGGCGCAAGTTTTATTACAAGCCTCTTACAAACCGGAGCTTCTATCAAAGAAGCCTCGTGGTTTCGATAGGGAAACATGTCCCCCTTGTGGGCAAAACGTAATCACTGCCTCTTTTCGCCTTGTATTTTCTTCTACGGGCAACATGGAACGACAGGATATCCGTGATGAAATTTAAACTTATTCAGCGTTCGTTTGGCCTTTTTATACACTAATTGAGTTTCCTAGGCATTTAATGTCCATAATTCAAATCTGAACTTGAAATACATGCTCCAGTTCACCAAAATGGCTAGAAAATTTATACATGTGTCCTTGGGTGCATGTTTAGGTCCCATGCCAGGAATGGGAACGAATTACAACCGTACCGGCATCCTGGCTCGTCCTCAAACATTTTGAATCTCGGTTTTTAAATCCCCGTAAATCCTAAACTCACCAGAAAGTCATCAAAGGTGGCATGGTGTCACGTCATGGCACATATATGTCATGGTAAAAACATTGTCCAATTTGGGCCAAGCTTTATTATAAACCTCTTACAAACCGGAGCTTCTCTCAAAGAAGCCTCGTGGTTCTGATAAGGAAACGTGTTCCCCTTGTGGGTGAAACATAATCACTGCCTCTTTTCGCCTTGTATTTTCTTATCCGGGCAACATGGAATGACAGGATATCCGTGCTGAAATTTAAACTTATTCAGGGTTCATTTGGCCTTTTATACACTAATTGAGTTTCCTAGGCATTTAATGTCCATAATTCAAATCTGAACTACAAATACATGCTCCAGTTCACCAAAATGGCTAGAAAAATTATACATGTGTCCTTGGGTGCATGTTTAGGTCCCATGCCAGGAATGGGAACGAATTACAACCGTACCGGCGTCCTGGCTCGTCCTCAAACATTTCGAATCTTGGTTTTTAAATCCCCATAAATCCAAAACTCACCAGAAAGTCATCAAAGGTGGCATGGTGTCACGTCATGGCACATATATGTCATGGTAAAAACATTGCCAATTTCGGCCAAGCTTTATTACAAACCTCTTACAAACCGGAGCCTGTTGCAAGAACCCTCGTGGTTTCGATAAGGAAACGTATCCCCTTGTGGGCCAAATGATAATCGCTCCCTCTTCTAGCCTCGTATTTTCTTCTACACGCAACCCGGAACAACAGGAGATTCGTGCTGAACTTTGAAATTATTCAGGGTTCGTTTGACCTTTTTTATTCATTAATTGAGTTTTCTAGGCATTTAATGTCCATAATTCAAATCTGAACTACAAATACATGCTCCAGTGCACCAAAATGGCTAGAAAAAATGTACATGTGTCCTTGGGGTGCATGTTTAGGTCCCATGGAACGAATGGGAATGAATTCAACCGTCTCGCCGTCCTGGCTTGGCCACAAACATTGCGAATCTTGGTTTTTAAATCTCTGTAAATCAAAAACTCACCAGGAAATCATGAAACTTGGCATGGTGTCACTACATGGTACATATAATTGTCCAATTTGGGCAAAGCTATATTACAAGCCTCTTACAAACCGGAGCCTGTGTCGCAACCCTCGTGGTTCCGGTAGGGAATCATGCCCCTCTTGTGGGCGAAACGATAATCGCTGCCTCTTCTCGCCTTGAACTTTGTTTTCTACAGGCAACATAGAATAACAGGAGTGTCGTGCTGAAATTTGAAACTGTTCAGGGTTCGTTTGGCCATTGTATATATTAATTAAGTTTTGTAGGCATTTAATGTAGTGCATAATTCAAATTTGAACTACAAGCACATGCTCCAGTGAAGCAAAATGGGTGGGAAATCGTACATGTGTCATTGGGTGCATGTTTAGGTCTGATTTAAGGAATGGGAATGAATTACAAACTTCTCGTCGTCCTGAAACATTGAGAATCTCGGTTTTTAAATCCCAGTAAATCAAAAACTCACCCCAAAAACATGAAACTTGGCATGGTTTCATGACATGGCACATATATGCCGTGGTAAAAAAATCGTCCAGTTTGAGACAAGGCGCACACATTAATTGCCAACGAAGTTCTTTTTGAAACAAATAGCTAACACGTTAATATCGCAAACAGTTGTATTATATGAACCGTGTCAAAATTTAACCATACTCGGTGGCGTGCATACAGCTGTTTGATTAGACGGGACGAGCACGAGAAGTCCGCCCTGCAGGCTCGACGGGACGTGTGCGAGCAGTCCGCCGCGCAGGCTCGACGGGACGCGTGCATCCTGTCCACCTCGCAGGCTCGATGGGACACGTGTGAGTAGCAAGGCCGCCCATGCTCACCGGGAATCGAGCTCTTTGACCTCCATGCACCAGCCGCCGCCCACCTCGCTCACAACTTCTCCATTAATGGGTTAATTAAAGCACCTGGACGGAGGGTGTTTGCTTGTGATCCCATGGCAGCATTTGCTTTGTTCGTGTTTTCAACTCGTATTCTGGCCTAATTTAAATTGCCACATAGGGCAACGGATAATACGAGCACAAATAAAATGGCAACAGATATTACGACGACAAATTTACAATGGCGCAGATAATAATTGTCTTACATATTCTGGATAATTTAAAATGCCACATGCGGCAAAGCCCGGAAGACACGGGGGCAAGAGAAGAAGGAAATCGCAGACAACGATCTAGATCATTACTGTCTCCACTCGTCAATGGATCGCCGGGCGACGACATCCTCCAGCTCCTTCTTCAATTCCTCACGACTTTGCTTGAAAGCAGCCACGGATTCCTCCACCTCCTGCTCACGCTCGATCCGGAGCTTCCTCAAGTCAACCATCAGTTCCTCGACGACCGCTGTCAGCGTCATCCCCGAGGCACTGCTCTTCTCATGCAGCATCTTCCAGCCGGCGGCCTCCTCCTCCTTCTCGGCGAGCGCCTTGAGGAGCTTCGCATTGTCACCCATGAGTTGCTCGATGAGGCCGGTCGCCTTGTCAACCGAGGCATCGCTGATCTTGAGCAGCTTCATCAAGCCGTCGACCAGCTCCTGCTGCTTAATGACGCCAGCGAGAATGTTGTCGTTGCCGACCAAGGACTTCAGGAATGCTAGCTCGTGGCGATGGCCGACGCCGCGAGTGCGCTTGTGAGAGCCCTCGCATGCTCGTGAGAGCTCGTTTGAGGGCTCCGTGGCGCGCCGGGACATCTCTGCTGCGGCTACGGCTGCGGCTGCTGCTTCGCGGCGGGACCTCTCTAGTGCTTCTGCGGCCTTGGTCTTTGCTGCCTGGTTATATGTCCACCTGAAACTCCTCCTACCGGTCATGGCGGAACGACTTGACAGGAAAGACCAGTTTTGTGGGTGATGAGGAGAGGAACTGTGAAGTAATTTTTGAGTGGGTAGTTTTATAGCCCGGTGCTAAGTGCGAACACATATTAGTTTGATAGGTGTGAACAGATTTACAATTACTTATTGCGTTTTAATCTGCAATGTGATGAGAAACAAGGTCAAAATTTATTGATGGCATGCAGAAGGTTGACCACGTGGTTTCTCGCCGTTGAGGCGGACGCGGCGCGCTCTGCTCAAGTCCGTCCGCGTGTTTTTCTCGCCATTGAGACGGCCGTGGCGCGCTCCGCTCTGGCGTCCCTGCGCGTGCTCTGCTCGCCGTTGAGGCAAATTTACAATGGCAACGTTTAATAATTCTTAATAATTGTCTTACATATTCAGGATAATTTAAAATTCCACATGCGGCAAGGCCCAGAACACTCACGACCTACATATGCATACAATTATAATAAAATATAGGCTAAAAGGTTGAGCTGGCGGCCTTCCGACGATGGTCTTCTCGGACTCTATGATCAGCATAGCACCCTTGCGGCCGTTCACTCCAAGTGTCCCGACCCGCCTCCGCCTACGGGAGACTAAGTGGAGCACACACACAACCCGAATACCGTATCTGGTGCCACGTGTTATTTATCACACACGTGTTAACATAAGGAAACGTTTGTGTAACTTACTAATCATCACACACGAGTACTCACAGACGCATCGTGTGCGATACTCCTAGCCACCGCAAGCAACTGGTTTTCATTTTGCAAAGTTTTTTGTACACACAGAATCGCACACGAACTAACTGTATTAACCGTCTGTGTTGTAATTTCTCATCGCAAACAGTTCATCCGAGTCGGTTGTTTGCATCATATCACACACATCTTGTTAAGTTGAACCGTTTCTGTTGTGTTCCCTAATCAAAAATAGTTCGTCCGAGTGAACCGTATGCCTTATATCACACACACCTTGATCTGGATAACCATTTCTGTTGCACTCCCTAATAGCAAATAGTTCATCGGAGCGAACTGTATGCCGTATATCGCACACACATTGATATGGCTGCCCGTTTCTATTGTTCTGCCTCATCGCAAACAGTTCGAATGGATTAACCGTGTGCCCTGCATCGCACATGCAACTAAAATCTGAACCGTGTTTGACGGCTCCGCCATCGCAAACGTTTTGCACCTTTTTTGATGGTTTTTTTACATCCCCGTTTGCGATTAATGCATCGCACATAGTTTTGTCAAAGGGTCACTGATCGTAGTGTCGCGTTAGCAGCATCCTGCAGTAGTGCTTGTAGCACGGGAATGGAAACCTTTGGGCGATTCCTCGGGACCCCGCGCCTGCGCTTGCCTCCTTAGCACCAAAGAGGAAACCTGCTGCTCTGCGCCCGCTAGTGCCCGCCTGGCCTTGGTCGTCATGGCTTGCGTCACCGCAACCCCGTGAGGTTGAGCACCCGCATAGAAATCTCTGCTCCTCAGGAGGCAGCCTGGGGAGGCCGCTCCCTCCGAAGGTCTTGGTGTCGCCTGCCTCGCGAGGCTTGGCCCCTCGCAAGGGTCTTCTCTTGTTGGTGCTGTAGATGGGCCGTACCAGGCCGTCGATGGAGCCACGCCACGGGTCGCAGGCAGGCAAGTCTGGGTACCCTGGTTCCCAGAACGCCGACAGCGTCTGCACCATAGGGTGCACCGCAATAGGCGATGTCAGCACACGTCTTGTTCCATCAACCGTGCGCGCTCGTTATTACCATTGCGCACACTTCTTTTAATTAGAATGTGTGCCCGTCTAGCGCTGATAACCCACAAGTGTAGGGGATCAGTTGTAGCCTTTCTCGATAAGTAAGAGTGTCGAACCCAATGAGGAGCTAAAGGTACAACAAGTATTCCCTCAAGTTCTATCGACCACCGATACAACTCTACGCACGCTTGACGTTCAATTTACCTAGAACAAGTATGAAACTAGAAGTACTTTGTAGGTGTAACGGGATAGGTTTGCAAGGTAATAAAGAATGCATAAATAAAAGATAGGGGTTGTTTAGATAAAGAAACAACTAAGTTAGTTTTAGTGGAGAGCTTTTTGTCGCAAGAAAGTTATTTGTCCCTAGGCAATAGATAACTAGACCGGTAATCATTATTGCAATTTTATATGAGGGAGAGGCATAAGCTAACATACTTTCTCTACTTGGATCATATGCACTTATGATTGGAACTCTAGCAAACATCCATAACTACTAAAGATCATTAAGGTAATACCCAACCATAGCATTAAAGTATCAAGTCCTCTTTACTCCCATACGCAAACAACTACTTACTCGGGTTTAATTAAGCTTCTGTCACTCTAGCAACCCACCATAAGCGAATCATGAACATACTGCAAACCCTACAACGGGGATCCCTCATGCTTGCGCGACACGAAGAGCACCATAGGACAGCACCAATAATAAAACATGCAACTCAAACCAATCACGATCATCAATCAACCCATAGGACAAAACGGATCTACTCAAACATCATAGGATAGCCATACATCATTGGGAAATAATATATAGCATTGAGCACCATGTTTAAGTAGAGATTACAGCGGGTAAAAGAGAGGTTACACCGCTGCATAGAGGGGGAGAGAGTTGGTGATGACGGCGGCGAAGTTGTTGGTGTAGGTCGCCGTCACGATGATGGCCCCGGCGGTGTTCCAGCGCCACCGAGAGAGAGGGGGAGAGAGCCCCCCTCCTTCTTCTTCTTCCTTGGCCTCCCCCCTAGATGGTTGCTAGGTGGGTTTCCCCTCTGGTCCATGGCCTCCATGGCGGCGGAGGGGCGGGAGCCCCTCCAAGCTTGGATCTCTCTCTGTTTTCTTCTGTTTCTACGACCCCCGTTTCTGGCCTTTCACCGTTTCTTAAATTCCCGGAGATCCGTAACTCCGATTGGGCTGAAATTTTAACACGATTTTTATCCAGATATTAGCTTTCTTGTGGCTAAAGAAGGGCACCAACCACCTTATGGGGTGGCCACCAGGGTCCAGGCCACGCCCTACCCCCTGGGGCATGCCCCTGTGGCTTGTTGGCCCCTCGGTCATCGTCTCGTGTTGATTCTTTTTCCGAAAAATCACATATATTCCAAAAAATTCTCCGTAAGTTTATATCGCGTTTGAACCCTATTTGATATGGATTTTTTGTGAAACAAAAAATATGCAACAAACAGGAACTGGCACTGGGCACTAGATCGATATGTTAGTCCCAAAAATAGTATAAAAAGTTGCCAAAAGTATATGAAAGTTGTAGAATATTGGCCTGAAACATTCAAAAATTATAGATACGACGGAGATGTATCAGGATCTCCAAGCTTAATTCCTACTCGTCCTCTAGTAGGTAAATGATAAAAAAGATAATTTTTGATGTGGAATGCTACCTATCATAATCTTGATCATGTAATCTAATCATGGCATGAATATTAAGACACGAGTGATTCAAAGCAATAGTCTATCATTTGACATAAAAGAATTTAATACTCGGGCATCCCAACAAACAATCATGTCTTTCAAAATATCAATGCTAAAGAACGTTATCCCTACAAAATCATATAGCCCTGTCATGCTTCATCTTCTTAACACAAAATATAAATCATGTACTACCCCAGTGTCAGCCAAGCAATTGGTTCATACTTTTTAATGCGCTTCAGCTTTTTCAACTCTCATGCAATACATGAGCGCGAGCCATGGATATAGCACTATGGGTGGAATAGAATGCGGTGGTAGAGGTTTATGTGGAGAAGATAAAAAGGAGAAAGTCTCACATCAACTAGGCGGATCAACGGGCTATGAAGATGCCCATCAATCGATATCAATGCGAGGAGTAGGGATTGCCATGCAACGGATGCACTAAGAGCTATAAGTGTATGAAAGCTCAAAAGAAAACTAAGTGGGTGTGCATCCAACTTGCTTGCTCATGAAGAACTCAGGCATTTGAGGAAGCCCATCATCGGAATATACAAGCCAAGTTCTATAATGAAAAATTCCCACTAGTATATGAAAGTGACAATATAGGAGACTCTCTATATGAAGAACATGGTGCTACTCTGAAGCACAAGTGTGGTAAAAGGATAGTAACATTGTCCCTTCTCTCTTTTTCTCTCATTTTTTCTCTCTCTTTTTTTTCTTCCTTTTCTTGTGGGCTTCTTTGGACCTTTTTTTATTTGGGCTTCTTTGGCCTCTTTTATTATTTTTATTTCCTCACATGGGGTAATGCTCTAATAATGATGATCATCACACTTTTATTTACTTACAACTCGATATTACAACTCGATAAAACTAATACATGATGACTATATGAATGCCTCTGGCAGTGTACCAGGATGTGCAATGATCTAGCATAGCAAAGATATCAAAAAAAATGGACAAGACATGAAAATATCATGCTAGCTGTCTTACGATCATGCAAAGCAATATGACAATGAACGCTCAAGTCATGTATATGATGATGATGGAAGTTGCATGGCTGTAACATCCCAAAATTCTAAATTTTGGAATGTTATATTAAATAAATAGTTTTGATTGATTGTTTGATTGTGGTGTGGTTGCTTGTGTGAAATTGAGTGAAATTTGGAAACTTTTTGAAAGTTGAATGAGAGGGAATAAAATGACTTTCCCAAAACTTTCACCTTGCATTTATGATCTCCATGAATTCATATTTATTTCATTACAAACCCTAGAGTGAAGATAACATGACTTCTTCTATTTTAAAAAGGGTTTTGAAAAGATTTGAATTCCATTTGGAAATATTCCAAATTCGAAAACTTTATGCAACTCAATGATTTTCATGAGAGGAGATAAAATGACTTCTTCAAATTATATGAAATATGAGTTGGAAGTTTAAAACAATCGAATTTAAAGTCCCTTTGAAATTATTTTCAATTTGGAGTTATTTGGTTTTTATTCAAATTGTTTTTATCCAAAAATAAAATATATGGAAATTAGGGTAAAATGATTCCCTTCAATATAAAATTAGAGGGAAATAAATTTGAAATCATTTTGGTATTTTTAAAATGATTTTTATTAGGTTTTATTGCAGCAGTAGCACTGTTTGCTTTATTTAAATTTTTGTGAAATTTATTTGCCGCTGAAAATATGTTCATCTTTTAGGAAATCTTTTTCTGAAAATTTTGATATATAATATGCCTATGGAAATTTTCTTATTTTCCGTTTACCTTTTTTTGTTTTTATTCTAAAAAAAAAACTGTACGAGCGACCGACTGCTATCCTTCGCCAGCGTGCGCAACATAGCTAGCAGGTCGGACTATATTATTTTTCCAGTTGTCCTTTAATTTATTTATTTTCTGTTAAAAAAAAAAACTCCGCGCACGCACACATGCGCGCACACGCGCAGGCCGGCCGAAGGCCCATGCGGCGTCGTTTCTTTTCTTTGTTTTTCCTATATCTTTCGTCTGCCTTTTGTTTACGTTTAGTCCCACATTGCCTAACTTTTGACCTCTAAGCCTCCTTTCCACCTATAAATATAGACCCATAGAGCCTCCAAAAATCATCCGATTCGGGTTAAATCAATATATTTTGGTTTGACTAGATTCACTAAATAAAAATATTTTTCTTCTCTCCGGCGGGACTTCTGAAAGTTGTCTTCTCTCTCGGAAGTCATCTTTTCTCTACCTTATAAAGGTATCTTTCTTCGTATTTTTTTATATACTCCCGTAGCTTATTATTTCTAGACTAGTACGGTAGAATAATTAGATTTATAAATTAGTCCTTGTATTTACATTTTAGGACTAGAATTCTTTTAGCCATAACTCTTTTTCTTCCGTAAAACAGCTTGGCCCTGATTTTTCAAATAGCCATAACTTTTTACTCGTTCATCCAAATTAGACGAGACCAACGCCAATATTTTTGTCTTGATTCCACCTTTCTAGTGAATCTATCAAATAAACTTTTTGCAACTTTCAAATTTCGAAATTTGTTCAGATTCATATTCAAACTTGTTTTGGCTATAACTTGAGTTTCGTAACTCCGATTTAATTGATTCTTTTTGCTAATTGAAGCTCTTGACCTAAACTTTCTGATAAGACCAAATCCACCCAATTTTGGTACTGTTAGAAATTGTTTTCTGTTGCAAGAGTTAATTGCTAGTTTTCGAAGTTTTTCGAGATCTTTTCTTCGATTCTTTTGCATGAGTGCTTATGTATGCAATTGCTTGCTCACGTTAGATTGAACGGAGTGTGACGAGTAGAACTATCAGGAATTATGAGTGCGAAGGATCTTCATCAACAGTACAAGGCAAGTAACACATTGATCATACTTCCTCGTTACCCAGTTTTTATGCATTAGTTTCGACCCTCAAACATTCATGATTAGGATGTGATTAACTTGTGGGTACTGGGAAGTAGATGATGAGGTAGAACCTATTGCCCTTTTTATTATAAAACCCTTGGGAGTTACTTCTACGCTATGCTTATATTGCCATGCTATGCTCGTAGACGTGGATTGGGTTTTGAGTGTATCCATGACAGATGTGAGATTGTTAAGTAATGGTTAACTTAAGGTGGCTACTTTAATACACATCTGGGTGGATTGGTTGGGGCACCCTGGGGATATACCAGTGGCTTGCCCGGACACCTGGGGATATACTAGTGTTGTCCTAGGAGATCCCGGGGATATACCGTGTGATCCTCCTATGGTTCGCCACCCAGGCTCAAAGGGATCATAAGATTATTCATGCTAGAAACTTCCGTGTGCAGCCACAAGCTATTATGGGCTCTAGCATAGTTGAGTATGTTGCAGGACCTCTTTCAGTGGTAGGCTAGCAGATGTAGGGGAAAGTAGGTGTAACTGTCTACCCAGAGTAAAGAGTAAATGCTTCAGAAAGACTGTGTCTCGGTCATCCGTTTCTCAAACACCATGAAGTGCGAGAAATCCAACGGAGGAGATCGAGTCTTGTGGGGAAAAGTGCACAAACCTCTGCAGAGTGTACAAACTAATCATGATTAGCCGTGTCCCCGGTTATGGACATCTTGAGTATCTGGTTCTTGGATTTTCATATTGAATCCCATCACTCTAAATTAATTTGTTGGGATTAATGATTACTTTTAATTGGGATTGAGAGGGGGTTTTACCTTCTCAATATTTTCAACCAACTTTGTAGTTAAATAAAATATATTCCTTTGATGTAGGGAAAAATTGGCTTTTCGCAAAACATATTAACCGTAGAGCCTCCACCAGCCATATATGCATGTAGTGATAGCATTTATTCTGTTCATTGCTCTACTGTGTTATCTTGCCAGTACATTCAATGTACTGACCCATTTCGGGCTGCAACGTCTCATGTTGCAGGATTCTTACGACGAGTAAGTGATACGTTAGGGTTACGATTTCTACACTCAACTTTGCCGTTGGTGTTGATGGGAATCCACAACCTTGTTGTTACTTCCGCTATTTGGATTGAGGTAATAGTATTTACGTTACTTTATACATGTGATTTACCTCTGTTATAAATCCTCGAGTACTGTGTGTGTCAGCATACCGATCCAGGGATGACACTTAAGCACAGAGACTTTGATCCATTCGGGTCGGGTCGCTACAGAGATGGTATCAGAGCACATGTTGACTGTAGGACGTGACCCCTAGAAACTGGCCAGCCCATAGGAAAGATTTTTCTCTACAACTTTCTTTTCAAAAGGATCTCTTACCTCTCTTCTTTTCTAAGCTTTATCAAATTTCCTTTTATTTAGACTATACCCCTTTGCCCTTTGACCACTCGAAGGTTCAACTGATGAGACCAATCCAAGAAGTACAAGATATCGGACAACTAAGACCACTTCGGAATGAAGAGTATTTTAACGAGCATTGGTATAATTGGAACTACAACGGTTGAAGACTCCGAAGACTAGGAGAATTTGAAGGCTATGAAGAATTTCCAGATTTGTAGGACCTAGTAAGGCTACTCTTATGGAATTTGTCAGACTATTGAGGCTGTCAATACCCGAGATCAAGGTGTGTCGGAGAAAGACCATAACATGGAGCGTTAAAACTCAAAGTTTTTGTCAAGAAAACCCTAAGGCAGGAGATATCAACTATGGAATGATAACTCATGGCAATGACAAGGGCAGAAACACTGCTATCCATGATGTTA
Source organism: Thinopyrum elongatum (assembly GCA_011799875.1). Taxonomy (NCBI): domain Eukaryota; kingdom Viridiplantae; phylum Streptophyta; class Magnoliopsida; order Poales; family Poaceae; genus Thinopyrum; species Thinopyrum elongatum. The sequence goes on along the minus strand of CM022299.1, from coordinate 115,640,141 downwards.
TCGCCCGCTTATGCTATTGTCGCCGTGCTGAGTTAAGCATGCATTTCGTCGGAAGGATTGGATGACAAAAGGGCTAATGGAGCATCTATCAGCAAAAGATGAAGTTTAACCTTAGCTGGTGTATCGACAGGATCTGGAGTATTACATCGAGAATTTTAAGATGGACCTTCAGGAAGCCGTATTTGACAAGGAAGCATTTCGTGAAGAACTCAGGACCCAGAAGCTGAAAGTAGCCAAGCTGGAGGAGCAAAACCTCGAGATACTAGAGATTCGTCAGGAACTGAAGGACAGTAGGACCATGGTTCATTGCCAAGGATGTTGAAACCCAGAAGTTTGGAACGCAACTCCAGAATATTAAAGGACGTCACGAGAGACTTCGCGTCAACAAAGATGATCTGGCAAAAGAACTTGAGAAGGTCAAGCACGATCGGAAGAAGCCCATCGGATACATGAACAAGACTTGAAGAGTTTGGCGACTTTGAAGATTTATTGACCTTTAGAAGACCAAACCCCTGTTATACCTACGTTAGATGCGACGATTGTGAGCTGTCATTTGTTTGATGTTTTTTTCGACAGCCACAAAATAAAATTTGCCTCTTCAAATCTATTGTTTGTATTGTGTGTATCCCTCTCTATCTCTCTTATCTCACCCCGAAACCCTTGGAACCAATAGAGGATGAATGGAGATGAACTCATATTTTATGGACCGATGACTCAATTGGAGACGGACCGATGGATTCAAAACATGGAAGATCACATGAAGAATAACACTATAGCCGGAAAGGATATGGCCCAGCATGCTCTTCAGTGCTTGGAAAGAGGTGCTGCTACTTGGTGGAGGATGTACCAAACCATCAATGGATGGCAAAGAGTAACCACTTGGAAAGAATTTAAGATGACTCTGCTAAAGTCTCGGCTTGTGTCCCAGAAGTTGAAGCCTTATGGAAATGATATGAAGAAACCTTGTGCATGCAAGCTCTGTGGAGAAATAGGACACAACCATAAAGAACACAAGGATGAATGCCTCATTGTGAAGAGAGTCACCCAGCTGAAGAAAGCCCAACTAGGCAGATTACTTGTTTCTTGTGTGAAGGGACTACCCACTACCCTGCTCAGTTCACATTTACCCCATAGTACAAAGAACCATCCAGCAGAAGAAAGAAGAAATGAAAGGAGCCCTCATGGAAATTTTAGAAGAACCTGTGATGAAGGAAGAGGTGGAGGACACACCCGAAGAAGACCCAATTAAACCCTGCACCAGGTCATGTTATTCATGTGGAGAAGAAGGACACATCTCCCAGAATTGTCTGAAGGGGGATCTAGTAGCATTCCCGACGAAGGAAGTAGAGTATGACCCACAGGAAATAGAAGCCCTGTTTGGAATGGAAAAGTCCAGAAAAAGAAGTAGATTGGATTCCAGGAAGGATCTGAGTCATATCACCTGTTATAGGTGCAAGGAGTCAGGGCACTACCTCAACAGTTGCCCAAAAAGGAAACCTCGAGACTTGTCAGAAGTAATATGTTTTCGTTGTAATGAAGCAGGGCACTTTGCCAGAGAATGCCCCAAGGAGAAGGAGATTTGTGATAATTAGTTGTGTCCGTGAGAAATATAGTAGTAGTAGTGGGAACAATTCTTTTTGAGGTATTGAGTTGAGGCCTGTAATGGAAATGCAGGAGATTGTAAAAATTTGAGAATCAATAAAGTTAGCATTATTGTTGGTACTGATTTGGATTTTATGAGTTGTTACTCTATGAAGAAAGATTTTGACCATTTTCGAGGATATGAGAAATATGGTCTACGGATGAATTTGTGCAGTTCAAGGGTGGTAGTACCCTGTGAGGACACTTGACCTCTGGAAAAGATAATGATATTCCATGGAGTGGACTTCGGACAAAATAAGTACGAGTTTTATCTCGATATGTGGGATACCCCAAGAATATGATGGGATGAAGTACTATTGGATATAAAGGAGGTATAATGTTGGTAATATGGAGCAATTGTAACTCCATGATGAGTCTGAGTAATCACGTCTTAGTACCAATAGAAGGAGGGGAGACAGTATAATTGGATGGATTTAAGAATGCTGGGAAGCTCAAGGTTGGAATAAGGATCCGTTGCCCCGATGTTGAGCTCAAGGTTGCAAGTGATGAGATGGGCCATAACCCACAGGCCCCAGGACCTGCCAAGAATCAATCACATTCTTGCTGAAGGAAAAACCCTGGAAGAGGATATGCCTTTATCAACAGACGATCTTATAGGAGTTAACGCAAAACCTGAGAGAGGTGAAGAAACGATAGATGTTCGTTTGGCTTGCAGAATCAATGGATTTATCCGAACTTAGTTCATCGACAAGAGAAATTCTGCAATGCTTGTGAGGATGACCGAGTGATAGAATGCGAGATTCGCTAAACCATATACAAGGTAATGATTTGGGTGCGGGATGGATTGATCACCATACTGACTTACTCTTATTATTCGCCTTGCTATATGGGATGGTAAATCTGAGTGACTTACCCATAGTAGAGCGACGACGATCAAAACCTTGTTTAAACCATAGAATGGTGTGACAATTTTTCCCCTTGTAGAAGGCAGTTGTTGCCAACCGTAGGCCATACGGTGAGAATGAAGCCCAGACCCGTTTTCTGCAGGGACCCAGTCAAATTGTTTGATGACCACCATGAGATATCGATAGTTGTTTAGTATTGGCGCCAAACATGTCAGCTAAGAAGACCCGGTAACAGAAGAACCTTACCAAGATGAAAGGACACGGGAATTGAGGAAAATAGTTATGCCCCTACCGGAAGAGCCAGAGTAGGATTTTTCCCGAGGATCTCAGAGGACTGACCCTGTCAACAATAACGATGGAGTATATAAGTTTTGATGGAACCGTAACAATGCTTCTAAGGGTGGTAGCACCCAAGACCCCCTGTGACGATCGATGGATTTTGAGAAGACCCCAAACCTAACCTATTTCTTTCTAGCCTCTCCGAATCTCGAGGACGAGATTCATTTTAAGGGTGGTAGGTTTGTAACATCCCAAAATTCTAAATTTTGGAATGTTATATTAAATAAATAGTTTTGATTGATTGTTTGATTGTGGTGTGGTTGCTTGTGTGAAATTGAGTGAAATTTGGAAACTTTTTGAAAGTTGAATGAGAGGGAATAAAATGACTTTCCCAAAACTTTCACCTTGCATTTATGATCTCCATGAATTCATATTCATTTCATCACAAACCCTAGAGTGAAGATAACATGACTTCTTCTATTTTAAAAAGGGTTTTGAAAAGATTTGAATTCCATTTGGAAATATTCCAAATTCGAAAACTTTATGCAACTCAATGATTTTCATGAGAGGAGATAAAATGACTTCTTCAAATTAAATGAAATATGAGTTGGAAGTTTAAAACAATCGAATTTAAAGTCCCTTTGAAATTATTTTCAATTTGGAGTTATTTGGTTTTTATTCAAATTGTTTTTATCCAAAAATAAAATATATGGAAATTAGGGTAAAATGATTCCCTTCAATATAAAATTAGAGGGAAATAAATTTGAAATCATTTTGGTATTTTTAAAATGATTTTTATTAGGTTTTATTGCAGCAGTAGCACTGTTTGCTTTATTTAAATTTTTGTGAAATTTATTTGCCGCTGAAAATATGTTCATCTTTTAGGAAATCTTTTTCTGAAAATTTTGATATATAATATGCCTATGGAAATTTTTCTTATTTTCCGTTTACCTTTTTTTTTGTTTTTATTCTAAAAAAAAAACGCACGCACACATGCGCGCACACGCGCAGGCCGGCCGAAGGCCCATGCGGCGTCGTTTCTTTTCTTTCGTCTGCCTTTTGTTTACGTTTAGTCCCACATTGCCTAGCCTTTGACCTCTAAGCCTCCTTTCCACCTATAAATATAGACCCATAGAGCCTCCAAAAATCATCCGATTCGGGTTAAATCAATATATTTTGGTTTGACTAGATTCACTAAATAAAAATATTTTTCTTCTCTCCGGCGGGACTTCTGAAAGTTGTCTTCTCTCTCGGAAGTCATCTTTTCTCTACCTTATAAAGGTATCTTTCTTCGTATTTTTTTATATACTCCCGTAGCTTAGTATTTCTAGACTAGTACGGTAGAATAATTAGATTTATAAATTAGTCCTTGTATTTACATTTTAGGACTAGAATTCTTTTAGCCCTAACTCTTTTTCTTCCGTAAAACAGCTTGGCCCTGATTTTTCAAATAGCCATAACTTTTTACTCGTTCATCCAAATTAGACGAAACCAACGTCTACATTTTCGTCTTGACTCCACCTATCTAGTGAATCTATCCAATACACTTTTTGCAACTTTCAAATTTCGAAATTTGTTCAGATTCATATTCAAACTTGTTTTGGCTATAACTTGAGTTTTGTAACTCCGATTTAATTGATTCTTTTTGCTAATTGAAGCTCTTGACCTAAACTTTCTGATAAGACCAAATCCACCCAATTTTGGTACTGTTAGAAATTGTTTTCTGTTGCAAGAGTTAATTGCTAGTTTTCGAAGTTTTTCGAGATCTTTTCTTCGATTCTTTTGCATGAGTGCTTATGTATGCAATTGCTTGCTCACGTTAGATTGAACGGAGTGTGACGAGTAGAACTATCAGGAATTATGAGTGCGAAGGATCTTCATCAACAGTACAAGGCAAGTAACACATTGATCATACTTCCTCGTTACCCAGTTTTTATGCATTAGTTTCGACCCTCAAACATTCATGATTAGGATGTGATTAACTTGTGGGTACTGGGAAGTAGATGATGAGGTAGAACCTATTGCCCTTTTTATTATAAAACCCTTGGGAGTTACTTCTACGCTATGCTTATATTGCCATGCTATGCTCGTAGACGTGGATTGGGTTTTGAGTGTATCCATGACAGATGTGAGATTGTTAAGTAATGGTTAACTTAAGGTGGCTACTTTAATACACATCTGGGTGGATTGGTTGGGGCACCCTGGGGATATACCAGTGGCTTGCCCGGACACCTGGGGATATACTAGTGTTGTCCTAGGAGATCCCGGGGATATACCGTGTGATCCTCCTATGGTTCGCCACCCAGGCTCAAAGGGATCATAAGATTATTCATGCTAGAAACTTCCGTGTGCAGCCACAAGCTATTATGGGCTCTAGCATAGTTGAGTATGTTGCAGGACCTCTTTCAGTGGTAGGCTAGCAGATGTAGGGGAAAGTAGGTGTAACTGTCTACCCAGAGTAAAGAGTAAATGCTTCAGAAAGACTGTGTCTCGGTCATCCGTTTCTCAAACACCATGAAGTGCGAGAAATCCAACGGAGGAGATCGAGTCTTGTGGGGAAAAGTGCACAAACCTCTGCAGAGTGTACAAACTAATCATGATTAGCCGTGTCCCCGGTTATGGACATCTTGAGTATCTGGTTCTTGGATTTTCATATTGAATCCCATCACTCTAAATTAATTTGTTGGGATTAATGATTACTTTTAATTGGGATTGAGAGGGGGTTTTACCTTCTCAATATTTTCAACCAACTTTGTAGTTAAATAAAATATATTCCTTTGATGTAGGGAAAAATTGGCTTTTCGCAAAACATATTAACCGTAGAGCCTCCACCAGCCATATATGCATGTAGTGATAGCATTTATTCTGTTCATTGCTCTACTGTGTTATCTTGCCAGTACATTCAATGTACTGACCCATTTCGGGCTGCAACGTCTCATGTTGCAGGATTCTTACGACGAGTAAGTGATACGTTAGGGTTACGATTTCTACACTCAACTTTGCCGTTGGTGTTGATGGGAATCCACAACCTTGTTGTTACTTCCGCTATTTGGATTGAGGTAATAGTATTTACGTTACTTTATACATGTGATTTACCTCTGTTATAAATCCTCGAGTACTGTGTGTGTCAGCATACCGATCCAGGGATGACACTTAAGCACAGAGACTTTGATCCATTCGGGTCGGGTCGCTACAATGGCAATATATCTCGGAATGGCTGTGGAAATGCCATGATAGGTAGGTATGGTGGCTGTTTTGAGGAAGATATAATGAGGCTTATGTGTGATAGAGCGTATCATATCACGAGGTTTGGATGCATCGGCAAAGTTTGCACCGACTCTTGAGGTGAGAAAGGGCAATGCACGGTACCGAAGAGGCTAGCAATGATGGAAGGTGAGAGTGCGTATAATCCATGGACTCACATTAGTCATAAAGAACTCACATACTTATTGCAAAAGTTTATTAGCCCTCGAAGCAAAGTACTACTACGCATGCTCCTAGGGAGGAGGTTGGTAGGAGTTAACCATCGCGCGCCCCCGACCTTCACGCAAAGATAGACAATCAAGGATAAATTGTGCTCCAACTTCTTAGCATAACGGGAGACCATACGTGCATGCTTCGGGAATCACAAACCTTAACACCAATATTCTTACTAAACCACAATCATTCACTAGTACCTCCCACATATTAGCATCTCTATATCGCAAAACTATTGCAAGGAATCAAACATATCATATTCAGCGATCTACAAGTTTTATGTAGGATTTGATGACTAACCATGTGAATGACCAATTCCTGTCAACTCTCTAAATAGATATAAGCGAAGCAAGAGAGTTTAATTCTTTCTACAAAAGATATGCCCATGCTCTAACAAATATAAGTGAAGCAAAAGAGCATTCTACAAATGGTGGTTTTCTATGTGAAGAGAAACAGGCAATCCAAACTTCAAATGATATAAGTGAAGCACATGAAGCATTCTATAAAGCCATACTCAAAAGATATAAGTGAAGTGCAAAGAGCATTCTATAAATCAACCAAGGATTATCTCATACCTGCATGGTGCATTATTAAAAGAAAAATAAAAAGCACACGACGCTCCAAGATTTACGCATATCATGTGACGAATAAAAATATAGCTCCAAGTAAAATTACCGATGATCATTAGAAGAAAGAGGGGATGCCTTCCGGGGTATCCCCAAGCTTAGTTGCTTGGGAGTCCTTGCATATTACCTTGGGGTGCCTCGGGCATCCCCAATCTTATGCTCTTGCCACTCCTTATTCCTTCATCCATCATGATCTCACCCAAAACTTGAAAACTTCAATCACACAAAACTTAACAAAACCCTCGTGAGATCCGTTAGTATAATAAAGAAAATCACCAATTCAAGTACTATTGCAAACCCATTCATATTTTATTTTTGCATTGTAGCTACTTTATTATAACTTCTCCATGGCTTATACCACCGATAAAATCGATAGTTTCATCAAAACAAGCAAAACAAAGCATCAAAACACAGAATCTGTCTTACACAGGATAGTCTGTAGTAATCTGAACATCTACCATAATTCTGTAACTATAAAAATTCTGTAAAATTAGTAAAAAATAAATAATTTGCATAGCAGTACTGTGTAAGAATTTCAGAAATTTATGACATTCCAGTAAAGAATGTAAATTCACGCACTACAGCCAAAGTTTTTGTTTTTGCACTGCACATACCAAACAAGCAATCTAATCATCCTAAAGGAAAATCTTGGCACATTATTTTCATAATACAATGGATTTGTACAACGGGATAATTATTTTTGATGAAAATTTTCAGTAATTAAGATTTTCAAAGTTTCCATGGGCATGAACAAAGTTCAAGGAGCTCCCCCACTTCAACGGTGCTCATCTTTCTTACTTTCACTTTTCTTTTTGAAAAGTTTTAGGTTCCCCACTTTATTTTTTTTGTTTTTAAACTTTATAAAAGCACACAACAGAAATAAATGACTATCTAAAACTTCCGGGTTGTCTCCCGGGCAGCACTTTCTTTAAAGCCATTAAGCTAGGCAAATAGTGCTCAAGTAATGGATCCACCCGGATCCCAAGGTATATCAAAGCCAATTTTAATTAACAATGATTTGTGATTTAGTAGTGAGCACAAAGTAATATATATCATGTAACAACGAAGTCTAACTCTCTTCCTATGCATCGGCATGTCATAAAAGAACAATGCATGCACATCAAGTAAAGGCCAATACATAGTATAAGCAGTTTCTTGCAATTTTATCGTATCGGAAACATAGAGAGGTGGAGATGTAGTTCCTCTCTCATAATAATTGCAAGTAGGAGAAGCAAGCACATGCATATTATATTTATCAAAATCATCAGGTGCAATAGTAGAATGCAACCCATCAATATAGTCTTTAATAAGCGCAAACTTCTCCGATATAGTGTAGTTGGGAGAATTCAAAAAGATAATAGGACTATCATGCGTGGGTGCAATAGCAACAATTTCATTCTTAACATAAGGAACTATAGCAAGTTCATCTTCATAAGCATAATTCATATTGGCATCATGGCCACAAGCATAGCAAGCATCAAGTTCATTAAAAAGGGATATTTCAAATGAATCAAAGGGATCATAGCAATCATTATCGCATTCATCCTTCGGTAAGCATGAAGGGAAATTAAACAATGTATGAGTTGAAGGGTTACTCTCATCAGAAGGTGGGCACGGGTAGCTAATCCGCTCTTCCTCCTTTTGTTCTTCGCTCTCCTCCTCATCTTTTTCATCCAATGAGCTCACAGTGTCATCAATTTCTTCTTCCATAGATTCCTGCAAAATATCAGTGTCTTCTTGGACAGCGGAGACTTTCTCAATAAATGCATCAATATCGGCATTATATTCATAATTCTCATAGCAATATTTATGTATAGCATAATTTTCAGGTCTGTAAACAGCATCATCAAGATTTTCACACTTTTCAAACAAAGATTCAATTTCATAAGCACCCTTAAAAGCAACGATTTCTTCTATTATAGTAATCATATATACCATTAGCATAAGAAGCCAAGGTTTCATTATCATTAAATTTGCATGAAAAGGGAAGGTGTGGAGCCTTCATCCTAGAGCAACAAGTATAATCATATCTCAAGCATAAATTCCGAGCATACCAATATGAATTTGATCCCATAACAGTTTCCCTTTTTGAGTCAAGCGATAATCCCTAAAGTGTTCATGTTGATCCAACGTGTCTCCCGTTATATAATTGAATGGGGTTTTCTCAGGATTATTAAAGAGTGCATAATATCTTTCACATAATGAGCATCGAGAGTTTTAGGAGGTTCCCCATCTCCATGAGTAGCAAGTAAACCTAATATTTTTTGGTATTTCGTGTTCCATATCCATAACTAAAGATAGAGAACAACTTAGAACATCAAATAAAATCTACTTAGTGATAAAGCAAACAAGCACACACGAGAATATTCACCCCATGCTATTGCTCCCCGGCAACGGCGCCAGAAAAAGGTCTTGATAACCCACAAGTGTAGGGGATCAGTTGTAGCCTTTCTTGATAAGTAAGAGTGTCGAACTCAACGAGGAGCTAAAGGTAGAACAAATATTCCCTCAAGTTCTATCGACCACCGATAGAACTCTACGCACGCTTGACGTTCGCTTTACCTAGAACAAGTATGAAACTAGAAGTACTTTGTAAGTGTAATAGGATAGGTTTACAAGCTAATAAAGAACGCGTAAATAAAAGATAGGGGCTGTTTAGATAAAGAAACAACTAAGTTAGTTTTAGTAGAGAGCTTTTTGTCACAAGAAAGTTATTTGTCCCTAGGCAATCGTTAACTAGACCGGTAATCATTATTGCAATTTTATATGAGGGAGAGGCATAAGCTAACATACTTTCTCTACTTGGATCATATGCACTTATGATTGGAACTCTAGCAAACATCCGTAACTACTAAAGATCAATAAGGTAAAACCCAACCATAGCATTAAAGTATCAAGTCCTCTTTACTCCCATACGCAAACAACCTACTTACTCGGGTTTAAGCTTCTATCACTCTAGCAACCCACCATAAGCGAATCATAAACATATTGCAAACCCTACAGCGGGGATCCCTCACGCTTGCGTGACATGGAGAGCACCATAGGACGACACCAATAATAAAACATGCAACTCAAACCAAACACGATCATCAATCAACCCATAGGACAAAACGGATCTACTGAAACATCATAGGATAGCCATACATCATTGGGAAATAATGTATAGTGTTGAGCACCATGTTTAAGTAGAGATTACAATGGGTAAAAGAGATGTTACACCGCTGCATAGAGGGGGAGAGAGTTGGTGATGACGGCGGTGAAGTTGTTGGTGTAGATCACCGTCACGATGATGGCCCCGACAGTGTTCCGGTGCCACCGGGAGAGAGGGGGAGAGAGAGCCCCCCTCCTTCTTCTTCTTCCTTGGCCTCCCCCTAGATGGGATGAGGGCTTCCCCTATGGTCCATGGACTCCATGGCGGCGGAGGGGCGGGAGCCCCTCCGAGATTGGATCTCTCTGTTTTCTTCTGTTTCTGCGACCCCCGTTTCTGGCCTTTCACCGTTTCTTAAATTCTTGGAGATCCGTAACTCCGATTGGGCTGAAATTTTAACACGATTTTTGTCCAGATATTAGCTTTCTTGCGGTGGAAAAAGGGCACCAACCGCCTTATAGGGTGTCCACAAGGTCCAGGCCGCACCCTACCCCCTGAGGCGCGCCCTTGTGGCTTGTGGGCCCCTCGGGCATCGTCTCGCGTAGATTCTTTTTCCCAAAAATCACATATATTCCAAAAAAATTCTCCATAAGTTTTTATCGCGTTTGAACTCCGTTGATATGGATTTTCTGAGAAACAAAAAATATGCAACAAACAGGAACTGGCACTGGGCACTGGATCAATATGTTAGTCCCAAAAATAGTATAAAAAGTTGCCAAAAGTATATGAAAGTTGTAGAATATTGGCATGAAACATTCAAAGATTATAAATACGATGGAGATGTATCAAGCGCACACACGTTGATCTGTCTAACTGTTTATGTTTGTTGTGGCTAATCGCAAACAGTTCATCCGTGTGAAGTGTATGCCGTCAATCGCAGACACCTTGATCTGGCTGACCGTTTCTATTGTGTTGCCTAATCGCAAACAGTTCATCCGTCTGAAGTGTATGCCCTCAATCGCAGACACCTTGATCTGGCTGACCATTTTTGTTGTGTTGCCTAATCACAAACAGTTTATCCGAGTGAATTGTATGCCGTATATCACACACACCTTCATCTGGCTGCCCGTTTCTGTTCTTCTGCCTCATCGCAAACAATTCGTTCAACTGAACCGTATGCCCCGCATCGCACACGCAACTAAAATCTGAACCGTGTTTGATGTATCCGCCATCGCAAATGTTTTGCATCTTTTTTTACGGGTATTTTACATCACCGTTTGCGATTAATGCATCGCACACAGTTTCGTCGAAGGGTCTCTAATTGTAGTGTCGCGTTAGCAGCATCCTGCAGTAATGGGAACACAAACAAGAATTTAGTAAACCAACATCACATTACTTGATCCCAAGAACACATAGGAAGTAAGTTGTTTGGAGGTACCAATTGGATGAGTTCATCGTCATTGATAGAGCGGTTCACCTTCTCATAGAGCCTGAACAATGCTTCCATCTCATTCCTTGAGACTTGATTTAATTTTAGAAAAAGAAACCTGAATCAAACAACCCAAATAGTGGTAAGAATAAACTGGGAGGAGGAGCTCACATGAAGAGGTGCAAGCTGAGAGAGGATATCATGATGGGAGGCGCATGCCTTCGGTTACCTTCACAGGAGCAGGGTAGCAGACTCGTGTCATCAGTGGCTGATCTCAACCTGGATAAATTATCAACCACCCACCATTTAAGATTCAACCTCGTGTCAAAAAATGCTTGGATAATATTCTGGTGGTCAGGAAATTTTTAACGGAAATTGCTTTGATATTAGTCCAACTACAAGGGTGGCAAAATACATTTGGTTTAACCAAATTCTTTCTAATATAAAACATGTTCACTTCAATTATTTTGGCGGCTCCATCTAGCTATAGGAAAAGTTGCAAGAACCTTATGGCAAACAGTACATGCATCTCATGATCACTCATAAGAGTGAACAGTTTAATGGCACTTATAATCCCCAAGACTTATAATATCAGAAGATAACCGATACAAAATGTGATGTAAGAATGGCATCATTATGAATCCAATTTCAGATGAGAAACAATGAAAAAGAACTCCCAGGAAAATATTTCTGATAAGTAATAAGGAGCATGTACATTTGCCTTTTGCCTCAGTGTCTCTCTATATCCTGACAGAACTCTCATGATCTGCTACACACTGATAAACCCATGTTTAATCACGTAAGGTATAGAAACATAAACAGATGCATATTGGACTTATTTAGCATGCCGACCGAACCTTAATAAACACTACATTAACACATGTCATGTTGTAGCAGAGGCATTATAGCAGACACACAAGTACGACACCAACTGTGACCAATGCATCATTTAAATAGTAACCTGTCAGACCACCACAACAGGAGAGAAGATCAGAAACTACCTGAATCCATGGTCGACAACGACACTGCTCCTCCACTTCAGTGTGCTCCAACCACTGGCCACACACACTGCTGACCAAACCCCACAACCTGGTCAATCTGGCGTGATTGGCCATGCCCGAGGAGGTCATGGACGCTGCAATTGGCTCTACTCTGACGCCCCACCTTCTCCAACTCCACCCTCATAAGAATTGAATGCTAGAAGAAATCAGTCAGTTCAAACTTGAGTCCCTCCAAAAATGGTTGCATGCTAGAAGATACAGTTATAGGATATCAGACCTTGAAAGGCATGCCAACCACAAGCTTCAGAGCAAGAGACCTATAAAGGAGCCCAGGAGCCTAGCAAATAAAAGATTCTTTCATCATTATAGAACACATTGAACAAGACATGAAAGCTACATATCTTTGTTGTAGTTATGTTATCAAACCAAGTAACAAAGTAGCATTCTCTTGCTAAATGCATGAAAACTAAGAGGCTGCTGAAAGTCATCCATGTTTAGATTAGAGAATAGCTGCATTGAGATATCTTTTGGTGGGGTCAAATAAGAAAAATATCAATACAAGCCACAAAAAAGGGTATTAGCACATGCTTCTCACCAATATCAGCATAGCTGTGGTTGCCCTGCCAAGAAACCACATGGATGTGGCTGTCTCAATTGAACTTAGGCATAAGCTTCTCACCAATCTCAGCATAGATGTTTGCCCTGCCAAGAAACAACAAACATCAATTACCAAGTAGAAAAGGCAGGAGAAAATTACAAACAACATAGGGCACGGGGTCTAGAGAAGCAATGTACCTGCACATCCAAAAGGACCATGCTAGTGTGTTTGATAGGACCATTATCAATGGATCCACAATGCTGCCACAGATGCGAAACATACACAGAGATGGTCAGGTTCTTGTTCCCCACAACAAGAGCCTGCAGATAAGTCATCGCCATCTACAACAAAAGTATCAGCACCAAAACACAACACCACCGTTAAACTCAGTAAATCTTTATGACATAAACCAAACCGCGGAATAAAGCCAATCCCAGTACATGCGAACATTCAAAATATCACCCCCATCACATGGGACGACATATTTATTCAGCCAACACTATATGTCGGCACCCAAAATATCATCCAACTCACAAAAGCATGGCAAATCCTACCAAAATGAAGACTACCATCATACACCAACCTAATTCATCCCTGCGGCCCAGAAGACCTCAGGGAAAACAATGTTCTTGGTCTCAGAGCCGCATTTGCCATCAGCATCTAATATAAGGATTTTCAAAGAAGCCCTCGACGTAACACGAGACACTGCCACATACAGCTGCCCATGCGTAAAAACAGGACCCTTAAGATATATACCAATAGCAGACAGGGTCTGTCCATGGCTCTTATTAATTGTCATGGCATAGGACACACGAACAGGAAACTGGCGACGTCTAAGCACAAAGGGTGCATTTCCCTTCTTTGCCAACAATTCAATCCTAAGGATATAAACAGTATCGCCCACATGTGAGCCAGTCGTAATGACAGCTTTGATAAGCCGATCATCTAATTCTTTTACAATTAGTCGTGTACCGTTACACAAACCATTTGCCTGGCTCAGGTTTCTAAGAAGCATAATCAGAACACCAACCTTAAGAGTCAGCCTATGATTTGGGAAATTTATAATTTTAGTTGCATTCAGGTACTCGACTGGATAGTAAACATCTTTTTCCCTCACAGAATCCGAAGAATCGTCAATAGAATCAGCACTCAAATAGTCTCTGCTATCAGTAGGAACCAATGCAAGAATATGATCATTAATATCCTCAGCATGGTCGTTGGTAGGGGCTAAAATGGCTCTCTCTTGCAAGTAACCATAGTTCAGGTAGTTATGCAAAAAAATCACCATACACAGAAGAAACAATAGTAGCTGTTGGATCACCAGACGTACAAACCAAAGAGATCGTCCGGTATCTATATCCAAGAAGCCTCGACCTCATCGCCTCACCTTGTGACAGGCAACTTCCCTTCCCCAAGATCTAGCACCCATCTGCTAAATAAGGCAACATCCTTCTACTCCTGGGTATCCGCACCATGCACACCCAAGTGCATGTTAATAGAAAGCGACAATTGAACAGAATGCCACAGCGGAGAATTCGTGATTGCCGCATCAATGATCTGAGGCCTAGTACCTCCCTCAACAACCAGTAAGATTTGTCTAAGGTCACCACCCAAGACCATCACTACTCCACCGAACGGAACATCCGCAAGATCTGGATTAGCCACAAAGAGGACATCAGGCAAAGTTCTATCTACAGCCTCAAAGCATTTCCTGTGTGTCATCAGCACCTCGTCCCAAATAACAAGCAAAGATACCATCAGCAACTTACAAAGCTTAGAGCCTCTTTTAATATCACACTATGTATTATCTTCAATAAGAATAGGTATCTTAAAGCGAGAATGAGCATTCCTCCCACCAGGCAACAACAACGACGCAATGCCCGACGACGCAACAATAAGCACTATCTTCCTCTCGCCCCTAAGGAAAGCACATATTGCACTCCACAGATATGTCTTCCTAGTACCACCATACCCAAAGACAAAAAAGCCCGATCTCCCCGCCTACACACACTCTACAATCGTCTTATAAGCAACCAATTGGTCCTCATTTAAACTATCAAACATAACCAAGGACTGTTTAGACAGAGCACATGCATCATAAGACAGTTCCTCACGAATTAGACGATTATCATCAATCTGCTCACCTTCGCCAGAGCGAGACAGCAAGTTAAAACTTATTATATCAGAACCATGTTTCAAGAAAAAGTCGGCCAACTCATCAAGAAGCATATTTCTCAATCTTTCAGGAGGAACCACTACTGCAGGATGCTGCTAACACGACACTACGATCGGAGACCCTTCGACGAAACTGTGTGCGATGCAATAATCGCAAACGGTGATGTAAAAAAACTGTCAAAAAAGACGCAAAACATTTGTGATGATGGATGCATCAAACATGGTTCAGAATTTAGTTGCGTGTGCGATGAGGGGCATACGGTTCAGTTCAATGAACCGTTTGCGATGAGGCAAAAGAACAGAAACGGGCAGCCAGATGAAGGTGCGTGCGATATACAGCATACGGTTCACTTGGATGAACTGTTTGTGATTAGGTAACACAAAAGAAATGGTCAGCCAGATCAAGGTGTGTGCGATATACGTCATACGGTTCACTCGGATGAACTGTTTGTGTTGAGCCAAGAGAACAGAAACGGTTCAATTTAACAAGATGTGTGTGATACGCGGCAAACAGGTCTGTAATCAGAAATGTGTGCGAAGACCGATAATAACACAGACGATTGCTACTAATAAGACGTGTGTGTTGTGCGTTGGGATTGCATACAGAACAACATATATATATATATATATATACACACACACTTATAAGGACATGGTTGCATAACCAAATTAAACATCCAATTACATAGGTGGCTACTACACACATGACATTTGCACACACCAAAGTAAACTATTACCTGCACAATTACATAGGTGGCTACTACACACATGACATTTCCACACACCAAAGTAAACTATATATTACATGAATGATTAACTAGGATAAATGATCATCTGATCATCATCTACTTCTTGTGACGCTTGCTCTGCTTGTGGCTCGATCCGGCCTCGTCGATTTGGGTAACGAGGCACTTCCTCATGTCAACGATCCGCTGATGACCCACAAGTATAGGGGATCAATTGTAGCTCTTTTCAATAAGTAAGAGTGTCAAACCCAACGAGGAGTAGAAGGAAATAACAAGTGGTTTTCAGCAAGGTAATGTCTGCAAGTGCTGAAATTGTAAGTAACAGAGTAGTTTGGTAGCAAGATAATTTGTAACGAGCAAGTAATGATAATAGTAACAAAAGTGCAGCAAGGTAGCCCAATCCTTTTGAGGCAAAGGACAGGCCAAAACGGTCTCTTATAGTAAGCAAAGCGTTCTTGAGGGTACACGGGAATTTCATCTAGTCACTTTCACCATGTTGATTCGATTTGTGTTCGCTACTTTGATAATTTGATATGTGGGTGGACCGGTGCTTAGGTGCTATTCTTACTTGAACAAACCTCCTACTTATGATTAACCTCCTCGCAAGCATCCGCAACTACGAGAAAAGTATTAAGAATAAATTCTAACCATAGCATTAAACTTTTGGATCCAATCAGTCCCTTATGGAATAGCGCATAAACTAGGGTTTAAGCTTCTGTCACTCTCGCAACCCATCATCTAATAACTACTCCACAATGCATTCCCTTAGGCCCAAATATGGTGAAGTGTCATGTAGTCGACATTCACATGACACCACTAAGGGAATCACAACATACATACTATCAAAATATTGAACACATATCAAGTTCACATGATTACTTGCAACATGATTTCTCCCGTGACCTCAAGAACAAAAGTAACTACTCACAAATAATAATCATGCTCAAGATCAGAGGGGTATTAAATAGCATATTGGATCTTAACATATAATCTTCCACCAAATAAACCATATAGTAATCAACTACAAGATGTAATCAACACTACTAGTCACCCACAAGCACCAATCTATAGTTCCGGTACAAAGATTGAACACAAGAGATGAACTAGGGTTTGAGATGAGATGGTGATGTTGTAGATGTTGATGGAGATTGCTCTCCCCAAGATGGCAGAGTTGTTGGTGATGATGATGACGATGATTTCCCCCTCCGGGAGGGAAGTTCCCCCGGCGGAATCGCTCCGCCGGAGGGCAAAAGTGCTCCTGCCCAAGTTCCGCCTCGAGACGGCGGTGCTCCGTCCCAAAAGTCCTCTCCTTATTTTTTCTAGTTCAAAATGACTTATATACCAGAAGATGGGCACCGGAGGTGGGCCTGGGTGAGCACAACCCACCAGGGCGCGCCTGGGCTCCCTGGCGCGCCCAGGTGGTTTATGCCAACCTGGTGGCCCCCCTCTGGTACTTATTGGCTCCAATATTCCATTAAAAATCTCCGTAAAGTTTCATCTTGTTTGGAGTTGTGCATAATAGTGGCCTGACGTAGCTTTTCCAGGTCCAGATTTCCAGTTGCCGGAATTCTCCCTCTTTGTGTGTACCTTGCATATTATGAGAGAAAAGGCATTAGAATTACTCCAAAAAGCATTATTATGCATAAAAACATCATAAATAACAGTAGGAAAACATGATGAAAAATGGACCTATCAACTCCCCCAAGCTTAGACCTCGCTTGTCCTCAAGCGAAAACCGAAATCGAAAAACATGTCCACATGCTTAGAGAGAGAGGTGTTGATAAAAACAAAATACGGACATAGAAGCATCATGTAAATTATTATAACAGCAACAAATTTAAACATAAGACTTTTATAATAGACTTCCCATGAATAAGTGAAAATTCATCACACTATCGAAGTATAAAGCATAATCTCTATTAGAAACCAACAAACTATGTTCTCAGTCAACTTTGCAACTACAATTCATCATCTTTTCAGGAAGGGTCACGTATCGGAGCCTTTAGGCAAGTCCACATACTCAACCATCATATAGTCTTCTATGATTGCTAACACTCACCGCATACACATGAGCAAAATGTTTCAACCAGACACATAGAAAGATAGGGGCTTATAGTTTCGCCTCCCAACGTATTCACCTAAAGGGTGATGTCAACAATAATAACTCATGCCACCCATATTCAACTGAACATATGTGCCTAGATCTTTCCTCACCACATGATGCTTTCCAAAGGAGAAAATAAAAAGGAGTAGAGAGAAGAAACTTTGACTCTTGCATAAAAGTAAATACATAAAAGTAAAAGATAGGCCCTTCGCAGAGGGAAGCAGAGGTTGCCATGCACTTATTTGTTTGTATGCTCAACCCCTTAGTGCAAAAGAAAGTCACGTTGTATTGCCCCTTGTGATAGCAACCTTTATTATGCAGTCTGTCGCTTTTATTCTTCACCATCACAAGTTTGTACAATGCTCAATTTTCTTTTACTCTAAATGATCTCACACTTTTAGAAGCAATTTTTATTGCCTTATTGCACCGATGACAACTTACTTGAGGGATCTTGCTCAATCCCCAGGTAGGTATGGTGGACTCTTGAAAATAAGATTTGGGTTTAAGGGTTTTTGGATGCACAAGTAGTATCTCTACTTAGTGCGGAATTTTTGGCTAGCAAAGATAGGGGCAAGCACCACATGTTGAAGGATCTATGACAATATAACTTCTATATGAATATGAACAAACATAAATCATTACGTTGTCTTCCTTGTCCAACGTCAACGATTTTGGCATATAATATTTTGATGGGGGCTCACAATCACAAAAGATTTCTAGGATAGTGTATTTATATGCGAATCTTCTCTTCCCTTATTAATTCTTTCATGAGTTGCATCATTGACCAATGCTATGTTTGTCAATCTCTAATAAAATTTCTACTTATACTTTTCCTTATGTGGTGTCATCACTTACCATAAGATTAGCATATGATCTTTTTATTTATTTGCTTTCTTTTTATTTATTTCCCTTCTTTTTATTGCAACATGAAAGTAAAGAAAGCAAAAACTCAAACTAAACTTTGTTATATATCTTGCACACGATTACAAGGATAGATCACTAAGCAAACTCTCGAAAAGAAAGGATCGAACTAAACTTTTATTCATCTAGGGCAAAAGATAACTATGGATCGAACTAAAATAAGTAAAGGCAAAAGATAGTGGGGTGATACGATACCGGGGCACCTCCCCCAAGCTTGGCAG
Organism: Thinopyrum elongatum; assembly: GCA_011799875.1. Lineage (NCBI taxonomy): Eukaryota > Viridiplantae > Streptophyta > Magnoliopsida > Poales > Poaceae > Thinopyrum > Thinopyrum elongatum. Next base: position 115,620,969 of record CM022299.1, on the reverse strand, counting down.
AAGCCAAGGGGAGTGCCCATACCCGATACTCAATTTTCTTTTGGTGATGAAGAAGAGGGTGGTGGTGATGAAGTAGCAATTCTATCCTTTAAGATCAAGAGGTTCTCCAATCTACGGATGACGCTCCGGAGGAAGATGATGTGCTCTTGATGCAGAATTTTTTCACGAGTGAGATATTTATTTTGCACACGAACCATTTCAATGATCAGAAAGGCTTCAATCTCAGTAGGGGTAAGGTGAGCATAGTAAGGTTTAAGGATATCTTCTTCTTCTTCCTCTGCCGGCAGTGCTTGCTCGACCACCGGGGCTTGATCTACGGTAACCTCCTTGCTCGTGTCTCACTTGACGACCTCTACAGGCTATTCTCTCTTTAGCTCGATCTTCATCAACCAAGCATCCTCTTCCACGTTGTTGGAGGAAGAAGAAGACATGATGCTTGGCTCAACAGATCTGACCGAAAATAGCAAGAAAGGAAAACAGAAGATTTCTCCGTAATACGGTGGTCAATAGGTTCGGGGGGTATATAAAGATTTTTTTATCTTGGGAAACAAGCAAATGGAAGAAAAACAGAGTCCGGAAGGTGCCCCAGGTGGGCACAACCCACCTGGGCGCGCCTAGCGCCCAAGTGTCTTATGCCCACCAGGGTCACTTTCCCGGTAGTTTCTTATTTTCCTAATTTTCTAAATATTCCAAGACCGACAAAAAATATTTTTTCGAATTTTTCGGAGTCCGTTTACTTACCGTATCACATACCTCCTCCTTTTTCAAGATTCTAGAGTGTTCCGGAAGGACTCTTTTATGTGTTCTTCCGGTGTCAATGTTTGGATAATATTACTTTCAACATTAATGGGCATACCTGATATATAATGTTTTATTTGTTGCCCATTGACAACCTTCGGGTTAGTACCTTCGACATTATTTATTTTGATAGCTCCAGACCGATAAACCTCCTCGATAACATAGGGTCCTTCCCATTTGGAGAGGAGTTTTCCTGCAAAGAACCTGAAACGAGAGTTGTACAAAAGAACATATTCTCCAATTTTAAACTCACGCTTCTGGATTCTTTTATCATGCCATCTTTTAACTTTTTCTTTAAATAATTTGGCATTTTCATAAGCTTGGGTTCTCCATACATCTAATGAGCTAATATCAAATAACCTCTTTTCACCGGCAAGTTTGAAATCATAGTTGAGTTCTTTGATTGCCCAATATGCTTTATGTTCTAACTCAAGAGGCAAATGACAAGCTTTTCCATAAACCATTTTATAAGGAGACATACCCATAGGATTTTTATATGCTGTTCTATAAGCCCAAAGTGCATCATCTAATTTCTTAGACCAATTCTTCCGGGACCTATTGACAGTCTTTTGTAAAATTAATTTTATTTCTCTATTGCTAAGTTCAACTTGACCACTAGACTGAGGATGATAAGGTGATGCAATTATATGGTTAACATCATACTTGGCAAGCATTTTGCGGAAAGCACCATGAAAAAAGTGTGAACCACCATCAGTCATTAAATATCTAGGGACTCCAAACCTTGGGAAAATAACTTCCTTAAGAATTTTAATAGAGGTGTTGTGATCAGCACTACTAGTTGGAATAGCTTCTACCCACTTAGTAACATAATCAATAGAAACCAAAATATGTGTATACCCATTAGAGGAAGGAAAAGGTCCCATGTAATCAAATCCCCAAACATCAAATGGTTCAACAGCAAGTTAATAATTCATAGGCATTTCTTGACGCTTACCGATATTACCTATTCTTTGACATTCGTCACAAGATAAGACAAACTTATGGGCATCCTTGAAGAGAGTAGGCCAATAAAATCTAGATTGCAATACCTTGTGAGCAGTTCTGTCTCCAGCATGATGCCCTCCATAAGCTTCGGAGTGACATTTCCATAGGATTTGTCCCTGTTCATGCTCAAGTACACAACGTCTAATAATACCATCTACTCCTTCTTTATAAAGATGTGGGTCATCCCAAAAGTAATGTCTTAAGTCATCGAAGAATTTTTCTTTTGTTGGTAAGTAAGGCTAGGTGGTAAATATTTAGCAACAATGTAATTAGCATAATCAGCATACCAAGGAGTATTATTAGAAACATTTATTGCAGCTAACTGCTCATCAGGGAAATTATCATCAATAGGTAGTGGGTCATCAAGCACATTTTCAAGCCTAGACAAGTTATCAGCTACTAGGTTCTCAGCTCCTTTCCTATCAGTAATATGTAAATCAAATTCTTGTAGCAAGAGAACCCATCGAATAAGTCTAGGTTTAGCATCTTTCTTTTCCATAAGATATTTAATAGCAGCATGGTTGGTGTGAACGATAACATTAGAGTCAACAATGTAAGATCTAAATTTATCACAAGCAAACACCACTGCTAGAAATTCTTTTTCAGTAGTTGCATAATTCCGTTGTGCGCTGTCTAGAGTTTTACTAGCATAATGAATAACATTCATTTTCTTATCAACTCTTTGTCCTAGAACAGCACCAACAACATAATCACTAGCATCACACATAATTTCAAAAGGCAAGTTCCAATCAGGTGGTTGAACAATAGGTGCAGAAATTAAGTCTTTCTTGAGTGTTTCGAAGGCTTCTAAACAATCATCATAAAAAACAAAAGGAACATCCTTTTGCAAAAGATTTGTAAGAGGCCTAGAAATTTTAGAAAAGTCTTTGATAAATCTCCTATAGAAACCAGCATGACCTAGGAAACTACGAATACCTTTGATATCTTTAGGACATGGCATTTTCTCAATTGCATCAACCTTAGCTTTGTCCACTTCAATACCTCTTTCAGAAATTTTATGGCCCAAAACAATACCTTCATTAACCATAAAGTGGCACTTCTCCCAATTCAAGACAAGATTTGTTTGCTCGCATCTCGGCAAAACTCGATCAAGATTGCTTAAACAATCATCAAAAGACTTCCCATAAACAGAGAAGTCATCCATGAAAACCTCAACAATCTTTTCACAAAATTCAGAGAATATAGCAGTCATACATCTTTGAAAGGTAGCAGGTGCATTGCATAAACCGAAAGGTATACGTCTATAAGCATAAGTTCCAAAGGGACAAGTGAAAGTGGTCTTTTCTTGATCAGGTTGAGAAACAGGTATTTGTGAAAAACCAGAATATCCATCAAGGAAGCAAAAGTGTGTGTGCTTAGATAATCTTTCTAGCATTTGATCAATAAAAGGCAGAGGGTAATGATCTTTTCTAGTTGCTTTGTTTAATTTTCTAAAATCAATTACCATTCTATAGCCTGTAACAATTCTTTGTGGAATAAGTTCATTCTTATCGTTAGGAACAACAGTAATACCTCCTTTCTTAGGGACACAATGAACAGGACTTACCCATCTACTATCAGCTATAGGATAGATTATACCTGCTTCCAGAAGTTTTAATATTTCCGTTCTTACCACTTCTTTCATCTTCGGATTTAACCGACGTTGGTGATCAACAACGGGTTTAGCATCAGGTTCCATATTAATCTTGTGCTGACATAGAGTGGGACTAATGCCCTTTAAATCATCAAGAGTATATCCAATAGCTGCTTGGTGCTTCCTTAGAACTTTCAATAATCTTTCTTCCTCATGTTCTGAAAGGTTAGCACTAATAATAACAGGATATATCTTCTTTTCATCAAGATAAGCATATTTCAAAGTGTCTGGCAATTGTTTTAATTCAAACACAGGATCAACTTTAGGTGGAGGAGGACCTCCTAGGGTTTCAATAGGCAAATTGTGTTTAAGCAGAGGACATTGTTCAAAGAAAATCTCATCTATTTCATTTCTTTCATGCATATGTAAATCATTTTCATGGTCTAGCAGATATTGTTCTGAAGGATCAGTAGGAGGCACAACAATAGAAGCAAGACCAATTATTTCATCCTTACTAGGCAATTCCTTTTCATGAAGCTTTCTACTAAACTTGGAAAAATTAAACTCATGAGATTCATCACCAAAGCTGACACCGACAGTTTGTTTCTTACAATCTATTCTAGCATTAACGGTGTTCAAGAAATGTCTACCAAAGATAATGGGACAGAAGTCATCTTGTGGGGAACCAAGAACAAGAAAATCAGTAGGGTATTTTATTTTCCCACACAAGACTTCAACTTCTCTAACAATCCCAATTGGTGATATAGTATCTCTATTAGCAAGTTTAATAGTAACATCTATGTCTTCTATCTCTGCGGGTGCTATGTCATTTATAATTTCTTGATATAAGGTGTAAGGAATAGCACTTACGCTAGCACCTATGTCGCATAAACCATGATAACAGTGGTCTCCTATTTTAACTGAGACAACGGGCATGCCAACAACGGGTCTATGATTATCTGTTTTATCGGGTTTGACAATTCTAGTAGCTTCATTACAGAAGTAAATAACATGCCCATCTATATCTTCTTCCAAGAGATCTTTAACCATAGCAACACTAGGCTCTACTTTAATTTGTTCATCAGGTTTAGGTGTTCTAATATAACTTTTGTTGACCACAGTCGAAACTTTAGCATGTTCCTTTATCCTAACAGGGAAAGGTGGTTTCTCAATATAAGCAGTAGGAACAACTGGATCAACATTATAAAGTATAGTTTCCGCTTTGACTGATACCGGTTCTTTAATTTCTTCTTTAATAGGTGGGTGATATTTAAACCACTTCTCTTTAGGGAGATCAACATGAGTAGCAAATGATTCACAAAAGGAGGCTACTATCTCAGAGTCAAGTCCATATTTAGTGCTAAACTTTTGAAAAGCATCGGTATTCATAAAAGATTTAACACAATCATACTTAAGCTTAATACCTGACTCTTTACCTTCGTTGAGTTCCCAATCTTCAGAGTTGCATTTAATTCTTTCCAAAAGATCCCACTGGAATTCAATAGTCTTCTTCATAAAAGAACCAGCACAAGAAGTATCAAGGATGGATCGATCATTATGAGAAAGCCGAGCATAAAAATTCTGGATAATAATTTCTCTTGAGAGCTCATGATTGGGGCAAGAATATAACATTGATTTAAGCCTCCCCCAAGCTAGAGTGATACTTTCTCCTTCATGAGGCCAAAAATTATATATGTAATTCCGATCACGATGAACTAGATGCATAGGATAATTTTTTTGGTGAAACTCCAATTTCAATCGATTCCAATTCCAAGCTCCAATATCATCGCATAGCCTATACCATGCCAATACTTTTCCCTTCAAAGATAAAGGGAAAACCTTCTTCTTAACTTCATCTCTGGGTAAACCTGCAAGCTTAAACAATCCACAAATTTGTTCCACATATATATCAAATGCATATCAGGATGTTCGGTTCCGTCTCCTCCATAAGGATTAGCTAGCAGTTGTTCTATCATACCCGAAGGAATTTCATATTCAATATTTTCAGTAGGTGCAGTAGGTTGAGGGGTAGCTAATTGTGGTTCTGATCGAGGTGAAGATACCCCGAACAAACCCCTCAAAGGATTGTTTTCCATAGTAACAAGTGACAATAAATTTCAGCACACTATATAAATGTTTCCTTACCAAAGGCGCTTCACTCCCCGGCAACGGCGCCAGAAAATAGCCTTGATGACCCACAAGTATAGGGATCAATTGTAGCTCTTTTCGATAAGTAAGATTGTCGAACCCAACGAGGAGCAGAAGGAAATGACAAGTGATTTTCAGCAAGGTAATGTCTGCAAGTGCTGAAATTGTAAGTAACAGAGTAGTTTGGTAGCAAAATAATTTGTAACGAGCAAGTAACGATAATAGTAAAAAAAGTGCAGCAAGGTAGCCCAATCCTTTTGAGGCAAAGGACAGGCCAAAACGGTCTCTTATAGTAAGCAAAGCGTTCTTGAGGGTACACGGGAATTTCATCTAGTCACTTTCACCATGTTGATTCGATTTGTGTTCGCTACTTTGATAATTTGATATGTGGGTGGACCGGTGATTAGGTGCTATTTTTACTTGAACAAACCTCCTACTTATGATTAGCCCCCTCACAAGCATCCACAACTAAGAGAAAAGTATTAAGAATAAATTCTAACCATAGCATTAAACTTTTGGATCCAATCGGTCCCTTACGGAATAGCGCATAAACTAGGGTTTAAGCTTCTATCACTCTCGCAACCCATCATCTAATAACTACTCCACAATGCATTCCCTTAGGCCCAAATATGGTGCAGTGTCATGTAGTCGACGTTCACATGACACCACTAAGGGAATCACAACAAACATACTATCAAAATATCGAACACATATCAAGTTCACATGATTACTTGCAACAAGATTTCTCCCGTGACCTCAAGAACAAAAGTAACTACTCACAAATAATAATCATGCTCAAGATCAGAGGGGTATTAAATAGCATATTGGATCTTAACATATAATCTTCCACCAAATAAACCATATAGTAATCAACTACAAGATGTAATCAACACTACTAGTCACCCACAAGCACCAATCTATAGTTCCTGTACCAAGATTGAACACAAGAGATGAACTAGGGTTTGAGATGAGATGGTGCTGTTGAAGATGTTGATGGAGATTGCTCTCCCCAAGATGGGAGAGTTGTTGGTGATGATGATGACGATGATTTCCCCCTCCGGGAGGGAAGTTCCCCCGGCGGAATCGCTCCGCCGGAGGGCGAAAGTGCTCCTGCCCAAGTTCCGCCTCGAGACGGCGGTGCTCCATCCTGAAAGTCCTCTCCTTATTTTTTCTAGGTCAGAATGACTTATATACCAGAAGATGTGCACCGGAGGTGGGCCTGGGTAAGCACAACCCACCAGGGCGCGTCTGGGCTCCCTGGCGCGCCCAGGTGGGTTGTGCCCACCTGGTGGGCCCCCTCTGGTACTTATTGGCTCCAATATTCCTCAAATATTCCATAAAAAATCTCCGTAAAGTTTCAGCTTGTTTGGAGTTGTGCAGAATAGGTGGCCTGACGTAGCTTTTCCAGGTCCAGATTTCCAGCTGCCGGAATTCTCCCTCTTTGTGTGTACCTTGCATATTATGAGAGAAAAGACATTAGAATTACTCCAAAAAGCATTATTATGCATAAAAACATCATAAATAATAGTAGGAAAACATGATGCAAAATGGACGTATCATCCGCCTATGCATCTCGTAGCATGTGTCCACGCTCTTGGCCACGAACCTGAGGTGAGGTTCATCCAGTTGCCGCATCCAGGCCCCGTGCCAGGATACGGGACATGTTCTGTTGGCATCCTGCGTCATATTTTCATAGTATGGGTCGATGATGGCCGAGGCGAGTTCAACCAAGGAGTCCTTCTTCGTGCTGCCCCAGACCCTATAGTGCTCATGGATTTCGACAAGGTTCTCGCAGGCCAAGCCCGTAACCCTGAGTGCTTTTACATCGTCTGTGGTTTCCACCATAGCGAACTTGTATTCGGTGATGTTGACAAACCTGGTGAAACGGTCGCAAGGCTCTATGGCCATGCAGTAGTGGTAGATAAGGACATGATGGCGCACGCACAACTAGGCGACGGCAACCTTCTGATCTATGTTGGGACGACCGGCGGTGTACTGGAGGTCGATGCCGACCACCTTGTCCTTATCTCGAGCAAGCAACTGCTCCATGGTGTTGATGTAGTCATCCACCACGGCCGGGTCGATGGTGTACACCACCGAGAGATCCGTCTCCCTCACGTGGGTCTCCAGTTTATGCTCGCCGAACTCCATTGGAGGGCCGCCAGACATCCCCTCTCTATGTGTCATCGTGGGTGTGCTTGTTGTGTTGTGGGGTGCGATCGAAAGGTTGAAGAGACTAAGGTTATAATGGCCGCAGGAATTATAGGGGAAGCCGGACGGCCTGGAATATCGGCACGCCCTGATGGCAGTTCTAATTTGCAGCGCGTAACTCCATCGTGCCGCACGTAACTGCATCGCGTGGTAATACGCGTGGCGCAACCGCATGCATATGGGCCCCCGACGTGATCATGCGCAGGCCTAACCGCTAGCAGAGCGCGCGTGAAGGGACGCGAGCAGAGTGCTCTGTGGTCGCCTCAACGGCGAGCAACCATATATATGCATATAGCAGTTGAACATGCAAGGAAAAGCTGTCCACAAGCCGAGCGCGCCGACGGACACGAGCAGAGCACGGCCACGGACGCGAGCAGAGCGCGCCGCGGCGCCTAACGGCGAGCAGAGCTTGCCGAGGGACGTGAGCAGAGGCCGGCATAGTGATACGTGGCAAATAAGACGAACTATGCGAGCGATGTCGGAGACATCAAGCACGAATCAGATTAGAGTTGCGTGTGCGATACGTGGCATACAGTTGATACATCCGAGCTGTTTGTGATGGAATAAGCCGTGTGTGTTGTGGGCAAATGCTTGCTGGTATATAACCATTTGCGATCCGTGTGCGGTCCGTGTGCGATGTGATATGCTCTGTCTGCAGAACATCTATGCTCTGTGTACAGAAGAACAACATATATATACTTGTAACATGACATGATTGCAATACCAAATTAAACATCCAATTACGTTATATAACAAATACCATAAATATTGCAAGGTTAAAATTCAAAGATTACAATGCCCAAATTCAAACATTGCAAACCTCGTCATTTCTGCAAAGGGATCAGCCGCTGACAAGTCATGTATGGGTTTGACACAATGACTTCCAATTACTCTGTCATATGCTCTTCCAATACGAAGTTTAGCTTTTTTGGAGCCTCTTCCATTCTGCAGTACCTGCCGGCTCTGATCAATATACCATTCATCTTTCCTAATTAAATGCATGTTCAACCTCAGTACCCTCACCACCCTTGCTCTGGCAAGAAAGAACCTGGCGAGTGTAATCTCCGGTAAGGTCCCTCGGTAGGAGTTCAAAGTAATATTTGAGAGATGCAGATCCAGGCATTCGATGTGATTGTCGTTATAAACATTATCCACCTTCGGGCCTATTATTATCTGCAAAAGAAGAGAACGTGTTAGTGCCTACATGCAGTTTTGAACACTACTACACGCCTATTTGGTTTGTAGGATTTGTAAAATGCACCAACGTGCCATCTTCGATCTGACATGATTAACATGGGCAATTGATTACAATCTAGAAAAATGTAGCCTTCTTCACAAGAGGTTGGATTGGATGAAAAATTCCCTAAGAAAACTAGTACAGATGAATCCAAAGGAGAAATGCTTATGGATTGTAACCATATGAATCAAGCAACCAATATGGGGTGGGGGTGTATGTCCTGAAATCCTCCAAAATTCCTTCAGGAATCATAGTACATTGTCATTGCAAACTTGGGAAAATGTGCAAAAAATTGAACTCCCTTATGGTTAACATTTAACAGGAAAGGAACATCACCTCGATATACAGCTTCTTCAGGCACGGAAAGCATCTCAGGCAACTAACAACTTGGTCCAGGTTGGGGCCGACAGATTCTAGTGCTAAGACCTTCACTGTGCCCAGAATTTGGGTGAAGTTTTGCTGGATGACAGACGAACATACGTCTTCAAAACTAGAAATAATGTTGATATCAAGAAGGAGAGGTATAAGGCAGCTGTTGTACTTGAAAGTAGTAGTATTTGACAGACGAGTAGCCCACCGCTGTCAATTTCGGCGCAAAAATGACATTGATTCTTGTTGGACCTTGTTGATCAACTACAAGTAATCTCTCAAGTGAAGGTGTGTCCTCAATGACCATATTTTGGTCCACCTTTTGTGATCTCTTGTTGCAGCACCAGCAACACACATAAATAGTGCGGAGAGTCCTGGAGGTGATGTGGAAGGTACTCGACCAATTCATCGACTGAAGACGAAGGAACTCGAGTGCAGTACAGCCGCGGAGCAGGCGCTCCATGTCATCCTTTGGGATGCAGACGGCGACGAGCTTGAGGTGCTTCAGTCGTGGTAGAAAAAGAGCGGGCGCTTCATTAAGGGTGGGAGGGGAATGGCAGTTCATGAACTTGGCGAGGCGCAGCGTGGGCGCGAAGCGGAGCGCGGATGTTGGCAGCGAGCGCATATGCCCATCATTAAAACTGAGCTCCTCGAGCTGATCTATGGCGGGGGATCAGAACCACTCATCAAGCTTGGCTCAGTCCTTGCCATTGGAATGGAACTTGCCCGTGATAAGGCCTCTGATTGAGCCATGGTGACTGCCGAGGATCTGGAGCATGTGCATGCAGTTCAATTTTGAATTATGCACATAAATGCCTAGAAAACTCAGTTAACGTATAAAAATGTCCAAACGATCCCCGAAAAAATCCAAAAATTGCACAACACTCCTGTTGTTCTATGTTGACACGAGAAAGATTTTGAAAGTAAGAAGAGTCAACAGATGTCGTTTCGTCCCCCAAGGTGGCACGTTCCCTACCGAAACCATCAGCTTGTTGTGAGAGAAGCTCTGGTTTGCGAGAAGCTTATACCATAACCTGCCCCAAATGAGACAATATTTTTTTACCCCAGCATGTTGATGTCGTTCCATGATAGCATGCCAAGGTTCATTTCAAACGGGTTTTGTATTTACTAGAATTACACAAGCAAGCACCTCAACGTTTGCCGGAGAGCCACGGTGTCGTGGTGTTCGAAATTCATCCCCATTTCTTGCATGGGACATAAGCATAAACCCATGGACACATATATGATATTTACAACCCATGTTGGTGCACCGGAGCATGTGCATGTAGTTTAATTTTGAATTGTGCACCTGAAATGCCTAGAAAACCAAGTTAATGTATAAAAATGTCCAAACGAACACTGAATAATTCCAATTTTTTTATGACACATCTATAGTTGCATGTTCACTGCAGGTAAAAGTTCTAGCAATTCAAACACCGTCCATTGCAGCTGTGACTCCATTATGTAATTCAAATCAAGACAAAAAATCAAGTAGATCGCACACATTTTATTATCAACAACCGTGTGAGATGCAATACAAAATATCCTGGAGCACCGTCGGTGTATAGTACGCCTATGGCTTACGCGAGAAGGTGCGTCGGCTACAGTCCATAGCCGGCGTGTCAAGCACACTAGCTCACTCCCCAAATACTGCCGCCTCTGCATCCCTCGCAATCTCAAAAATATCTGCTCGTCCTTGATCCAAATTTTCAGTAGCCCCGCCTTGTTACTCCCGCCTAGTAAAATTTTCAGTTGTCGCTGTATTTCCTCAAACACCACCTTGCCCCGCCCCTCCACACACACCACACACTCCCCAAAACCTCCGCTCACACAGACACACACCACCCCCGAAACCATTGGTAGGTCGCCGCCATCGCCGCCGCCTCCATCCTCAACCTCTGCCTGTGTGCCGGGGAGCTCGAGGAGCCAATGGCCAAAAAGACGTTTATCACGGCCTCTTCGCCCGACGCCGGCGAGGTGGCCACCGAGGTGTCCCCGTCGTCCTCCGCAGGCTCTTTATCGATCCGTCGTCGCCGGTCCCCCGATCCGCCCGCCGCCGCGCCCCTACGCTGGTTCGAGGACTTCCCCGTCCTCCCTCGGACCCAGCAGCCGACGAAGTCCTACCTCGGGGTCCGATAGCGGCGGTGGGGGACGTGGATCGCCAAGATTACAGATCGGGAGACCCACACTCGTCGGTGGCTCGGTAGCTTCCACACGGCCGAGCTCGCGGCCATGGAGTACGACCGCTGGCAGGTCCGCTACCACGGCGCGGCGGGTAGGCTCAATTTCCACTTCAGCACATGTCTGGTCGACCTTGTTCCGCCGGAGCCAGGGGTGGTGAGCTCGGCTATGGCGCGGGAGGACCGCGAGGCGTGGGAGTGCTCGAGGCCGAGGCCGCCGATGAGGCCTACATGCCGCCGGCAGCACCCGGAGCTCGTGGAGGCAGAGCGGGCGATCTTCGCTGGCGTGGAGGGCAGCGAGGTTATCGCTCTCTCCTCCGATGATGAGGTCGAAGGCGGCAAGGACGGCGGCGCGGGGGGCATCGAGGTGGGCGGCGAGGACGAGGAGATCGACATCGATGAGTGGAGGAGTGTCTTCCCCAACGACCCAGACGACGGCACCGGCCCGGACCCGGCTCGCGGTAGACCGTACCTAAACGAGGAAGGATTGGCTCGACCTCCACTTCGACCGAAAGTAGTTTAGCTTAGTTTAAATTTATGTTTTATGTTCGGTTATGCAAAACTATCTATGTTTATGTTTGAATTCATGCTACTTTCTGTTGAACCTGCTTTGAACTTGATCAAATTGAAGTTTAGGGGATCGACTGGAAATGGCGACAAATTGCTGGAGTATATATATATCCACTAAGGGTTTTAGTCCTTTAACTTTTAAAGGATCGGCTAGAGATGGCCTTATGCCTTGTTTATTTCAGTTCTTCACAATGTGATGCTCTATATGTGCAACTATTTGCCGTGCAGTTCAATTTCATCAATAACAGTTTCAACAATACCACTATGAATTACGATATTTGGTTGCTGTTAAGGATATTGCAGTTAACATGCCTTTTCGTTTTTTTAACAATAACTAGTGTACTTTAGACCTGCACAATACCAGTTTGAATGACTATTTGCTTGTTTTTAAATGTTATGCCTGATGCAGTTAACACACCTTTCCACTTCTTGTTTTGCTTAACTAGCATGCTTAAGCCTGCACACTGAAGCTATGATTTGTAGATTATGTTGTCTACCATGGATATATTTGGTTGATGTTTAGCCTGTTGTGCTTAACATGCCTTTATATGTACTCATACAGGACAATATTGAGAACAGTGCTGTTTTCATCGAGGTTAGTTTCATCGCATTGCTTTTATGTACTCACTGTTCAGGATATTGGTAGCTGGTACCATATAGCCTGGTGTCGTGGGAAACCACGGCCACCTATGGGACCAGAGGGCCTCTTGCTGGTTTAACAGGGGGACGTCGCGTTGCACAAAGAGCAGACGAGCGTGGGGCAGGATGGCAGAGATCACGCAGGCAATTTTACCCAGGTTCGTGCCACCGTGAGGCGTAAAACCCTACTCCTGCTTTGGTGGATTGATGGTGGAAGAGTGGTGGTGGAGCATAGTACACTTGCCCGGCAAGGGCTGCAGTGGCTACGCGCGTATGGGCCTGTTTGTTATCCAACCTTCTAACCCTTTCTACGGTTGCCATGGGCCTCCTTTTATAGATTAAGGGGTTACCACAATGGCAAAGTAGTCATTATGCACTGATAAGATAGCAAACAGTGCTATCATACCTAACTCTGCAGGCTGACAGGGTGCATTAAATGCACCGCTTAACATCACGTTGTTGGTTGCCCGGCAAGCCTTGCCGGGCTGTCTCGCCAGCTCCATGCCTGTTCGCTTGACACGTCACAGGACGGGTGTCATCTGTAGGCATTTCGTGTAGGAAGAGGCCGCCATGTGGCAAATGGCTGCCACTTAGTCACTTTGCGGCTTGACACCGCACTGATTGATGACGTCGGTCGTGGCGGAGTGGTTGGGTGAGGTGGTTTAGCCTTTGTGAGTCCCGGCAGGCCCTGCCGGGACGTCTTGGACGTCTTCTTCTGGGGGCGACCCCGCCCTTGTCGTGCTCATCTGCCCGGCAAGGGAGTCTCTTCTCCTGGTGGCATCTTGTTTCCCTGGCTCGATCTCGGTCCTCTTGATCTGCATGTTGGTCCTTTGAAGTTCTTGGTTCCTTGTACTCTGGCACGGCCTTGGCCGGTCCATGCACGAGTCGGGGGAAAATATATACCCCTATTTGCTTTCCCCGACATAAGCCCCCGGGCCTGAGCCACACGTGTCGCGTGGCACGTTGGATTAGGCCCCAAAAAAGTGCATGGACACGTGGTAGGAGAGGGCTGCGCATGCCGGTTTGCCATGGCGACTAGTCAATCCAACATCCACTTCGTGCAATTACTGCGCGTTGTGGGGTCGTGGGACTGTTGCAGTTATGGTAAAACGGTAACTTTCTGAAGCGTCATGCCTCTGTTCCGCACTTCTACCCTTAAAAACAGGGAAAAGCGGAGCGGCACGGTTCACCTGTTGCTCGCCTCGCCCTTCCATCATCTTCTTTCGCAAGCCAAATGATGGTTCCCCCTTCCTTTCTCCTGTCCGCCGCCGCCCTTCCCACTGAATCCTTTCTCCTTCTGCATCGCCGCCGCGGAAATGGGGAAGAAACCCGCAGAGAAGGGAAAGCAGACGGCCGTGGCAAAGGAAGTTGCCGCCGAGGGAAGCAAGAGGGCAGCGGAGCTGAACAAGAAATGGAGGGAGACGTTGTCTTCCTTCCGTCGACCTTGAGCGGCCCAGTTCTTCAAGCGAGGTACGGGTATCTGTGGGGGAGGCCTGTTCCGAAAGGGCACGGGGCGCCCAAAGTTTTTGCGGATGGGAAGGAAGATCCGCCGGACTCATATCGATTCTTCTGCGCGTACTTTGTCTGTGGCCTCTGTCCCCCCTTCTCCGAATTCTTTGAGGCGATCATGACCATCTATGGATTCCACCTCCTCGATTTCACACCAAATGCAATGGCGACTATGGCCATTTTTGCGCACTTGTGTGAGAATTTCGTTGGGGTCACCCCCAGTGTGGATCTGTTCTGGCATTATTTCGTTCCGCGGGTGGAGAACAAGGGTCACCGCTCCGGAAACATTAGCTGGATGCCGCGGGTGGGGAGGAAGCTCTGTGATTATATCCTCAGGAAGCAGCACGAGAGGTGGGATGAGTGGAGAGGGGATTGGTGCTGGATTCAAGATGAGGAAGCCCCTGAATTTTGTGAAGCACGGAAGGAATGTGTTGAGCGCGGCAAGGAATGGAGCGCTCATGGCCTCACGGAAGATAGGCTGCGCCCGGCAATCAATAGGATTACCCGTTTGAAGGCTGCGGGGCTAACCATTGAGCATGTGGGGGCAGATTTTCTTCTTCGCCGCATCTTGCCACTGCAGGAGAGGGACAGACCCGCCTGGCTGTATGGCGATGCTGCTGATAGGATGAGGTTGCCCCCAGGATTGGCCAACAACTTGTCAGTCTATGGCCATGCCTGGCTGTGTGACCAATTGTTTAGCCGCTTTGAGCTGTTCAAGCTCCCGGCAACCGTCATCCCTATGAACATCAATTCAGCCCGGGACCAGATACTGAAATGGATGCCGGATTGCAATGCCCATGGAGTGGTAGGTGATTGGCGACTATCCACTCTTGATGTGAGGAAAGGATGATGGAAGCTATGATTCCCTCACAAGTTGGGATGAGTCTCCGGACTTTACAAAAATAAAAGAGGCCAAAGAAGGCAAAATAAAATAAAAGAAGCCAAAGAAGCCCAAAAAAAAGGGAAAAAATGAGAGAAAAGAGAGAAGGGACAATGTTACTATCCTTTTTCCACACTTGTGCTTTGAAATAGCACCATGTTCTTCATAATAGAGAGTCTCCTAATTTGTCACTTTCATATACTAGTGGGAATTTTTCATTATAGAACTTGGCTTGTAATTCCAATGATGGGCTTCCTCAAATTGTCCTAGGTCTTTGTGAGCAAGCAAGTTGGATGCACACCCACTTAGTTTTTTTTGAGCTTTCATACACTTATAGCTCTAGCGCATCCTTTGCATGGCAATCCCTACTCACTTGCATCGATATCGATTGATGGGCATCTCCATAGCCCATTAATTTGCATAGTTGATGTGAGACTTTCTCCCTTCTTTTTGTCTTCTCCACAACCACCATATTCTATTCCACCTATAGTGCTATATCCATGTCTCACGCTCATATATTGTGTGAAAGTTGAAAAGGTTTGAGAACACTAAAGTATGAAACAATTGCTTGACTAATACCGGGGTTGTGCATGATGAAATACTTTGTGTGATGAAGATGGAGCATTGCCAGACTATATGATTTTGTAGGGATAACTTTCTTTTGCCATGTTATTTTGAGAAGACATAATTGCTTTATTAGCATGCTTGAAGTATTATTGTTTTTTATGTCAATATTAAACTTTTGTTTTGAATCATATGGATCTGAATATTCATGCCACAATAAAGAAGATTACTTGATAAATATGTTAGGTAGCATTCCACATCAAAAATTCTGTTTTTATCATTTACCTACTCGAGGACGAGCATGAATTAAGCTTGGGAATGCTTGATACGTCTCCAACGTATCTATAATTTTTCATTGTTCCATGCTATTTTATTATCAACTTTGGATGTTTTATATGAATTAATATGCTATTTTATATTATTTTTTGGACTAACTTATTAACCTAGAGCCCACTGCCAATTTCTGTTTTTTCCTTGTTTTTGAGTTTTAAAGAAAAGGAATATCAAATGGAGTCCAAACGGAATAAAACTTTCACGATGATTTTTCTTGAACTAGAAGACATCCAGAAGACTTGGAGTTCAAGTCAGAAGATCCCCGAGGAGGCCACAAGCCACAGGGGCGCGTCCTAGGGGGGCACCCCGTGGGCTTGTGGGCCCCCCGAGAGTCCCCTGACCCTACTCCTTGGCTTATAAATTCAGAAATATTCCAGAAACCCTAAAAGCATCCACGAAAACACTTTTCCACCGCCGCAGGTCTCTGACCTCGTGAGATCCCATCCAGAGGCCTTTTCTGGTACTCTTCCGGAGGGGGATTCGATCACGGACGTCTTCTACATCAACCTTGCTGCCCCTCCGATGATGTGTGAGTAGTTTACCATAGACCTACGGGTCCATAGCTAGTAGCTAGATGGCTTCTTCTCTCTCTTTGATCTTCAATACAATGTTCTCATTGGTGTTCTTCGAGATCTATTCGATGTAATCTTCTTTTGTGGTGTGTTTGTCGAGATCTGATGAATTGTGGATTTATGACCAGATTATCTATGAATATTATTTGAGTCTTCTCTGAATTCTTATATGCATGATTTGATAGCTTTGTATTTCTCTTTGATATATCGATTTGGTTTGGCCAACTAGATTGGTTTATCTTGCAATGGGAGAGGTGCTTTGTGATGGGTTCGATCTTGCGGTGTCCTCACCTAGTGACATATTAGGGGTAGTGATACGTCCATTTTGCATCATGCTTTTATATTGATATTTAATGCATTATGGGCTGTTATTACACATATTATCACAATACTTATGCCTATTCTCTCTTATTTTATAAGGTTTACATGAAGAGGGAGAATGCCGACAGCTGGAATTCTGGACTGGAAAAGGAGCAAATATTAGAGACCTATTCTGCACAACTCCAAAAGTCCTGAAACTTCACGAAGCATGTTTTTGGAATATATAAAAAATATTGGGTGAAGAAAGTACCAGAGGGGGCCACCAGCCAGCCACAAGGGGGGAGGGCGCGCCCTACCCCCCCTGGGCGCGCCCCCCGACCTTGTGGGCCCCCTGGCAGGCCTCCGGTGCCCATCTTTGGCTATATGGTGTGTTTTGACCTGGAAACAAATCAGGAGGAAGCTTTCGGGATGAAGCACCACCGTCTCGAGGTGGAACCTGGGCAGAACCAATCTAGGGCTCCGGCGAAGCTGTTCTGCCGAGGAAACATCCCTCCGGGAGGGGGAAATCGAAGCCATCGTCATCACCATCGATCCTCTCATTGAGAGGGGGTCAATCTCCATCAACATCTTCACCAGCACCATCTCCTCTCAAACCCTAGTTCATCTCTTGTATTCGATCTTGGTCCCAAAACCTCAGATTGGTACCTGTGGGTTGCTAGTAGTGTTGATTACTCCTTGTAGTTGATGCTAGTTGGTTTATCCGGTGGAAGATTTTATTTTAAGATCCTTAATGATAATTAATACTCCTCTGATATTGATCATAAATATGTTTTGTGAGTAGTTACGTTTGTTCCTGAGGACATGGGAGAAGTCTTGTTATAAGTAATCATGTGAATTTGGTATTTGTTCGATATTTTGATGAGATGTATGTTGTCTCTCCTCCAGTGGTGTTATGTGAACATCGACTACATGACACTTCACCATTATTTGGGCCTAGGGGAAGGCATTGGGAAGTAATAAGTAGATGATGGGTTGCTAGAGTGACAGAAGCTTAAACCCTTGTTTATGCGTTGCTTCATAAGGGGCTGATTTGGATCCATATGTTTCATGCTATGGTTAGGTTTACCTTAATACTTCTTTCGTAGTTGCGGATGCTTGCGAGAGGGGTTAATCATAAGTGGGAGGCTTGTACAAGGAAGGGAAGCACCCAAGAACTGGTCCACCCACATATCAAATTATCATAGTAATGAACGCGAATCATATGAGCATGATGAAAACTAGCATGACAACAATTCCCATGTGTCCTCGGGAGCGCTTTGCTTTATATAAGAGTTTGTCCAAGCTTGTCCTTTGCTACAAAAAGGATTGGGCCACCTTGCTGCACCTTAGTTACTTTATTTACTTGTTACCCGTTATGAATTATCTTATCACAAAACTATCTGTTACCGATAATTTCAGTGCTTGCAGAGAATACCTTGCTGAAAACCACTTGTCATTTCCTTCTGCTCCTTGTTGGGTTTGACAATCTTACTTATCGAAAGGACTACGATAGATCCCCTATACTTGTGGGTCATCAAGACTCTTTTCTGGCGCCGTTGCCGGGGAGTGAAGCGCCTTTGGTAAGTGGAATTTGGTAAGGAAACATTTATATAGTGTGCTGAAATTTACTGTCACTTGTTACTATGGAAAATAATCCTTTGAGGGGTTTATTCGGGGTATCTTCACCTCGACTGGAAGAGCAAAGAGTTGCTCCTCAACCTACTGCACCTACTGAAAATATTTATTATGAAATTCCTTCGGGTATGATAGAGAAACTGCTAGCTAATCCTTATGCAGGAGATGGAACATTACATCCTGATATGCACCTAATCTATGTGGATGAAGTTTGTGGATTATTTAAGCTTGCAGATATGCCCGAGGATGTTGTCAAGAAGAAAGTCTTCCCTTTATCTTTGAAGGGAAAGGCATTGACATGGTATAGGCTATTGGATGATATTGGATCATGGAACTACAACCGATTGAAATTGGAATTTCATCAGAAGTTTTATCCTATGCATCTGGTTCATCGTGATCGGAATTATATATATAATTTTTGGCCTCGTGAAGGAGAAAGTATCGCTCAAGCTTGGGGGAGGCTTAAGTCAATGTTATATTCATGCCCCAATCATGAGCTCTCAAGAGAAATTATTATTCAAAAATTTTATGCTCGGCTTTCTCATAATGATCGATCCATGCTCGATACTTCTTGTACTGGTTCCTATATAAAGAAGGATATTGAATTCAAATGGGATTTATTGGAAAGAATTAAGCGCAACTCTGAAGATTGGGAACTCGACGAAGGTAAGGAGTCAGGTATAAACCTTAAGTTCGATTGTGTTAAATCTTTTATGGATACCGATGCTTTTCGTGATTTTAGCAATAAATATGGACTTGAATCTGAGATAGTAGCTTCTTTCTGTGAATCTTTTGCTACTCATGTTGATCTCCCTAAGGAGAAGTGGTTTAAATATCATCCTCCCATTGAAGTTAAAGTAGTAGAACCTATTAAAGTTGAAGAAGAAATTATTACTTATAATATTGATCCTATTGTTCCTACTGCTTATATTGAGAAACCACCTTTTCCTGTTAGAATAAAGGATCATGCTAAAGCTTCAACTATGGTCAACAAAAGTTATATTAGAACACCCAAACCCTCTGAACAAATTAAATTTGAACCTAGTATTGCTATGGTTAAAGATCTCTTGGTTGATAATATTGATGGGCATGTTATTTATTTCTATGATGAAGCTGCTAGGATTGCTAAACCCGATATGAAAGATAAACATAGACCTATTGTTGGCATGCCTGTTGTGTCTATTAAAATTGGAGATCATTGTTATCATGGCTTATGTGATGTGGGTGCTAGTGTGAGTGCAATTTCTTATACCTTATATAAAGAAATTATGAATGACATTGCACCTGCTGAGATAGAGGATATTGATGTAACTATTAAGCTTGCCAATAGAGATACTATTTCACCAATTGGGATTGTTAGAGATGTTGAAGCCTTGTGTGGAAAAATTAAATACCCTACTGATTTTCTTGTTCTTGCTTCTGCACAAGATAATTTTTGTCCCATTATATTTGGTAGACCTTTCTTGAATACTGTTAATGCTAAGATAGACTGCGAGAAAGATATTGTTACTGTTGGTTTGGGGGATATGTCTCATGATTTTAATTTCTCTAAATTTCATAGACAACCCCATGATAAAGAATTGCCTAGTAAGGATGAAATTATTGGTCTTTCTTCTATTGCCGTGCCTCCTAATGATCCTTTAGAACAATATTTGCTAGACCATGAAAATGATATGTTTATGAATGAAAGAAGGGAAATAGATGAAGTATTCTTTAATCAAGGGCCTATTCTGAAACACAATTTGCCAGTTGAAATCCTCGGGGATCCTCCTCCACCCAAGGGTGATCCCATGTTTGAGCTTAAACAATTACCTAATACTCTGAAATATGCTTATCTTGATGAAAAGAAGATATATCCTGTTATTATTAGTGCTAACCTTTCAGAGCATAAAGAAAAGAAATTATTGAAAACTCTGAAGAAGCACCGTGCCGCTATTGGATATACTTTCGATGATCTTAAGGGCATTAGTCCCACTCTATGTCAGCACAAAATAAAATTGGAGAAAGATGCCAAGCCAGTTGTAAATCATCAACGACGGTTAAATCCTAAGATGAAAGAAGTGGTAAGAAATGAAATACTAAAGCTTCTGGAGGTAGGTATAATTTATCCTATTGCTGATAGTCAATGGGTAAGTCCTGTTCATTGTGTCTCTAAGAAAGGAGGTATCACTGTTGTTCCTAATGATAAGAATGAATTGATTCCTCAAAGAATTGTTACAGGTTATAGAATGGTAATTGATTTTCGCAAATTAAATAAAGCTACTAGAAAAGATCATTACCCTCTACCTTTTATTGATCAAATGCTAGAAAGATTATCCAAGCATACACATTTTTTCTTTCTAGATGGTTATTCTGGTTTCTCTCAAATACCTGTGTGAAAAGATGATTAAGAGAAAACCACTTTTACTTGCCCTGCAGTACCTTTGCTTATAGATGTATGCCTTTTGGTTTATGTAATGCACCTGTTACCTTTCAAAGATGTATGACTGCTATATTCTCTAATTTCTGTGAAAAGATTGTTGAGGTTTTCATGGACGATTTCTCCATTTACGGAACTTCTTTTGATGATTGCTTAAGCAACCTTGATCGAGTTTTGCAGAGATGTGAAGAAACTATTCTTGTATTGAATTGGGAGAAGTGCCACTTTATGGTTAATGAAGGTATTGTCTTGGGGCATAAAATTTCTGAAAGAGGTATTGAAGTTGATAAAGCTAAAGTAGATGCTATTGAAAAGATGCCGTGTCCTAAAGATATCAAAGGTATAAGAAGTTTCCTTGGTCATGCTGGTTTCTATAGGAGGTTTATGAAAGACATCTCTAAAATTTCTAGGCCTCTCACTAATCTCTTGCAAAAAGATGTTCCTTTTGTTTTTGATGATGATTGTGTAGAAGCATTTGAAATACTTGAGAAAGCCTTGATTTCTGCACCTATTGTTCAGCCACCTGAATTGAATTTACCCTTTGAAATTATGTGTGTTGCTAGTGATTATGCTGTTGGTGCTGTTCTAGGACAAAGAGTTGATAAGAAATTAAATATTATCTAGTAAGCTAGTAAAACTCTAGACAGTGCCCAGAGAAATTATGCCACCACTGAAAAAGAATTTTTAGCAGTTGTATTTGCATGTGATAAGTTCAGACCTTATATTGTTGATTCCAAAGTAACTGTTCACACTGATCATGCTGCTATTAAATATCTTATGGAAAAGAAAGATGCTAAACCTACACTCATTAGATGGGTTCACTTGCTACAAGAATTTGATTTGCATATTATTGATAGAAAGGGAGCTGAGAACCCCGTTGCAGACAACTTTTCTAGGTTAGAAAATGTTCTTGATGACCCACTACCTATTGATGATAGCTTTCCTGATGAACAATTAAATGTCATAAATGCTTCTCATAATACTCTATGGTCTGCTGATTATGCTAATTATATTGTTGCTAAATTTATACTACCTAGTTTCACCTACCAGCAAAAGAAAAAGTTTTTCTATGATTTAAGACATTACTTTTGGGATGATCCACACCTTTATAAAGAAGGAGTAGATGGTGTTATTTGACGATGTATACCTGAGCATGAACAGGAACAGATCCTACGCAAGTGCCACTCCGAGGCCTATGGAGGGCACCACGCTGGAGATAGAACTGCACATAAGGTATTGCAATCCGGGTTCTATTGGCCCACTCTCTTTAAGGATGCCCGTAAGTTTGTCTTATCTTGTGATGAATGCCAGAGGATTGGTAATATTAGTAGACGTCAGGAAATGCCTATGAACTATTCACTTGTTATTGAACCATTTGATGTTTGGGTCTTTGAATATATGGGACCTTTTCCTTCCTCTAATGGGTATACACATATTTTAGTTGCTGTTGATTACGTTACTAAGTGGGTAGAAGCTATTCCAACTAGTAGTGTTGATCATAACACTTCTATTAAGATGCTTAAAGAAGTTATTTTTCCGAGGTTTGGAGTCCCTAAAAATTTAATGACTGATGGTGGTTCACATTTTATTCATGGTGCTTTCCGTAAAATGCTTGCTAAGTATGATGTTAACCATAGAATTGCATCTCCTTATCATCCTCAGTCTAGTGGTCAAGTAGAATTGAGCAACAGGGAGATCAAATTAATTTTGAAAAAACTGTTAATAGATCTAGAAAGAATTTGTCTAAGAAACTTGATGATGCATTATGGGCTTATAGAACTGCTTATAAGAATCCTGTGGGTATGTCTCCGTATAAAATGGTTTATGGAAAGGCATGTCACTTACCTCTTAAGCTAGAACATAAGGCATATTGGGCTATTAAAGAGCTCAATTATGATTTCAAACTTGCCGGTGAGAAGAGGTTATTTGACATTAGCTCACTCGATGAATGGAGAACCCAAGACTACGAGAATGCCAAGTTGTTTAAAGAAAAAGTTAAAAGATGGCATGATAAAAGGATACAAAAGCGTGAGTTTAATGCAGGTGATCATGTTTTGCTATACAACTCTCGTTTAAGATTTTTTGCAGGAAAACTTCTCTCCAAATGGGAAGGTCCTTACATCATCAAGGAGGTCTATCGTTCCGGTGCCATAAAAATCAACAACGCCGAAGGTACAAATCCGAAGGTGGTAAACGGTCAAAGAATCAAACATTACATCTCAGGTACTCCCATAAATGTTGAGACCAATATAATTGATACCGTAACCCCGGAGGAGTACATAAGGGACACTTTCCAGAACGTTTCAGACTCCGAAAAGGAAGAGGTATGTGGTACGGTAAGTAAACCGACTCCAAAACATTTCCAATGATAATTTTTCTTCATTTTGGAATATTTAAAAAATTAGGAAAATTAGAAGTAGTCCGAAGGAGACACGAGGCCACCACAAGGGTGGAGGGCGTGCCCCCCGTCCTTATGGCCACCTCGTGTGCCCTCCGGACTCTGTTTTCTTGCACGATACTTCTTTTGGTCAGTAAAAAATCATTATATATTCTCCCGAAGGTTTTGACCACCGTACCACGCAAATATCTCCTGTTTTTGTTTCGAGGTTTTTTCTACCAGAGTTTTCAAGGCCAGGCATCATGTCGTCCCCCTCCAACAATGCGGGTGACGATGCGTGGCTAATGAAGATAGAGATGAAGAGAGAAGAACTCGGGAAAATCAACGAGGGTGATAAGTTCAAGAAGGCCGCGGAAGATCAAGTTCCGGCAGCAGAAGAAGAAGACATCCTTCAACCTCACTACAATCCTACTGAAATTGAAGCTTTCAAGATCATTGAAATAGTTCGTGTGCAAAACAAGTATCTCACTCGTGAAAATATTCTGTTGCAAGAGTACATCACCGCACTCAAGGGCATTATTCGCAAATTGGAGCATCTCCTACGCTCGATGTGTGACACTACTTCATCAACAACTCCTTCATCACCACCTCCGAAGAAAGAGATCTAAGTACATGGGTATGGGCAGTCCCCTTGGCAACTTCCAAGCTTGGGGGAGGTGCCCCAGTATCGTATCACCATCACATCTTTATCTTTACCGTTTTTCTTAGTTCGATCCTTTTGGTTATATCTTGATCTAGTAGAATAAAGTTTTAGTATGATCTAGTTTGGAGTTTTGTTTTGATCTCTATCTATGTAATCGAGTCAGTGAGAGATATATAATAAAGAGTAGTCTTGAGTAAAGGGCTTTGCTTTCTTGCTATGATCTTGAGGGAATTAAATAATAGAAAGAATAAATAAAAAGATCATATATTGATCTTATGGAAAGTAATGACTTCACATATATAGAGTATGTTGAATAAAAGTTGTTGAGAGTTGACAAACATAGTTTTGGTCATTGTTGCAATTAATAGGAAGTAATAAAGAAAGAGAGGCTTCACATATAAATATACTATCTTGGACATCTTTTGTAATTGTGAGCACTCATTAAAATATGACATGCTAAAAAGGTTGATGTTGGACAAGGAAGACAACATAATAGGTTATGTTTTCTTATATCCGAATGGAAGTTATATTGTCATGGATCATCCAACATGTTGAGCTTGCCTTTCCCTCTCATGCTAGCCAAATTCTTTGCACCAAGTAGAGATACTACTTGTGCTTCCAAACATCCCTAAACCCAGTTTTGCCATGAGAGTCCACCATACCTATCTATGGATTGAGTAAGATCCTTCAAGTAAGTTGTCATCGGTGCAAGCAATAAAAATTGCTCTCTAAATATGTATGATCTATTAGTGTGAAGAAAATAAGCTTTATACAAACTTGTGATATGGAAGAAATAAAAGCGACGGACTGCATAATAAAGGTCCTTATCACAAGCGGCAATATAAAGTGACGTTCTTTTGCATTAAGATTTTGTGCATCCAACCATAAAAGCGCATGACAACCTCTACTTCCCTCTGCGAAGGGCCTATCTTTTACTTTTATCTTCTACCCTTATACAATAGTCATTCTGATCATCACCTTCCATTTTTACACTTTTCCCTTTTTCATAATTATAGATATTTTATGAAAACCTATATCCGAGTGGATATATATGTCCGGATCTCTCTTGTAAAAGGAAAGGTGATGATCACCATGACTCTTGTATAAGGGTAGAAGGTAAAAGATAGGCCCTTCGCAGAGGGAAGCAGAGGTTGTCATGCGCTTTTATGGTTGGATGCACAAAATCTTAATGCAAAAGAACGTCACTTTATATTGCCGCTTGTGATAAGGACCTTTATTATGCAGTCCGTCGCTTTTATTTCTTCCATATCACAAGTTTGTATAAAGCTTATTTTCTTCACACTAATAGATCATGCATATTTACATAGCAATTTTTATTGCTTGCACCGATGACAACTTACTTGAAGGATCTTACTCAATCCACAGGTAGGTATGGTGGACTCTCATGGCAAAATTGGGTTTAGGGATGTTTGGAAGCACAAGCAGTATCTCTACTTAGTGCAAAGAGTTTGGCTAGCATGAGAGGGAAAGGCAAGCTCAACATGTTGGATGATCCATGACAATATAACTTCTATTCGGATATAGGAAAACATAACCCATTATGTTGTCTTCCTTGTCCAACATCAACCTTTTAGCATGTCATATTTTAATGAGTGCTTCACAATTACAAAAGATGTCCAAGATAGTATATTTATTTGTGAAACCTCTCTTTCTTTATTACTTCCTATTAATTGCAACAATGACCAAAACTATGTTTGTCAACTCTCAACAACTTTTATTCATCATACTCTTTATATGTGAAGTCATTACTCTCCATAAGATTAATATATGGTCTTTTTTATTTCTTTTTATTCTTTCTTTTATTTTATTCCCTCAAGATCATAGCAAGAAAGCAAAGTCCTCAACACAAAACTACTCTTTATTATATATAACTCACGGACTCGATTACATAGAGGGAACATAAAGCAAAACTCAAGGCTAGATCACACAAAAAACTTTATTCTACTAGATCTAGATATAACCAAAAGGATCGAACTAAGAAAAGCGATAAAGATAGAGGTGTGATAGTGATACGATACCGAGGCAACTCCCCCAAGCTTGGCAGTTGCCAAGGGGAGTGCCCATACCCATGTAATTATGTCTCTTTCTTCGGAGTTGGTGATGATGGAGTTGTTGATGAAGTAGTGTCACACATCGAGCGTAGGAGATGCTCCAATTTGCGAATAATGCCCTTGAGTGCGGTGATATGCTCTTGCAACAGAATATTTTCACGAGTGAGATACTTGTTTTGCACACGAACTATTTCAATGATCTTGAAAGCTTCAATTTCAGAAGGAGTAAGATGATTGTAATAAGGTTGAAGGATGTATTCTTCTTCTGCTGCCGGAACTTGATCTTCTGCGGCCTTCTTGATCTTATCACCCTGGTTGATTTCCCCGAGTTCTTCTCTCTTCATATCTATCTTCATTAGCCATGCATCGTCACCCGCATTGTTGGAGGAGGGGGACGACATGATGCCTGGCCTTGAAAACTCTGGCAGAAAATAGCTCGAAACAAAAACAGGAGATATTTGCGTGGTACGGTGGTCAAAACCTTTGGGAGATTAAACAATGAATTTTTACCGACCAAAAGAAGTATTGTGCAAGAAAACGGAGTTCGGATGGCACACGAGGTGGCCACAAGGACGGGGGGCGCGCCCTCCACCCTTGTGGTGGCCTCGTGTCTCCTTCGGACTACTTTTAATTTTCCTAATTTTTAAATATTCCAAAACGGAGAAAAAATATCATGGGAAACGTTTTGGAGTCGGTTTACTTACCGTACCACATACCTATTCCTTTTCGGAGTCTGAAACGTTCTGGAAAGTGTCCCTTATGTACTCCTCCGGTGTTACGGTATTAATTATATTGGTCTCAACATTTATGGGAGTACCTGAGATATAATGTTTGATTCTTTGACCGTTTACCACCTTCGGATTTGTGCCTTCGGCGTTGTTGATTTTTATGGCACCGGAACGATAGACCTCCTCGATAATGTTGGGGCCTTCCCATTTAGAGAGAAGCTTTCCTGCAAAAAATCTTAAACGAGAGTTGTATAGCAAAACATGATCACCTACATTAAACTCACGCTTTTGTATCCTTTTGTCATGCCATATTTTAACTTTTTCTTTAAACAACTTGGCATTCTCATAGGCTTGGGTTCTCCATTCATCGAGAGAGCTAATGTCAAATAACCTCTTCCCACCTGCAAGTTTAAAATCATAGTTGAGCTCTTTAATAGCCCAATATGCTTTATGTTCTAGCTCAAGAGGTAAGTGACATGCCTTTCCATACACCATTTTATACGGAGACATACCCATAGGATTCTTATAAGCAGTTCTATAAGCCCATAATGCATCATCAAGTTTCTTAGACCAATTCTTTCTGGATCTATTAACAGTCTTTTGCAAAATTAATTTGATCTCTCTGTTGCTCAATTCTACTTGACCACTAGACTGAGGATGATAAGGAGATGCAATTCTATGGTTGACATCATATTTAGCAAGCATTTTACGGAAAGCACCATGAATAAAATGTGAACCACCATCAGTCATTAAATATCTAGGGACTCCAAACCTCGGAAAGATAACTTCTTTAAGCATCTTAATAGAAGTGTTATGATCAACACTACTAGTTGGAATAGCTTCTACCCACTTAGTAACGTAATCAACAGCAACTAGAATATGTGTATACCCATTAGAGGAAGGAAAAGGTCCCATATAATCAAAGCCCCAAACATCAAATGGTTCAATAACAAGTGAATAGGTCATAGGCATTTCCTGACGTCTACTAATATTACCAATTCTCTGGCATTCATCACAAGATAAGGCAAACTTATGAGCACCTTTAAAGAGAGTGGGCCAATAGAACCGGGATTGCAATACCTTATGTGCAGTTCTATCTCCAGCGTGGTGCCCTCCGTAGGCCTCGGAGTGGCACTTGCGTAGGATCTGTTCCTGTTCATGCTCAGGTACACAACATCTAATAACACCATCTACTCCATTTTTATAAAGGTGTGGATCATCCCAAAAGTAATGTCTTAAATCATAGAAAAACTTTTTCTTTTGCTGGAATGTGAAACTAGGTGGTATAAATTTAGCAACAATATAATTAGCATAATCAGCATACCATGGAGTACTACGAGAAGCATTTATGACATTTAATTGTTCATCAGGAAAGCTATCATCAATAGGTAGTGGGTCATCAAGAACATTTTCTAACCTAGACAAGTTGTCTGCAATGGGGTTCTCCGCTCCCTTTCTATCAATAATATGCAAATCAAATTCTTGTAGCAAGAGAACCCATCTAATGAGTCTAGGTTTAGCGTCTTTCTTTTCCATAAGATATTTAATAGCAGGATGATCAGTGTGAACAGTTACTTTGGAATCAACAATATAAGATCTGAACTTATCACAAGCAAATACAACTGCTAAAAATTCTTTTTCAGTAGTAGCATAATTTCTCTGGGCACTGTCTAGAGTCTACTAGCATACTGAATAACGTTTAATTTCTTATCTACTCTTTGTCCTAGAACAGCACCAACAACATAATCACTAGCATCACACATAATTTCAAAGGGTAAATTCCAATCAGGTGGCTGAACAATAGGAGCAGAAATCAAGGCTTTCTTAAGTATTTCAAAGGCTTCTACACAATCATCATCAAAAACAAAAGGAACATTCTTTTGCAAGAGATTAGTGAGAGGCCTAGAAATTTTAGAGAAGTCTTTAATAAACCTCCTATAGAAACTAGCATGACCAAGGAAACTTCTTATACCTTCGATATCTTTAGGACACGGCATCTTTTCAATAGCATCTACTTTAGCTTTATCAACTTCAATACCTCTTTCAGAAATTTTATGCCCCAAGACAATACCTTCATTAACCATAAAGTGGCACTTCTCCCAATTCAATACAAGATTAGTTTCTTCACATCTCTGCAAAAATTGATCAAGGTTGCTTAAGCAATCATCAAAAGAAGTTCCGTAAACGGAGAAATCATCCATGAAAACCTCAACAATCTTTTCACAGAAATTAGAGAATATAGCAGTCATACATCTTTGAAAGGTAGCAGGTGCATTACATAAACCAAAAGGCATATGTCTATAAGCAAAGGTACTGAAAGGGCAAGTAAAAGTGGTTTTCTCTTGATCATCTTTTGACACAGGTATTTGAGAGAAACCAGAATAACCATCTAGAAAGCAAAAATGTGTATGCTTGGATAATCTTTCTAGCATTTGATCAATAAAAGGTAGAGGGTAATGATCTTTTCTAGTAGCTTTATTTAATTTGCGAAAATCAATTACCATTCTATAACCTGTAACAATTCTTTGAGGAATCAACTCATTCTTATCATTAGGAACAACAGTAATACCTCCTTTCTTAGGGACACAATGAAAATGACTTACCCATTGACTATCAG
Organism: Thinopyrum elongatum; assembly: GCA_011799875.1. Lineage (NCBI taxonomy): Eukaryota > Viridiplantae > Streptophyta > Magnoliopsida > Poales > Poaceae > Thinopyrum > Thinopyrum elongatum. The sequence goes on along the minus strand of CM022299.1, from coordinate 115,591,548 downwards.
CAATAGGATAAATTATACCTGCTTCCAGAAGCTTTAGTATTTCATTTCTTACCACTTCTTTCATCTTAGGATTCAACCGTCGTTGATGATCAACAACTGGTTTAGCATCTTTCTCCAATTTTATTATGTGCTAACATAAAGTGGGACTGATGCCCTTAAGATCATCGAGAGTATATCCAATAGCGGCACGGTGCTTCTTCAGAGTTTTCAATAATTTCTTTTCTTCATGCTCTGAAAGGTTAGCACTAATAATAATAGGATATATCTTCTTTTCATCAAGATAAGCATATTTCAGTGTATCAGGTAATTGTTTAAGCTCAAACATGGGATCACCCTTAGGTGGAGGAGGAACCCCAAGGATTTCAACAGGCAAATTGTGTTTCAGAATAGGTCCTTGATTAAAGAATACTTCATCTATTTCCCTTCTTTCATTCATAAACATATCATTTTTATGATCTAGCAAATATTGTTCTAAAGGATCTGCAGGAGGCACGGCAATAGAAGCAAGACCAATAATTTCATCCTTACTAGGCAATTCTTTATCATGGGGTTGTCTACAAAATTTAGAGAAATTAAAATCATGAGACATATCCCCTAAACCAACAGTGACAATATCTTTCTCTCAATCTATCTTAGCATTAACAGTATCCAAGAAGGGTCTACCAAATATAATGGGACAAAAATTATCTTGTGGGGAAGCAAGAACAAGAAAATCAGTAGGGTATTTCATTTTCCCACACAAGACTTCAACATCTCTAACAATCCCAATTGGTGATATAGTTTCTCTATTGGCAAGCTTAATAGTAACGTCAATATCTTCTATATCAGCGGGTGCAATATCATTCATAATTTCTTTATATAGAGTGTAAGGAATTGCACTCACACTAGCACCCACATCACATAAGCCATGATAACAATGATCTCCTATTTTAACAGAAACTACAGGCATGCCAACAACAGGTCTATGTTTATCTTTCATATCGGGTTTAGCAATCCTAGCAGCTTCATCATAGAAATAAATAACATGCCCATCAATATTATCAACCAAGAGATATTTAACCATAGCAATACTAGTTTCAACTTTAATTTGCTCAGGGGGTGTAGGTGTTCTAGTATAACTCTTACGAACCACAGTTGAAGCTTTAGCGTGATCCTTTATTCTAACAGGAAAAGGTGGTTTCTCAATATAAGCAGTAGGAACAACAGGATCAACATTGTAAATAATAGTTTCTTCTTCAACTTTAATTGGTTCTACTACTTTAACTTCAATGGGAGGATGATATTTAAACCACTTCTCCTTAGGGAGATCAACATGAGTAGCAAAAGATTCACAGAAAGAAGCTACTATCTCAGAGTCAAGTCCATATTTAGTGCTAAAATCACGAAAAGCATCAGTATCCATAAAAGATTTAACACAATCAAACTTAAGGTTTATACCTGACTCTTTACCTTTGTCGAGTTCCCAATCTTCAGAGTTGCATTTAATTCTTTCCAATAAATCCCATTTGAATTCAATATCCTTCTTCATATAGGAACCAATACAAGAAGTATCGAGCATGGATCGATCATTATGAGAAAGCTGAGCATAAAATTTTTGAATAATAATTTCTCTTGAGAGCTCATGATTGGGGCATGAATATAACATTGACTTAAGCCTCCCCCAAGCTTGAGCGATAATTTCTCCTTTACGAGGCCAAAAATTATATATATAATTCCGATCAAGATGAACCAGATGCATAGGATAAAACTTCTGATGAAATTCCAATTTTAGTCGGTTGTAGTTCCATGATCCAATATCATCCAATAGCCTATACCATGTCAATGCCTTTCCCTTCAAAGATAAATGGAAGACCTTCTTCTTGACCACATCCTCGAGCATACCTGCAAGCTTAAATAATCCACAAACTTAATCCACATAGATTAGGTGCATATCAGGATGTAATGTTCCATCTCCTGCATAAGGATTAGCTTGCAGTTTCTCTATCATACCCGAAGGAATTTCATAATAAATATTTTTACTAGGTGCAGTAGGTTGAGGAGCAATTCTTTGCTCTTCTGGTCGAGGTGAAGATACCTCGAACAAGCCCCTCAAAGGATTATTTTCCATAGTAACAAGTGATAGTAAATTTCAGCACACTATATAAATGCTTCCTTACCAAAGGCGCTTCACTCCCCGGCAACGGCGCCAGAAAAGAGTCTTGATGACCCACAAGTATAGGAGATCTATCGTAGTCCTTTCGATAAGTAAGAGTGTCGAACCCAACAAGGAGCAGAAGGAAATGACAAGTGGTTTTCAATAAGGTATTCTCTGCAAGCACTGAAATTATCGGTAACAGATAGTTTTTTGATAAGATAAATCGTAATGGGTAACAAGTAAATAAAGTAACTAAGGTGCAGCAAGGTGGACCAATCCTTTTTGTAGCAAAGGACAAGTCTGTACGAACTTTTATATAAAGCAAAGCGCTCCCAAGGACACATGAGAATTGTTGTCAAGCTAGTTTTCATCATGCTCATATGATTCGCGTTCATTACTTTGATAATTTGATATGTGGGTGGACTGGTGCTTGGGTGCTGCCCTTCCTTGGACAAGCCTCCCACTTATGATTAACCCCTCTCGTAAGTATCCGCAACTACGAAAGAAGAATTAAGGTAAACCTAACCATAGCATGAAACATATGGATCCAAATCAGCCCCTTACGAAGCAACACATAAACTAGGGTTTAAGCTTCTGTCACTCTAGCAACCCATCATCTACTTATTACTTCCCAATGCCTTCCCCTAGGCCCAAATAATGGTGAAGTGTCATGTAGTCGATGTTCACATAACACCACTAGAGGAAAGACAACATACATCTCATCAAAATATCGAACGAATACCAAATTCACATGATTACTTATAACAAGACTTCTCCCATGTCCTCAGGAACAAACATAACTACTCAAAAAGCATATTCATAATCAAGATCAGAGAAGTATTAATTATCATTAAGGATCTGAACATATGATCTTCCATCGAATAAACCAACTAGCATCAACTACAAGGAGTAATCAACACTACTAGCAACCCACATGTACCAATCTGAGGTTTTGGGACCTAGATCGAATACAAGAGATGAACTAGGGTTTGAGAGGAGATGGTGCTGGTGAAGATGTTGATGGAGATTGACCCCCTCTCAATGAGAGGATCCTTGGTGATGACGATGGCTTCGATTTCCCCCTCCCGGAGGGATGTTTCCCCGGCAGAACAGCTCCGCTGGAGCCCAAGATTGGTTCTGCCCAGGTTCTGCCTCGTGATGGCGGCGCTTCGTCCCGAAAGCTTCCTTCTGATTTTTTTCAGGTCAAAACACACCATATAGCCAAAGATGGGCACCGGAGGCCTGCCAGGGGGCCCACAAGGACAGGGGGCGCGCCCAGGGGGGTAGGGCGCGCCCTCCACCCTTGTGGCTGGCTGGTGGCCCCCCTCTGGTACTTTCTTTGCCCAATATTTTTTATATATTCCAAAAACATTCTCCGTGAAGTTTCAGGACTTTTGGAGTTGTGCAGAATAGGTCTCTAATATTTGCACCTTTTCCAGTCCAGAATCCCAGCTGTCGGCGTTCTCCCTCTCATGTAAACCTTATAAAATAAGAGAGAAAGGCATAAGTATTGTGATATAACGTGTAATAACAGCCCATAATGCAAGAAATATCAATATAAAAGCATGATGCAAAATGGGCGTATCACCAAACAGCCCGGGCAACCACATCGGCTGCCGTCGCCACTGCAAGGCGCCGTCATGGCAATCTTGCTTCGCGTCAACCATGGTCGAGCCCTATCAGCCAAGACGTAGGGGCGGGCAGATCAAGTCCCGCCTCCGCCGTCCCCATAGAGTTTTGCCCGGCAGCTCTGACCGGCGGCGGGGTTGGGGAGACACCTGAATCGTCCCTAGGTTAGAGCGACGTGGGGGCATTCATTCCAACAAAGAGAGATGCTTATTGTCGAGAGCTTACTGCATCTCCAATGTCGATCACCAAATCTCCATGTTTCTATCAGATGGTGTAAACAGTTTTAAGCCTCCAACATGGATATTTATTTTTGGCCGGATCAGCTCGGACGTCCAAAATCAGCGGTTCGACCCCGAATGTGGGCGGTCAAAGGGATTCCAAACATCCATCACATTGATGACAGAGAACCTGGTCCCACTCCAAAAACGCTCTGTAGATTCATGTCGGCTCCTCGCCTACCCGCATTCAAGCAAACTCGACCGACTCGCCTCTCGAAAGCCAAATCCTGTTATTTAAGTTGGTCGGCCTCCCCCCAAACCCTATCCTCACCCACTCCACCCCACTACCAAAGGAGCCATACAACACATCTCCATCGACCGCCATAATGGGCAAGATAATGTATGCGGAGAGGGAGCACAATAGTGAATGGCGGCGCTCAGCGGCTACGGCTCGGCCTAGCCCCCACCACGCTAGGATGACAGATAAGGGAAAGGGGAGTTGTAGATCCAATCCGTGCCACTGCCACTGGTTGTTGGGTTGGTCTTCCTGTAATGCTTTGTCTTTTGTGATGGAGGAGCCACGTGACGACAATGGCATCGACTGGGCCAAGCTCGCGGTCAATGACTCGAAGGAGGGAAAGCCACCCCAATATTATCGGAGTAAATGACCATGGGTAGCCCCATCAGCTCCCTTTGGTATTTCAAGACATCAGGGCAGGCTGCGCCCCTCAAACATCAAGGGCAATGGCCGCCTTCTTGAGGCCGGCTGGTCCAAGCAGCCGGTTGCCAGGAGGCGGCGGAGTCCACAAGACGGCCATGAAGCAGGCCGACTCCTGGCAGGCGGCCTCCTGGGATGCTGAGTCCTAGCAGGCGGCCCCTCGCGCCCTCAAAGTCAACACCAACATAAACATGATGAGACAGGGCATGGCTACAGTACAGGCCTGCCACCCCCGAATCCAGGGCGGGCGTGGCCATGGTACTGCGTATCGGGCAGGAATCCTGCGCCCGACGCAGGACTGTTGCCATGCCACTCGTGATGACACCCATGGCAGAGGGAGCCATGCTCCCGTGACAGGCGGCCAGTACGGCCCGCAGACGGTGGGTCCTACCTGTCCGTGACAAGCCAGAAGGCGGCAAGCCCAGACCAGTCGGCTCAATGGGAGGCCGGCTCCCAGCAGGCGGCCCTCCTCGTCCCTCGAAGTCCATGCGCCATTAACCAGATACGACGGGGTATGGCTACAGCAAGTTCCCGCCAGGCGGCAGGACTGTATCCACGTTCTCCCCGACCAAGCATGCGTCATCAGTGGCACGGCTACAGTGCTACACAGCCGACAGGACCCGCAAGCGGCAGGCCCAGCTTGTCGGCCGAGGACAAGACCGCCGGGGGGACCCACCAGGCGACGGGCCCCTGCAGTCGGCGGAGAAGCCGGCGACCAGAGACAATGACGGCCGGGTCCTACGCCTGGCCGGATTACCATTGTATCCCTAGGGGATAGGCCTATATAAACCCCCCAGGTCACCCCATGCAAGGGGGTTGGCAGTTGGCTCCTTGGCAGAGGCCTCGTCGAGCACTCGCAGCACACACACACACGCAGAGAGAGTGGAGTAGGGCTAGCCTTGCCCTTCTTCCTCCTCCAACCAGGAGGCTCAAGGAGCAAGCTTGTAGCCTCCTATTGAGATAGTGATCATGCGGAGACCCCGCAGAGCAGGACTAGGGGTGTTATCTCCTAGGAGAGCCCCGAACCTGGGTAAGATTCGCAAGCGTACGCGGTCTCGCTCACTCCCGCTTCTAGAGCCCGGCGACGTACTTTTGTCCCCATCCACGATAAGCCATCCCCTGGCATATGTCGCACGATACCCCCGACATTTGGCGCCCACCGTGGGACTCGGTGCACCGTCGTCCGGAAACACGTTCTGGACGGGAACCCTCTTCCTCCCTGGCGATCGCAGCCAGCCCGGCACGCCCGACGGTGTTTGCGCCGACACGCTGCGCGGCGTGGAAGTTGTTTGTGCCGCAAGCAACCTCGCCGATCTCATCGGCGGGATCCGCCTCTTCGAAGAGCCCGCACTTGACGCGGGCGCAGCTAGCTCCGAGAGCTGCCTCGTCGATCTCCTCGGCAAGCTTCACATCGCCGACGAGCCGGTCTCCGAACCGGAGTCCGTTGGCTCCACCGACCTGCTCGTCGACATGGTCATCGACGCCGACGTCGCGCTTCCTGATGCCTTCCCCAGTGATGTGGTGATCTTCGACGATGCACTTCCTGCTGCAGACAGCAGCGCCGGCACCAGCACCGTCGTTGAGGTGCTGGTCATCAGCCACGACGGAACCTCCGACCAGGCCAGCCGGGACCCATTGCAGGCGGCAATGCGGGACCTGTTCGCTCCCGTAGCGCCCGGTGTGAGTGGTGAAACGCTGGAGGCATGCCGTATCGCACTTCTTGACAGCGCCAACAAGTTGGCGGCCATGAGACGCCTCACCGAGGCTTACCACCGCGAGATCGACCACGCTGTTTGCGGCACACCGGCTGCTGACGAGCCCAGCCGTGCGGGCACGGTCCGGCAGTGCGGCGCCGCCATCGCCAGCATGTTGGGGGCCGACCGCCTGGTCTACGCCACGCCCATGGAGAACTTGCGTGCTGCCCAGGAAGCGGCAGACGAGCTGGACCGCCTGGAGGGCGACGAACGTCGCTGCATGACGGAGCGCGTCCAGCAGCTCATCGACGCGGCCGCCGTGCAGCAAGAAGCCGACCGCCGCATGGTGGAACCCGGCCTGCGGGCTGGGAACCTTCCCCCTCGCCGGGAGCACAGCGCGACCTCCCGGACACCGACAGCCGGCGCCCGCGACCGAGGAATCCCAGAGCCGGTTGCCAGCCGCAGCCACACCCGCATCTCCATCGAGCGCGACCAAGACGGCCGCCCATGAGCAGTGGAACGGCGGGACGGTCGTCCGCCTCTCCCACGCAGTGAGAGGCGCACCTCCCCGCCGCCTGTTGAGCATCCGACTCTCGGAGGCCGGCTGGGCCCCCGCGAAGGAGTCGGAGAGAATGACACTCGCAACCGGATCGACCGCTTGGCTCGGTCCCTGGCGTTGGAAGAAGAAGATGCAATCGGCCCGCCTTGTTTCGGCCCCCGCATTCGCGATGAACCCTTCCCCAAAGGGTTCTCGCTCCCTCGGGACACTCCTAAGTACAATGGCTCTGTGAAGCCGGAAGATTGGCTGGTCGACTACTCCACTGCCGTCAACATAGCGAATGGCAACAAGCGTGTCGCCGTGAAGTATGTTCCGCTCATGCTCCAGGACATGGCTGAACAGCCTCAAGCCCTACAGCGTCAACGGCTGGCTAGACTTCTCCGAAGTTTTCATCCGCAACTTCACCAGCGCCCACAAGAGGCCGCTCAAACCTCGCCAGCTCTCCCTGTGCGTCCAAGGCCCGATCGAGTCCACCCGCGAATACTTAACGCAGTGGGCCGAGCTGCGCAACTCCTGCGAAGGGATTCATGAGGTGCAAGCCATTGAATACTTCACTACTGGGTGCCGGGAGGGCACCCTACTCAAGCACCGGCTCCTCTACGACGAGCCGGCCACGCTCGACGAGCTGTTGATCATAGCGGACAAGTACGCCACTGCCGACTCCTCCATGAAGTCGGAACTCCGGGTGGATGCGTCAGGAAAGATGCTCCCTCCGGCTCCTCAGAAACCGGCTGGTGATTCCAGTCGGCGCCAACAGTCAAACGACAATAAGCGCAAGGCCCCGCAGCCGGCTACCACCAGCCGGCAGGTGGCGACAGTCGAAGACCAGCAGCCAGAAGAGCAGCCCGGCCCTAAATGCCAGAGGGGCGGCAAGCCTGCCTGGTTGCCCGCCTTCTCGTTTGAGCAAACCCTCGACGCTCCCTGCAAGTTCCACAGCGGCGCGAAGCCATCCAACCACACCACCTGGAAGTGCCACTGGCTCACCCGCATCGCCAGAGGCGAAGGACTGCCTCCGCCGCCTGCTAGCCCGCCGCCTCCGCCTCCCCAGCAGCCGGCGGTCCGACCAGTCGGCGCGATCCAAGACGAGTTTCCTGAAGAGCATGGAGCTTACGTCGTCTTCACCAGTGTGACTGACGACAGGCACAGCCGGCGTCAACAGCGCCGAGAAGTGAATACTGTCACCTCTGAAGCCCCAGAGTTCATGCACTGGTCGGAGAAGCCGATCAGTTGGAGCCGAGCTGACCACCCGGAGGTGATGCCTTCTCTGGGTTCCTATGCCCTGGTGTTGGATGCCACCTTCGCAACAGAGAGGCGAGCTGCTCGTTTCTCCCAAATTCTGATAGACGGCGGTAGCAGCATCAACATCCTCTACCGCAACACCATGGAGAAGTTGTGCATCAAAGAGAAGCAGCTCCAGCCCAGCCGGACTGTCTTCCATGGCATTGTGCCTGGCCTATCCTGCTCACCAATCGGCAAGATCAAGATAGATGTCCTCTTTGGAGACAAGAGTCACTTCTGCCGAGAGCCAATCTGGTTCGAGGTGGTTGACCTTGAGAGCCCCTACCACGCGTTGCTTGGCCGGCCTGCTCTGGCCAAGTTCATGGCGGTCCCCCACTACGCCTACCTCAAGATGAAGATGCCGGGCACCAAGGGCATTATCACCATAGCCGGCGACTACCAGAAGTCTGCCGAGTGTGCTGCAGCCAGCAGTCGGCTGGCCGAGTCCCTTGTGATTGCTGCCGAGAAGCGGCTCCTTGACCGGGTTGTGGCCATGGCCGGCAAGCAGTTGGACCTATCGCCAAATCCCAAGGAGTCAGAAGCTCAGGGTTCTTTCCAGCCGGCCAAAGAAACCAAGAAGATACCCTTGGACCCAGAGCACCCGGAGAAGTTCGCTATCATAGGAGCTCACCTTGACAGCAAATAGGAAGGCGAGCTCGTCGATTTCCTCTGTGAGAATCGGGACATCTTTGCATGGTCTCCAAAGGACATGCCGGGTGTTCCGACGGATTTCGCCGAGCACAAGCTACATGTCAGAGCAGATGCAAAACCAGTCAGACAACCCCTCCGCCGCCTGTCGGAGGAGAAGAGAGGAATTGTTGGTGAAGAGGTAGCCCGGCTTCTAGCAGTCGGCTTCATTATGGAAGTATTCTTCCCAGAGTGGCTAGCCAACCCAGTCCTTGTACTAAATAAGAATAACAAATGGCGCATGTGTATTGACTACACCAGCCTCAACAAAGCTTGCCCGAAGGATCCGTTCGCCTTGCCTCGGATTGACCAAGTGATAGACTCCACAGCCGGATGCGAGCTGTTGAGTTTCTTGGATGCCTATTCGGGGTACCACCAGATTAAGTTAAGCCCGGCCGACCGCCTGAAGACCGCCTTCATCACACCATTCGGAGCCTTCTGCTACCTGACCATGACATTCGGCTTGAGAAATGACGGTGCCACGTTTCAGCGTTGCATGCAGAAGTGCCTCCTCAAGCAACTCGGCAGAAATGCCCACGTCTATCTAGACGATGTTGTGGTGAAGACGAAGAAGCGCGGTACCCTCCTGGAAGATCTCAAGGAAACTTTTGATAATCTGCGCCGTTTTCAAATCAAGCTCAACCCAGAGAAGTGTGTCTTTGGAGTGCCAGCCGGCCAGCTCCTCGGTTTCCTTGTCTCAGAGCGCGGCATAGAGTGCAACCCTGCTAAGATCAAGGCCATCGAGAGGATGGAGAGGCCCACCCGACTACGAGACGTTCAGAAGTTCACCGGTTGCTTGGCATCCATCAGCCGCTTCATCAGTCGGCTGGGCGAGAAGGCTCTTCCACTGTACCAGCTGATGAAGAAGACCACTCATTTCAAGTGGAACGACAAGGCAGACAAGGCGTTCCTCCAGCTCAAGAAGATGTTGACCACGCCGCCCGTCCTGGCCGCCCCGGCTGCCAAGGAGCCTATGCTTCTCTACATCGCCGCCACCAGCCGGGTGGTCAGTACAGTTATGGTGGTAGAGCGCCAAGAGGACGGCAAGGCGCTGCCGGTCCACAGGCCCGTCTACTACTTGAGTGAGGTGCTGTCAGCTTCCAAGCAGAACTACCCCCACTACCAAAAGTTGTGCTATGGCGTGCATTTTGCCGCTAAGAAGCTCAAGCCATACTTTCAAGAGCATCCCATCACGGTCATCTGCACCGCCCCGCTTGCGGAGATCATAGGCAGCAGAGACGCATCGGGCCGAGTGGCCAAGTGGGCCATCGAGTTGGCCCCCTACACCATCTTCTACCAGCCTCGCGCCACCATCAAGTCCCAAGCACTGGCCGACTTCCTCGTCGACTGGGCCGAGACCCAGTACCTGCCGCCAGCCCCAGACTCCACTCATTGGCGGATGCACTTTGATGGCTCGAAGATGCGCACCGGTTTGGGAGCCGGCGTCGTCCTCACCTCTCCCAAAGGCGACAAGCTCAGATACACGCTGCAAATCCACTTTGCCGCCTCCAACAACGTGGCTGAGTACGAGGCGCTAGTACACGGACTCCGGCTGGCCAGGGAGATTGGCATCCGCCGGATTCTGTGCTACGGCGACTCGGACTTGGTGGTCCAACAGTCGTCCGGCGACTGGACGCCAAGGATGCGAATATGGCGAGCTACCGCTTCCTCGTCCAACAGATCAGCGGATATTTTGATGGGTGCGAATTCCTTCACGTGCCACGGGCCGACAACGAGCAAGCGGACGCCCTGGCACGGATCGGCTCCACCAGGCAAGCCATACCAGCCGGCGTGTCCCTTTAGTGCCTCCGCAAGCCGTCCATCAAGCCTTCCTCGGAATCAGAATCCATCTTCGTGCCGGCTGCTCCTGAAGCAATCGAACCTGGCCCGGGGGCTGAAGCACCCGGCCCGGGGACTTCGGCAAGCGGCACGAGTACTGTAGTAGTCGCACCCGGCCCAGGGACTTCGCAACCTGGCCCGGGGGCTGCGGCAGCCGGCCCGGGGACGTCGGCAAGCGGCTCGGGGACTGCGGCAGTCGCACCCGGCCCGGGGACTCTACAGCCCCGCCCGGCGGCTGCAGCGGCCATCCTGGGGACTTCAACAACGCGGCAAGACGCGGCCGACTCCGCCCCACCACCTCCAGACCCAACCGCCCTGGTTTCAGTAACCGTAATGACAGTGGATGAAGTCAAAGCACCATCATGGGCGCAGCCCATCCTCAACTTTCTGGTAGGCGGAGAGCTACCAGTCGATGAGATCTCGGCCCGGCAGGTGCAACGCCGGGCAGGAGCTTACACGATAGTGAATAGAGAGCTTGTCAGGCGCAGCGTGACCGACGTTTTCCAACGCTGCGTCGAACCAGAGAAAGGCAAGGCAATCCTCAGAGACATACACCAGGGCGAGTGCTGCCACCACGCGGCCTCCAGATCCCTTGTCGCCAAAGCTTTCTGCCATGGTTTCTTCTGGCCGACTGCTTTGGAGGACGCCAAGGATCTGGTCAAGAAATTCAAGGGGTGCCAAAAATTCAGCTCCAAGCAACATCTGCCGGCTTCTGCACTCAAGACCATCCCCCTTACCTGGCCCTTTGCCATCTGGGGGCTGGACATGGTGGGCCCATTCAAGACAGCACGCGGTGGCATGACCCATCTGCTGGTCGCCATGGACAAATTCACCAAGTGGATTGAAGCCAAACCAATCAAGAAACTAAATTGTCCGACTACTGTGACCTTCATCGCGGATCTCACCGTCCGGTACGGTGTGCCACACAGCATCATCACCGACAATGGCACTAACTTTGCCAAAGGCGCCTTGGCCCGTTTCTGCTTGACGCAAGGCATCCGACTGGACTTAGCGTCCATTGCCCATCCGTAGTCAAACGGCCAGGTAGAACGAGCAAACGGCCTCATCTTATCCGGCATCAAACCCCGACTGGCCGAGCCGCTGGAGCGCTCGGCCGGCTGCTGCATCGACGAGCTGCCGGCCGTCCTCTGGAGTCTCCACACCACTCCGAACAGATCAACCGGTTTCACCCCCTTCTTCCTCATATACGGGGCCGAGGCCGTCATCCCAACTGACATCGAGTTCGACTCGCCTCGCGTCACCATGTACACGGAGGCGGAGGCGAAGGAAGCACGAGAAGACGGCATCGATCTGCTAGAAGAAGGCCGGCTGTTAGCACTCAGCCGGTCCGCCATCTACCAGCAGAGCCTGCACCGCTACTACAGTCGGAAGGTCAAGCCACGATCCTTCCAAGAGGGAGACCTTGTGCTCCGGCTGATCCAGCGAACAGCCGGCCAGCACAAGCTCTCGGCCCCTTGGGAAGGCCCCTTCATCATCAGCAGAGCCTTGGGCAACGAATCCTATTACCTCATTGACGCGCAGAAGCCCAGGGCGCGCAAAAGGGACGATTCCGGCAAGGAAGCAGAGCGCCCATGGAACGCAAATCTTCTTCGAAGATTTTACAGTTAAATACAGTATGTACCACGCTACCTTTTGTAGTAAGAGCAAAGGCACCGGGTCCCTCGAGGATCACTCAGGGGCTACCTTTCTTATCTGTATGATAAGTTTCATGCCTGTGAGTATGTTATTTCATTCCTATGCCCAGCACCGGGTCCGACCAGTCGGCCCGGGGGCTTGCCGCCTTGTACTATGTTGGCTCTACCTGCAGTCGGACAAGTAGTGTGCCGGCATCTAAGCCCACCCTTGCCATAAGCCGCAGCTCGCAGGGCGACTGTCTGGCCGGCAAGAGTCAAAGGCAAGAAATGGTGCTCACATGAAAAATGGCTAAGGACGAAAGCACCCACATAGGCCAAGTCGGCTCCTCGCCTAGCCGTCCGGTTGCTGAGCAGCCGGCCGGCCGGCTTCTCACTTAAATTGCTACGTTCTAAGCGGCCAAAGTACTTGTCTTCCCAAAATGGCCAAGTACTTGACCCGGCCAGCGGACCGAGAATGGTTGTCTGGCCGGCAAGGCGGCAGCCAAGGGAAAGCGGCAAAGGAAAAAGCCAAGAAGAACAGAAAGCAAGACAAGTCAGAGCTTGGCGAAGCACATCTCGTGCGAGAATTAAATCACATAGCAAGAGGCCCTCGGCTAGCATTCAACAAAGTTTGAATACACCTAGCGGGTGGAACTGCGCGAATTTAACAAAGTTTGTTCTAAAGATTACCAAAGCAGGAAAAGATAAGATAAGTTGGCAGCCTAGGCCAAACGAGCAATAGGCGGGTCCGGCAGGTTGGTGGAGTCGGCGGCGCCAGTTGGTGGAGTGGCCGTTTGGCGAGTCTCGGCTTGGTCGCCTTCAGCAGCAATCGGTGCACTCGCACGCGGCTCGTTGCTCGAGGCCCGATTAAGCTGAAGCTGGGCATCCACTCCGCCTTCCGGTGCGTCGCCTTCACCATCCTCTTCTTCCTTGTCCTCGCCTTCGTCGCTTGAGGCGATTTCTTCCGCCGAGTCCTCGCTGTCATCCGGGTTCAGCCCGAACCAGTCCATTGGCACCTCGGCACCTTCTTCGTCCAGCTCGGGGAAGAAGACGCCGGTGTCGGTGTACTCGGCGATCGCCACCGTGTGATGGGTGAGCGCGGGCCCCGCTGCCACCAACTCTTCCATGGCCTCCTGTCGGAACGTGGCCAATTGGGCTAGGCCCAGCCCAGGATACCACGCCTTGACAAACTCCAAGGCTCTTCGGGCGCCTGCCCGAGCGGAGGAGCCCCTCCAAGCCTCGAAGCGGCCGATTGCCGCCTCCAACCAGTCGGCGGTCCGACTGGGGGTGCGTGGAGCCTGGCCGCCTGGCCAGAGGGCGAAAACCAGCTGAGACCCGGCACGCTGAAGGCGGCGGAGCAGACGGTGAACCGGCTGTAAACGCGTCCTGACGGCCAGGAGCTGCTCGTTCATGTTCCGAGGCGCGTCGGGCGGGATCTCCACTCCTTCCCTCCTACGCCAGTCGTGTCGCGCCTCGATGGCCTGGCTGACGGCGACGGCGTGGCCAGGAAAGAAGTCTACGCAAAAGAAAAACAAAGATCAGAAGCCGACTCCTGATGCAGTCGGCAGCTATTCTAAAGAAAGAAGCTTACCGTCGATTATGTCCTCAATCTCGCCGTAGCCAGCGGCGAGGATCGCCTCCTTCTTGGCCCACTTTGAGCGTTCGACCTCAAACTCGGCCAGAAGGGCGGTTTCCGCCTCCTTGAGCTTCCGGAGCTCCGCCTTGTGCTGGTCTGCCTGGTCCGCCAACTTCTTGGCCAGACGGTCGCGCTCCAAGGCCGCCTTACGGCGCTCCTCCTCCTTGACGCGCAGCTCGGTCTGGACTTCACCCAGATGCTGCTGCAGTGTGGCGTTGGCTCCTGCAAAAATGAGAAAGAAAGGACAATCAACAAAGATGACCAAAAAAGAAAGTGGTTGCCGGAAGATCCGGCCCGACTGCTCATCAGTCGGCCCGAATCTCGGGGGCTACACCCAGCGGGTGCGCTGACGCGCCCCCGCGAGGAAGAAGACAGAATGCTAACACCGGCTTTCGGTGAGGTCGGCGGTCCGCTTAGCCATCTCCTGGACCTGGGAGTTGAAGGCGGCTACACGGATGTTGTGGTAGTCCTGCAACAAAGACAAAAGAAGAGAAAACAAGTTAGCACTCGGAACCTACCTTAAAGTTTCGAGCCGCCTGCTCAGCAGCCGGCCCGGAACTCGGGGGCTACACCCAGTGGGTGCGCTGGCGCGCCCCCACGGAAGACTGCAAGAATCAAAAAACAAAGCAAAGAAGCATACCCGAACGACCGTCCACGTCGCCAAGAACGCCTTCGTACACTGCTGGAGGGCGGCGCCTTGGGCCTGGAGCTGGGCCTGAACGTCCTGCGCGGCCTTGTTCAGCACGCCCGCCCCGCCCCCGGGCGTCCATTCCGGTGGGGGGGCATTGGTGGCCTCTGCGTCCAGGGCCGAGGAGCTCGCGGCCCCGACCTCCTGCGCCCGCGGCGCCGAGGCCGCCTTGGCCACATGCCGGCGCACCGAAGGGCGGACCACGGGAGTCGCCCCCACCACCAACTCGACACCGATCGGCGACGCCGGTGGCACGTCAGGCCGATTGCCTCGGGCCTCGGCAGTCGGCGCTTGCGGAGGCACCTCCGCCTCCGAGACGATGGCGTCACCTCCTCTCCTCTCCACGACCAGCTGGTCATCGCCGGCTCCTCCAGTCGGCTCCGGGATCTCTGGCGCTGGCGGCGCCGCGCGCAACGGAATGACAAGTTGCGGGGCCTGGCCGCGCGCGGTTTCTTCCGCCTGCGCCCTAGCGGCCGCGTCCGCCCGAGCCTTGGTGGCGGCGTCTGCCCGCGCTGCCTTGGCCGCCTCCGCCTCCTGCCTCTCCGCCTCCTCCCGCTCCTCGCGCGCCTCCCGTGCGTTCCTCTCCGTCGCCGCCCGGAGGTCGGCGAGCGGGTCCACACGGCGGTTATTGGTGGAGCCTTCCGCCTCCCCGATCACGGAGGCGGTGGCAGACCGCTCAAGAGTGAGTGGGGCCCTGATTCAAGCAAGACAAGAGAAAAACTCAGAAAAAGTTTGCAAGGAAGAAGAAAGGGAAACACAGCCAAACACTTACGCGGACACCATCGGGGGCTGCTTCGGGGCCCTCTGGAATTGGGCCGCTCTTGCGGCGGCCTCTTGCCGCCTGGTCGCGGTGGCTGCGTTCTTGGACTTCTTCGGCCGGCTGCCGAACAACAACGAGCCGGCCCGGCGCTTTTTTGGGCCGTCTGGTGTGGTCGGCGCGGCTGAGGAGCTCACACCCGCCCTGTCGGTGCCGTGCGGTCGGCGCGGCTCGTCCTCCTCCTCATCGTCGTCCGGCCAGTCCTCAAGGCCGCCTCCTCCCTCGGAGCCGCCTGCTCCACCGCCGCCACCTGTGGCGTCGTCCTCCTCCATGGCGGCCGCCCCCAAGTCGGGGTCTTCCACGTCGCTCCTTGTTCGGTCCGGCATATACTCCTGACCTGGATCCAGAGCGCCGGCGGCCGACTGGGCCGGGAGGACCTGCACCATGGCCGACTGATCAGACGGCGAAACAAGAAGTCGGACCAGCAAAAGAGAAAAAGAATTACAAAGACTTACAGCAGGCGGCGGATGTGCGCGGTCGTACGGCCGCTTGCCGAACCGCCAGTCCGTCTCTGACAACTTATAGTCAGAGATATAGTTGACCAGCCGGACCACCTCCACGTCCGGCAGCTCCCGCGTGCACATTCGGCATGGGTCCCGGTGCCCGCTCATGCAACTGATGATGTGAGGCCGGGCTTGGAGGGGGAGAACTCGGCGCGTCATGAAGGCGGCCAGCAAGTCCGAGCCCTTTAAGCCCTCCGACTCCGTCATCACATGAAGTCGGGCAAGCGCGGCGGAGGAGGCGGCCGATAGAGAGCTCGGCTTGAACCGCCAGTTGGCACGCGGCTCGGCCGGCGGGCCGGCTGCGTAAGCCGGCAAGTTGACGTAATCGCTACTCGGATGGATGTTTCTGACATAGAAATAAGATTTCTGCCACAGCTTGGCGGACTGCAGCAGAGAGATGGAAGGGAAGCGGTTCCCGGTGCCCGGGCGCCGCACCGCCATGCAGGCTCCGCACTGAGCCGCCTGGCCCATGGCGGCGGTGCCGAATTTGAGGTAGAAGCACTCCCCCCAGAGTTCGAGGGTGGGGAGAGTGCCGAGATATCCTTCGCACATGGCGACGAAGGCGGCCAGCAGCACCACCGTGTTTGGCGTGAGGTGGTGCGGCTGGACTTGGTAGAAATCAAAGAAAGAGCGGAGGAAGTTGCTTGCTGGAAGGCCGAAGCCGCGAAGGAAATGAGACCGGAAGACGACGCGTTCGTCGCCCTTCGGCGCCGGCGAGATTTCTGCCTCGGGAGGGACGCGCACCTGCACATTCGCCTCTCGGGGCAGCCGACGTGTTTGGCGGAGGAAGGAGAGGTGGTCTTCGTGGACGTTGGAGCCGTCCCAATCGCCGGCTCATGAACACGCCATGGGCGACGGAGCTCGTCGCAGGCGCGGCGCGGTGGCGAGCGGACGAGGCTGCAGCGGAGCGAGGAAGCCGCTGCGAGAGGACGCACAGCGACGGCGAGCTGCGGCAGTGCTTCGGCGGGAGGAAGGAGCGCTGCGGCGGCAGGAGAAAATGAAGAACGACGAAGGGAGAGGAGGGCGCGCGTGCGTCTGCTGCCCCCCTCCTCCCCCTACTTATAGCCAGGTGGCGAAGCCGAGGGGACGTGGGCGTGGGGGATCATGGGATTAACTGCGCCCACTCCCCCACGATTCCCGCGATTATGGCGCCAGTAAAGGCGTGCATTAACTGCCACAGAATACCAACCGACCGCCTCGGTCGCAGCAGATCCGCGCGCGCCGAGGCACTGTAGTGGTGGGCCCCGGCCTGCGGCACCGTCCCGTTGCGCGCGTGGGCTGGCAGGCTGGCTTGACCTGATGACGCCATGTGGCCGACATGTGCGGGCGGCAAGCCTGACGCCTGGCTAGCGCACCACCCGGTCCCCGCCACGACGTTTCAAAACCACCAGGCGGCCCGCCTGGTCATGGCCGACACCAACCAGTCGTCTCTTCGGAAGACGATTCAGAGTATGAAGCTGCTGAGGCTTCTCGCCCCTTCAGCCGCAGCGCCTCATCAGCTTCGGGGACTACTTTCGGAGTAAATGACCATGGGTAGCCCCATCAGCTCCCTTTGGTATTTCAAGACATCAGGGCAGGCTGCGCCCCTCAAACATCAAGGGAAATGGCCGCCTTCTTGAGGCCGGCTGGTCCAAGCAGTCGGTTGCCGGGAGGCGGCGGAGTCCACAAGACGGCCATGTAGCAGGCCGACTCCTGGCAGGCGGCCTCCTGGGATGCCGAGTCCTAGCAGGCGGCCCCTCGTGCCCTCAAAGTCAACACCAACATAAACATGATGAGACAGGGCATGGCTACAGTACAGGCCTGCCACCCCCGAATCCAGGGCGGGCATGGCCATGGTACTGCGTATCGGGCAGGAATCCTGCGCCCGACGCAGGACTGTTGCCATGCCACTCGTGACGACACCCATGGCAGAGGGAGCCATGCTCCCATGACAGGCGGCCAGTACGGCCCGCAGACGGCGGGTCCTACCTGTCCGTGATAAGCCAGAAGGCGGCAAGCCCAGGCCAGTCGGCTCAATGGGAGGCCGGCTCCCAACAGGCGGCCCTCCTCCTCCCTCGAAGTCCGTGCGCCATTAACCAGATACGACGGGGTATGGCTACAGCGAGTTCCCGCCAGGCGGCGGGACTATATCCACGTTCTCCCCGACCAAGCATGCGTCATCAGTGGCACGGCTACAGTGCTACACAGCCGACAGGACCCGCAAGTTGCGGCCCCAGCTTCTTGGCCGAGGACAAGACCGCCGGGGGGACCCAACAGGCGGCGGGCCCCTGCAGTCGGGGAGAAGCCGGCGACCAGAGACACTGACGGCCGGGTCCTACGCCCGGCCGGATTACCATTGTATCCCTGGGGGGTAGGCCTATATAAACCCCCCAGGTCACCCCATGCAAGGGGGTTGGCAGTTGGCTCCTTGGCAGAGGCCTCGTCGAGCACTCGCAGCACACACACGCACACACGCAGAGAGAGTGGAGTAGGGCTAGCCTTGCCCTTCTTCCTCCTCCAGGCAGGAGGCTCAAGGAGCAATCTTGTAGCCACCTGTTGAGATAGTGATCATGCAGAGACCCCGCAGAGCAGGACTAGGGGTGTTATCTCCTAGGAGAGCCCCGAACCTGGGTAAGATTCGCAAGCGTACGCGGTCTCGCTCACTCCCGCTTCTAGAGCCCGGCGACGTACTTTTGTCCCCATCCACGATAAGCCATCCCCTGGCATATGTCGCACGATACCCCCGACAAATATCACTATAGAAAAAGACACATTCGTGACATTATGGCCCGAATGAAAACATATTCTTTCATCAAAGGACACTTCCATGACGATAACTATGTCAAAAACACGTATCATCATAGATGTGGTGGGATCCTACTTCTATGACAAAAAATTATGACAGAAAATGGGCTTTTCATCCTAGGCGGGCCAGAGGCGGACCTGCATGACATTCTTTGGGCCGTCCATGACGTAAAAAATCATGGTAGAAGTGAGAGTGAGATTTTTTTTGGTTATTTCCCGGTATACGGTGGGTGGTTGGGCCCGAGAGATGCAGGGGTGGTTGCGTGTTTCTCTCATACGCGTGTGTGTGCAAGCCCTTCGCTTACTGGATCTGATTGAGTCGGTCGCTCGCTTACTGAACCCGACCGATCGATCTCTCTATCGCCTTAGTGAACAGGAGCGATGGATCTCTCGCACTACACTAAACCCGAGCAATCGATCCCTCGCACTAGTGAACCCGAGCGATCCCTTAGCTACTTACTGAACCTGAGTGATCCTTTCGCTGCTTAGAGATTGAGACCGTCCTTAAGAACTAAGTTCCGTGTTTGTGATCGAAGAACAACTACTACCATACATTGGTCCCTGAAATATGGTTCTGCTTGACTTATTAATCACCTTGATCTTTGTCTAGGAGTTGCAACTAGTTTCTGGTGTTTGTAGGATGCTGGAGGTCGTGCATAGCACTGACCTCGGGGGTAGGCTATGATGCGGTAGGAAGTGGCATGGTGTACCAAGTGGCACCCATTTGGTGGGCTTGGGAACACTGCTCACATCATTTGGGGCCGTAACGAAAACTTCGGCTGGACATCCTTGCGGGTGCAGTCTCAAATAGGCGATAAACATGGACTAGAGTCTTGTGTGGTTAGTCAGGTCATGGTCTACACTCACGCTGGATTTTTCTTGAAGTCTTTCGAGTACATTTCGCGTACAGGCACTAAGTGGTGGAAACATGTGTGAAGAAGTAAACCCCTGCGGGGTTATAAATGATCTATTCGAATAGCCGCGTCCGCGGATATGGACTACTTGGAAGCTTACATTGTTCATAGACAAGTTGAAGTGGATACTCTAAAATATGCAAGATAAAAAAGTGGATCTGTAGTGGTGTATTGATGTGGTGACTATGTACACTCGTGTGCGCTCTCTCACCCCAAAGAAATTACCGGTAGTCGTAGTACAAGTTAGCCAAGAGACAAAGCTGGCTTGCTGTAGTTAAATTCCACAACCCCCTTGTTGATACTGATGCATAAGTAGATAGTTCTGATGTAAGTCTTGCTGAGTACCTTTGTACTCACGGTTGCTTAATTTATGTTTTTGCAGAGGAGACTTCAGTCTTACTAGTAGTTCCACGTGGAGTTCGACATTGACCGAGTCGCTTCGGAATCCCAGACAGAGGTCTGGTTCCTATGGAGGGTCTTGTAGATAGACATGCTTTCTAGCCTTCTTTCTTTTCAGCTGTCTGTACTCAAACAAGTTTATGCTTCCATTGCTTGTATGACTTTGTATGTTGGGTCATGAGACCCATGTTTGTAATATCATGTTATGTATGGCTCTTTTGAGCCTTATGTTGTCGGGACCCCGATTCTAAATCACACCGATCTAGCATGTAACACATCATATCACTTTGTAGCCACACGCACGGTATTCCCATGACTGCAGCCTTACCTAGGCCGGGACCGTTTGCGCCTTTTGGCTCACATATATGATAATGTCGCTAGCATCCATATGACAGAGAACCCGGGCCGACATGACTAGTCGTAAACCCAAGGTGGCACAAACTTACAGGGACAGGCATACATGACCTAGCAATGCATGTGTCGGTCAGCAGCGAGTGTAACCGAGTCGTAGCAAGCTACAAGGACTCCAGTAAACACCGCATGCCATTTCCCCGAAGGGACAGACATAGGAGCAAGGAAGGACACATGCCGGTCAATCCATGTGTTCCGGAGCAGTAGCAACCTACCATGGCTCAGTGGAAGCACTAGGAGGCATTTCCCCATAAGAGAGGCTACCAAGAATAAACAACTAGGTGTCGGATCCCACACATACCAAGCATTTCAATAACATACACACAATATGCTCGATATGTGTAAATACAACATGGCATCACAACAAAACTCGACGACTCAGAGTATTTATTTAAAAGGATCCGAAGAGCCATCCATTACATGATATTACAAACATGGGTCTCATGACCCAACATACAGAGTCACACAAGCATCAAGCACATGCGGAAGCTTATCCTGTCTAAGTACAGACAGCCGAAAAGAAAGAAGGCTAGAAAGCCTCACTATCTACAAGACCCTCCATAGGAACCAGACCTCTATCTGGGATTCCCAAGCTAATCGGTCAAGGTCGAACTCATCGTAGGTACCACTAGTGAGACTGAAGTCTCCTTTGCAAAAACATAAATTAAGCAAACGTGAGTACAAATGTACCCAGCAAGACTTACATCAGAACTAGCTACATATGCATCATTATCAACAAAGGGGGTTGTGGAGTTTAACTGCAGCAAGCCAGCTTTGACTCAGTGGCTATCCTGAACTACGACTATCAGTATTTTCTTTGAGGTGAGAAAGCGCACACGAGTCTACATATTCACCATATCAATACACCACTATGGATCCGCTCCCGTCTCCCTACGAGAAGGCCATCCATAGCACTCACACTTATCTTGCGCATTTTAGAGTATCCATTTCAACTTGTTTATGAACAATGTAAGCTTTGCAAGTAGTCCATATCCGAGGACGCAGGTATCCGAATAGATCATATTACCCTGCAGGGGTGTACTTCTTCACACACGCTCTCACCACATACCGCCGTTTACACGACATGCACTCGGCAACCTTCAAGCGGAAGCCCAGCGAGGGTGTCGGCCATGACGTGACTAACCACACAAGACTCTAGTCCAGGTTTATCGCCTATTTCAGTTCCATCCGCAAGGAAGTCCGGCCGAGGTTTCCACTACGGCCCCAAACGATGTGTGTAGGGTTCCCGAACCCACCAAACGGGTGCCTCGGTACACCGTGCCACGGTGTATCTACCGCATCATAGCCCACCCCTAGAGTCAGCGCTACACACGACCTCCAACACATATCCTACAAACACCAGAAACTAGTTGCAACTCCTGGAAAGAGATCAAGTTGGTTAATAAGTCGAGAGGGGCACTTAAGCATTCCAATGCGTGGTAGTAACTGTCTTGGATCACAAACACAGAACTCAGTTCCTGAGAACGGTTTCAATGAGACAACCCACCATGTACTCCTACATGGCCTGTCATTGCTACCTTTACCAAATCATGTTCACACACTTAGCTCTCAACAGTAGGACATATTCACCACCATTCCAATCCATCCCAGATGAATCAGACCTGACACAACTCTAAGCATAGCAGGCATAACAAGCAAGCATGAATGAGTAGGCACATCATGGCTCAAACAACTCCTACTCATGCTAGTGGGTTTCACTATTTACTGTGGCAATGACAGGTCATGCAGAGGAATGGGTTCAACTACCGCAACATGTAACAGTTGAATCGTTGTTGTCCTAATGCAGTAAAAGAGAGCAAGAGTGAGAGAGTGGGATTGTATCGTAATGCTCAAGGGGGTTTGCTTTCCTGGCACTTCTGAAGATAGAATTGTGTCTTCATCGGTGACATCGACCTCAACGTCGGAACAACGTCTACTGAGAGGGAACAACCACCGACAACGGGAAGCAAAAGGGAACATAGTCAATGCAATGTAACAATATGATGCATGATCATGACATGGCAATATGCTATGATTTGAGCCAATGTAGCTAGAAACAATTTAAATGAAGTTGGTTTGAACCCAAGGTTCAAATTCAAACTCCATATAAGACATTTCAAATGTCATTTATACAAATTATCATATACAGCAGCTTTAAGTTGTTCAAACATGCATGAAAATGACATAAACAGATTTTTCATATTTTTCTGATCATTTTTCATATATAATTTATTTCATTTGGAGTTACGGTTGAATTTTTATGAATTTCTGAAGATTAGGACATTTTTTGAAATTTCCAGATTTATCTCTAAATAAGAAAATCCAGTTAACTGCATTATGTCATCAGTGCATCAGCATGGCGTCAGCAGGTCAACCGAGTCAAATCTGACATGTGGGTCCCACATATCAGCGTAACAGTGGCTAATTGGGATTAATTATTTCCTAACCAAAAATTAGCGGGACTGGGACCCACTGTCAGTGGCTCAGTGGTGCGGTTAGGGCTAATTAAGCATGCCACGTCGGCACGGCCGGGGGTTAACCGCCGGCGACCTCAACCGATGGCGAAGGCACGCTGGAATCGCCGCTCCGGCGTCCATTCGACGCGCAGATGGGTGCTACGGGTATGTAGTGCACGCGCACATCCAAATGAACACGCGGGAGGCCATGGGGTGGCCAGAGCTCACCGGAAACGAGCTCGCAGCGGCTGCCGGAGTTCGGGCAGGTGCGGGGACGCGGCTGCGGTGCCCAAGCGAACAAGCTAGCATGCTAAAGATGCAGTACGCGATGCCCTGAGTGTAACGGACGCATGCCCGGGACCAAATGGTCACTAGAGCCACGCCGACGTTGAGCTCAGGCGGCGGCGGGTCTCGGTCCTGATGGAAACGGCGACCACGGGATAAAATCGACAACAGGGTTAGAGGGGAACAACGTGGGACCTCACAGCATATTGATCGGTAGTCACAACGAGCTCGGGGAAGCACCGGAGACGGCAAATCAATGACGATGACCTTCGGTGCCCGTGGAAGAAGAAGATGATGGAGCCGGCATTGCAGGGCGTCTGGCGATGCTTGGCTCGGCGAGGATGAAGCTGGCGATGATACGGACCTCGGGGACGCGGAGATGGAGCGAGGGAGTGGCTGTGGCCGCAGTGGTGCTCGTCGGCCTGCAGTGGGGTGTTCGGGCGCGCTGCGGGGAGGGAGCAGAGACGGGGAAAGGATGAGGGGAGTGGGCGAGAGGGACCGGGGTGGCGCGTGGCGTCGTCCAGACGCGTTGGGGAGGGGGCAGGCAGGCAGGAGGTGGAGGCCGACGCGTGCGTTGTTGCCATGGCCTCGTTCAGCCTACACTGGCTAGAGGAAGAAGACGAGGAAGCCCCTGGTGGGCTGGGCCTGCTACAGTGTTAGTCTACAGGTGGGCTGCCAGGTAAGTCAGGTGAAGTCTGTTTCTTCTTTCTGTTTTTTTGTTTCTGTTATATTTATTTGCCATTGTTTAAATTCAAAATAGAATTCAAACTCATGCCAAATCTTCCTGTGAATATTAATGTGGCTTATCTGAACTTTTCCAACAGCACAAAAATATTTCAGAGACATTTGAAAATATATTCTATATATTAGGAATATAAATCCAAATTCAAATAAAATATGATTTAACTTCAGTGCCCAAAATAATTCCTTAAAAATGTTCATTATTTTTGGTTTGGATCAAAACCCTTGCCAAAAATACCAAACATCAATGAATAGATTTTTTGAAACATTGAATGAGATTTTTAGGGTACTTGCCCTTTATTAAAATTTCTGAGGCTTGATTATTCCTCAATTCACTTTCATTTGAATTAAAACATGATGCATGAATGCTTCTAATGCAGCTGATTACAATCAATTTCTAGGGCTGTGACATATGTATACTTGAGTTGTAAAGTTATGTTGTGATGCCATGTTGTACAACACATACTTGCATATTATGCGTACGTGTAATATGTATTGCTGTGTGTGGGGTTTGATACCTAGTTATGTGCCTTTGGTAGCCTTTGATACAGGGAAATTCCTCTTTGTGCTTCCACTGAGCCTTGGTAGCTCGCTACTGCTTCAGACACATTGATTGTCCGGCATGTATCCCTCTTTGCTCCTGTGTCTGTCCCTACGAGGAAATGTCACACGATGTTTACTATAGTCCTTGTAGCTTTGCTACGACTTGGTTACACTCGCTGCTGGCCGACACATGCATTGATGGGTTACCTATACCTGTCCTTGTA
Organism: Thinopyrum elongatum; assembly: GCA_011799875.1. Classification (NCBI taxonomy): domain Eukaryota; kingdom Viridiplantae; phylum Streptophyta; class Magnoliopsida; order Poales; family Poaceae; genus Thinopyrum; species Thinopyrum elongatum. The sequence continues at coordinate 115,566,757 of CM022299.1, read as the reverse complement.
CGTTTGTGCCACCTTGGTCTATAACTAATCATGTAAACCAGGATTCTCTGTCATATGGATGCTAGCGGCATAATCATATACGTGAGGTAAAATACGCAAACGGCCCCGGCCAAGGTAAGGCTGTAGCCGTGGGGATACCATCGTGAGGCCGCAAAATGATATGTGTGTTACATACTAGATCAATGTGACCTAGGATCGGGGTTCCAACAGCTTTGGTAACAGAGCCTGACTGTGTGTAGGATTACCAAGCCAAACTGGTCAAAGTCGAGTCTAAAAATGCTTTAGTTATATAAGGGAATTGATTATGGAAGGGAACGTAAGGCTCTTTGTGAAAGTACATGTAGTCCCCATGTGTGGTTTTGGTAATTGATGACAATCCTTATGGACTAATGTTTGCATTGAGATATACATTTGAAGGTTAGTCCCATTGGAAAATGATTGAAGAATAATGGAAGACAACTCCTTTGAAGCAACAATTATATTGAGATGATCAAAATGAAGTTCATTGGAGTATCTTAAGGGTTGCCATGCTTAGAGCTATGGTTTGAGCCATAATGGATCAAGATCTTAAAAGGATGATTTGAATGATGAATTCTAGGAGTGGCTCAAAGATATGATCATAATGGACTCATGTGTTGAGTCATGATTGATCAAGTATTCAAGCAAGCTATTCAAGTGAAGAATTCAATATACCCTTCAAGACGTCAAGATTAAACATGGAGTAGAGATATAGGTTGACCAAGATGAAGCTCAAAGATCGAACTCTAAATGATCAACACACGAGCGCAAATGATGCACCACATAGGATCTTGTGGTATGATAAGAAATTATCAATTGCACTCTGTGTACTAACCCATACTATGTGTTGTCTATGTTTTTGAGGGTTAGGTGATTCTCATGGGCTCGCATCGAGAGAGAGATTTCAAGTTTCTATGAGAGGATGACATCAAGTGTTGGTGATCATGGTTGACAAGGGCAAGTTCAAGATAACCATCCCGAAGGATTACATGCTTGAAGCTTGTGGATGATCACATGATGGACAAGTGAAGATGAATACAAAGCAAAGCTTCCCGCACTGTGTATGGGGGAGCGACTTGAAGAGTTCACCAATGTCTTGCCTTCATCTTGAGCCAAGAAGAAACATCAACATCAAGCTCAAGTGAATGGTTCGTGTCAAAGGTATTAGTTCCTTTGACGTTAGTGTTGTGGAGTGATGATCACCAAAGAAACATATACACTCAAGAATTGATTCTCGATAGCTATGTAGTGTAGCTCTTTTATAATTCTTGAGTTATAGGGATCCCGCACTATTAAGAGGGGATCAAAGGGGTTCTTGATGGATTTGCTCAAGTCAACATCTTCTATACACAATTCCAATCATATCCTAAATACCAAAGAAAATCCAAAGCCAAATAGTTTCCCAAAATATATGATCTAACCTTTGCATACTTTTCACCCTCCATTTTGGTTTATCTTGGGTGGTTCTCTATGTGAGGACCTGGAGTATTTCCATAGCTTCAAAACGAGCCCAAGATCATCAAAATCGGAGTCCGTATGAAATAGTTGTGCATGTTTTAGTTTTGGGGTTCCTGCTGTTTTTTTATTGGCCGGACGTCCGGTAGCATCCGGAAATCCGGTGGCCATATCCAGCAGCAAACGGGCGGATTTCCGGTACTTACCGGACGTCCGGTCACCGGACGTCCGGAAAGTGTCGGATGTCCGTCAAACCTGTTTCGCAAATATCCTGCTACATTCGTCTGATGGCGTGCTACAGCCGTCGGATGTCCGGTGTTCCACCGGAAGTCCGGTGCCTGTTTTGCCACCGGACGTCCGATAATCTCCGAACGTCCGACACTTTCCTGGGCAGAATTCCCCCCAACGGCCAGATTTGTGCCCATATTATAAATACCCCTTCACCACTTCGTGGAGGTGTTGAGCAACACAAATATCCTCACCCACATTTCAGAAAAGCTCCCTCTCCTTCTCCTACCTCAAATCTTAGATCCCGGAGAGATTTGTGAGAGTATTTGAGAGAGATTTCACCCATTGATAGATCCACTCCCTCTCCCTCTCTTGACCAAAGGAATTTGTGATTTGAGCAAGTCTTGGGCATTTCCCCTTTGTTCTTATTACTCTTGGAGGTTGGAGACTCCTAGGCGGTAGGAGTGCTCCGGTGAGGAATCAACTTGTGATTTGTCCCCCGGAAAGTTTGTGAAGGTTTGGAGGCCGCCTCAAGGTCTACCACTAGTGGTTGGGAATCGCCTTCGTGGTGATATCTCAAGGAGAATAGGGTGAGCCTTCGTGGCGTTGGTGTGCCTTCGTGGTAACATCCACCTCTCTAATGGTGACTAGCTTCCCTCCAAGGAAGTGAACATCGGGATACATCATCGTCTCCGTGACTTTGGTTATCCCTAACCCTAACTCCTTACTTGTGGTTTATCTTGGTCACTTGACCGTGCATTCACTATTCTTGTTGTCCTCATTATATTGTGTTGGTTACCATATCGTAGAGATTATTTAGGCCAACACTTTATAGTCCGCAATTCATACTTCCTACTATTGTTCTATCTTGTGTTTAGTGTGTATTGCTAGCTTGTAACATTCATTTCCATATCTCATGATATACATTGAGTAAGTTTGTGTAACTTACTTGTGCTTACTCATATCCTCATTGTTCTCATCTTGTTTATGCTAAGTTGTTGGTGCACTTAGTGAGCCTAGTATATTTAGGATTTGTGCTTGAAAAGTATCCGCTTAGTTTATTTCCGCATTAGGATATAGCCAAATCCGTAAAAGATTTTAAAACACCTATTCACCCCCCTCTAGGCGACATCATGGTCCTTTCAATTGGTATCAGAGCTAGGTCTCTCCTTATTAGGCTTAACCGCCTAGAGAGTAACGATGTCGACTAGTGAACTAGTGCACGATGACACATTTTGTTTTAATGGCACAAATTACATTATGTGGAGATTACGCATGCTTTGTCACTTTCGGGCCATGGGTCCAAATGCTTTGCGGATTGTGGTTGTAGGGAATTCAAATCTAAAGGATGGACAATCTCCGTCACTTGATGATATGCATCTTGATTGTGAAGCTTTAAGTGTCATTCACCAAGCTATAACCTTCGAGGTGTTCAAGTCAATCTCGTCTTGTTCGTTGGCTCATGAGGCTTGGACCAAAATTGAAGATATATATGGTGGGTCCAATCTTGATGAAGACAATATTATTTTCGAGGAGTTAATGGAGGAGTTCTCTACATTTTTAAATCATGAAGAGCTCTTTATTGCTTCCACCTCCGATTACTTGCATACCTCAACATCTTTCACTTCACCAACATGTGGCTTACCACAAGGTAATGACATGGTGAGTGAAGAAATATCTCGTGATGATGGTATTAAGCTCATCATTGATGATCATGCTTATGTTGATACTAGTGATGTATCTTCAATGGACACGAGCATATCTAACACCGAAAACATCGTACACTCTTGTGTAGAGAGTCCATGCATATCATCTAATGATGCACTCATAAATTCTTGTGATGATATGATTGGTCGTTTGTGTTGCCATATTCAAAATGCCGTGATTCCCTCTAGTTCTCTTTGTGAAACTAACCATGTAGAGGAAATCAAGAAAAATGAGGCATGCTTGGTTGATGAAGAACCCTCTTCTCCAAAAGAATCATCATCAACCCCCTGTGTTCACATGTGCCTCATGGCAAGACGTAATGACGAGGTATCATCTTCTCTTAGTGATAATGATGATAGTTGTAATGAGGAAGATGATGAAGTCTTGACTCAAAATCTCTATGAGATTGGGAAAACTCTTCGTAGAGCTAAAAATAACACTTATAAAAGGCTCCAAGATGTTCTTGCTTGCTTTCAAAAACGTAATGACTTATTTCTTTACGAGCAAGCAAAAAGTGAACAACTTGAACATGAACTTGCTATGGCTCATCAATGTCTTAGTGACTTGAGGTCTTTAAAAGAAGAAATTGAAGTTACTCATTGTAAACTTAAAGAGGATTTTGAGCACCTTGACCTTGACTACAAGAAGGTCAAAGGAGAGCTCACCAAACTCTCTAAGTCTCATGAGGAACTTCAAGCTACTCATGCGGAGTCTCTAGCTTCTACATGCTCCTCTCATATTGACAATGATGCTTGTGCTACTAACTCTATCTTGCGTGAAGCATCGATATTAAAAGAAAATGTTGAGCTAAGGACTCAACTTGATTTGTTAACTAGCAATTATGGGAAATTAGGAGAAAGTCATAAAAAGCTCTCAGGCACTCATGAGGATCTTCTAATCTCTCATGATGAGTTAAAGTTAGCTCATGAGGCTATGGTCACCAAGGTAAAATCATGTGAGTCTCATGTGGATATTAGCACATCTTCTACTCGAAATGCCTTATTGCCATGTGCTAGTCCTTGCAATTCCTCTCTACATGATATTGGTACATCTTGTAATGAATTGCTCACCATGCCTTGTTGCTCTAACAATGAAGCTTCTACTTCTTCTAGTTCTTTTGTTAATACTAACCTTGTAGAGGAAAATAAAGAGCTCAAGGCCCAAGTCACTAGTTTGAAGAAAGACTTGGAAAAATGTTGTGATAATATCTTGAGTGTGCAAAAGGACCCTCAAGACAAAATAGGACTTGATTTCATCTCCAACAAGAAGAAGTCCAAGAACAAGAAGAAGGGACAAGATCAAGTCAAGAATTCGGCCAACATTACTTGCTTTAAGTGCAAAAATGTTGGACACCATGTGAGATCTTGTCCACTAAAGAAGAAGGCTTCAAATAAGAAGCAACATGGGAGGTGGCCTCAAGTTCAATCTCAAGATGTAGAAAGGCCTCCACCCATGATGAACCATGATGATGCTTCTCAAATTGAGAAAATAAAGAAGAAAATAAAAGGGGGCACATGTTGCTATGTTTGTCGTGAGAAGGGACACATAGCTTCATCTTGTCCCAACGGTAACATATCTAAGCCTCCTATAGTCAATAATCATTATTCGCTAAGGAAGGATATTGTTGGCAATGTGTTTGCCAAGTTTGTGGGTTCCCAAAGAAGTTTGAAAGTGGACAAGACCATTTGGGTTGCCAAGCCTATTGTTACTAACTTCTTAGGACCCAACTTGGTTGGGGACCATCAAGCTCAAACTTGATCAATAGGTGTGTGGAGGGCATTGGAGACTTGGCTACTTCATGAAGAAAAACTATTTTCACCATATGTTATGGTTAATGCCAAGTCAAGTGGATTATCATCATATCTATCAATCCAATGCTCCTCTTTGCGGTAACTTGTACTTGCATTGTTTGCATTAAAAGTTACTAAGTCCCTTGCATGTTAGGTTTTGTACCTAGCATGTGCTTGTATATGTTGTGCTTCCTAGTATGCTTGATTTGTGTTATCTAGCATGTGTAGGTCACAATGCACTTCATATATTTGTGTGTGTGGTTTCAAGCCTTTATTGCTTCATTAGTTGAATCTTCCTTGGCTCTTTTGAGATATTAATGGATCATCACATTATGGGGGAGTGCTATGTTTTACGCATATCACAAACCTTAAATGTGTATATATGTGGGATACCACCTAGTATTGTTAGTGCAATATTATCTAGTTACTATGTGGTATGTAAAGCTCATTTGAAACTCAAATTCTCATCCATTAATTGTGCTTAGTTGGGTTTCATTTGCTTCTTGTGGATAATACATGGATCATCATATTATGGGGGAGTGATATGCTTTGTGCATATCACAATCCTTGTTAATATGAACAATTGAGGGATGCCACTTAGAATTTATATTTGAGATTATCTTATATCTCCGTGGCATGCAATGCCTTGTTTACGTATGGCATTCTTGTGTGGTTTTGCCCATGGTTATCTTTAAAATCATATTTGGAAAATTGTTTGATTAAAGCTATTCCAATTGTTGCTTTGCATGATGATCTATCTAGTTGGAATGTTAATAATATGCTATCCAAGCATTGTGTTTATTTCTAAACTCTCATGTTATGCTTGTGTTAGTATAGATGATCATGTACTTATTTGGTTTCTACACCGAATGATAACCTGAAATACCATTTTGTTCGAATTCATCTTATTGCTCTATATGAGAGTTTGTTATCTCATTGTTTATAGTGTCCTATATCTACTTGAGTGAGATATTCCTATGAGTATGTGTGCAATGCATATCTTATATGCTCATTGGTTTTTTCCTTGGTTAATATGTTGAACTTTGTGTGCTATCATATGTTGATTTGTCTCTTTGATTCATTTTGGACAACATGAATGACTAGTGATGTTATTGGAAGTATTAACGGTTATGTGTTCATTTGTCCAATTTGTATCTCCCTGGATTTTGGTAGGCTTGTGCATGCATATTTACTATGTGTAAATTCACATGCCTTGTTTGCTTTATTTGATCCAATATATATATGGTAAATCCATCAAATTCTTAATAGCTAAGATGTGCATGAAATTCAAATTCATATCAATATGCACATATTTAAGTGGTTTTACCCTATGTGTTGTAGTTATGCTAACTACTTTGGACCCAATAAGTTTGGGGACCATATTGTACTTAAAATGTTTTAGGTACATTTGAGAAGCATTGGGTGCTTGGCTTATTCATGAAGGTGGTGGCACTATGAGGAAATTAGAGCCAAGCTTGGACATTTTATTGATCTACGACTTCATACCAATGCTATCTTGGTAACAAGTATTTACTTCATGCATATATATAGAAATGGGGTCAACCTTGTGTAGGTTGCATCATGGCATGAATTTCTTGACTCGTTCATGTGATACTTGTTTCCTTTCTCAAAGCATCCCAACAATGATCTCTTGTTGCTAGTTGTGATGTCTTTGATGGTTGTGTGTTTGGAGTTCATTAATATACAATAAGATTATATTAAGCCACGTGCTATGCTTTCAAGCAAAGATCTCATTGGTATATTTTATGACTCCCGTTTGGATATCTTATTCTTTCCTTTTGTAACTATTTTATGTGTACATCCTTCTTTGTGGATATCATCTACCTAGAATCTTATACACGTGAGAGAAGTTACATCTCTAGTTGATATCCCTACTCTTTCATGTCCACCATTTCATTCACTTTTTATATCTTTGGTGGCTCCATGGAAGCAGTTGTTGTATGAGTGCATGTCTTATCTCTTTGCATCTTAGTGCACTCATGTTTGGTGAAGATTGTTGTCCTCATGCTTGTCTTGACAAGCCTATTATTTCCTATCTTCATCATGGGTTGTCACAAGCTTTGATTTTTAATTTGCTATTAGTGAGCTTGTGAACCCATTTGCTTGATGTGTGTGTGACCTTCTTAACTTCGTGTGTGTGGGAAGGACATGTCTTGCACCTTGTATCTCATTTACTCAAGACTATGTTGATGCTTAATTCTCATCCTTATACTAGTCTTCTCAAGTGCTTTGACGTGACTCACACACATCATTTTGGTTGTGCCCATTCTTAGGTTGCCTCATTTACATGTTGCTCAACCATATGTTTGTTGCAAATGCTAGGCTTCTTTTCTTATCTATGCCTGCTTGCAATTGCTTTGTGTTCCTATTGATTTTGGGGGAGTGATGATCCTATTTTGTGCACTTGCATCCAAATACAAAAATTCTAAATAGTGCACAAATCATGGGGAGCTTCTCTATTTTCCTTAGAACACTCCTTTGCCCAAATCATAATATTCTTTTATCCTTTTGGCTCGTCGGATCTTTTGATTGCTTGCTTCACTTTGTGTTATGCAAATGAGATCAATTTGTGCCATGTGCTTTGTGCCATGTGCCTTGCTATTATGACTAGGTTTCAGTTGTATAATAATGGATTCACTTGTGTATATCATGTTCTTATCAATTGCGTCTATTTAGTGTATGCAAAGTTTCTTTGTGGATACATATCATGATTATGATTGGCCACTCAGAAATTTTTATACATGAGAAAGTTCATATCTTTCCTTGATATCATTTATTCCTTGCCGGCCACTTTGTTTGTTTCCTCTTATTCTTATGGTGGCTTCGGTAAGAGGTTGTGTCGTGAGTGCTTGTATGTTTGGCATATAATCTTGCGCACTCATGTGTTTTGACTGTTTTCCTCACATGTCTAATGCTTGTTTTCATATCTGGTTGCATTATATAGATTCTGAGCTCCTCAAATCGTTTATTATTGAATATGTGCATTTGCGTTCACTCACATTTTGTGATATGCACACATCAAGGAGGAACTCATACTATATTGGTCTTCTAGATGTTTTGTCTTCCATTTTGGCATTTGTTGCCAATGGGGGAGCAGTTTAGAGGGTTTAAGATAAATATCTTTTGAAGTTCTTGTTGTCATTTATGCATATCCACCCTAGTTATATATGCTTGTTGCATGAATGAATATATAGAGAAATCTCCAACTAGTTTATATCAACCAATATATGCAATGAAATTCAAAGTTCATTCACACATGCATATATTGTGGGGGAGCTTGCCCTATATATTGCGGTCTTACTAACATCAAATGCTTGTGTAGTGTTTTGATGTTAGTACAACCGGTTTTGATAAACATCAAGTTTCTCTGTGATAATTGATGCTATCAAAATCACCGTAAGTATACAATTTATCCTCGAAAAAAATTGCGTGCTTGTGTAAAAATTCATTATATAAACCCTCTTGTTGAGATTGTCATCAATTACCAAAATGGGGGAGATTGAAAGTACATGTAGTCCCCATGTGTGGTTTTGGTAATTGATGACAATCCTTATGGACTAATGTTTGCATTGAGATATACATTTGAAGGTTAGTCCCATTGGAAAATGATTGAAGAATAATGGAAGACAACTCCTTTGAAGCAACAATTACATTGAGATGATCAAAATGAAGTTCATTGGAGTATCTTAAGGGTTGCCATGCTTAGAGCTATGGTTTGAGCCATAATGGATCAAGATCTTAAAAGGATGATTTGAATGATGAATTCTAGGAGTGGCTCAAAGATATGATCATAATGGACTCATGTGTTGAGTCATGATTGATCAAGTATTCAAGCAAGCTATTCAAGTGAAGAATTCAATATACCCTTCAAGACGTCAAGATTAAACATGGAGTAGAGATATAGGTTGACCAAGATGAAGCTCAAAGGTCGAACTCTAAATGGTCAACACACGAGCGCAAATGATGCACCACATAGGATCTTGTGGTATGATAAGAAATTATCAATTACACTCTGTGTACTAACCCATACTATGTGTTGTCTATGTTTTTGAGGGTTAGGTGATTCTCATGGGCTCACATCGAGAGAGAGATTTCAAGTTTCTATGAGAGGATGACATCAAGTGTTGGTGATCATGGTTGACAAGGGCAAGTTCAAGATAACCATCCCGAAGGATTACATGCTTGAAGCTTGTGGATGATCACATGATGGACAAGTGAAGATGAATACAAAGCAAAGCTTCCCACACTGTGTATGGGGGAGCGACATGAAGACTTCACCAATGTCTTGCCTTCATCTTGAGCCAAGAAGAAAAATCAACATCAAGCTCAAGTGAACGGTTCGTGTCAAAGGTATTAGTTCCTTTGACGTTAGTGTTGTGGAGTGATGACCACCAAAGAAACATATACACTCAAGAATGGATTCTCGATAGCTATGTAGTGTAGCTCTTTTATTATTCTTGAGTTATAGGGATCCCGCACTATTAAGAGGGGATCAAAGGGGTTCATGATGGATTTGCTCAAGTCAACATCTTCTATACACAATTCCACTCATATCCTATATACCAAAGAAAATCCAAAGCCAAATAGTTTCCCAAAATATATGATCTAACCTTTGCATACTTTGCACCCTCCATTTTGGTTTATCTTGGGTGGTTCTCTATGTGAGGACCTGGAGTTTTTCCATAGCTTCAAAACGAGCCCAAGATCATCAAAATCGGAGTCCGTATGAAAAAGTTGTGCATGTTTTAGTTTTGGGGTTCCTGCTGTTTTTTTATTGGCCGGACGTCCGGTAGCATCCGGAAATCCGGTGGCCATATCCAGCAGCAAACGGGTGGATTTCCGGTACTTACCGGATGTCCGGTCACCGGACGTCCGGAAAGTGTCGGATGTCCGTCAAACCTGTTTCGCAAATATCCTGCTACATTCGTCTGATGGCGTGCTATAGCCGTCGGACGTTCGGTGTTCCACCGGATGTCCGGTGCCTGTTTTGCCACCGGACGTCCGACACTTTCCTGGGCAGAATTCCCCCCAACGGCCAGATTTGTGCCCATATTATAAATACCCCTTCACCACTTCGTGGAGGGGTTGAGCAACACAAATATCCTCACCCACATTTCAGAAAAGCTCCCTCTCCTTCTCCTACCTCAAATCTTAGATCCCGGAGAGATTTGTGAGAGTATTTGAGAGAGATTTCACCCATTGATAGATCCACTCCCTCTCCCTCTCTTGACCAAAGGAATTTGTGATTTGAGCAAGTCTTGAGCATTTCCCCTTTGTTCTTATTACTCTTGGAGGTTGGAGACTCCTAGGCGGTAGGAGTGCTCCGGTGAGGAATCAACTTGTGATTTGTCCCTCGGAAAGTTTGTGAAGGTTTGGAGGCCGCCTCAAGGTCTACCACTAGTGGTTGGGAATCGCCTTCGTGGTGATATCTCAAGGAGAATAGGGTGAGCCTTCGTGGCGTTGGTGTGCCTTCGTGGTAACATCCACCTCTCTAATGGTGACTAGCTTCCCTCCAAGGAAGTGAACATTGGGATACATCATCGTCTCCGTGACTTTGGTTATCCCTAACCCTAACTCCTTACTTGTGGTTTATCTTGGTCACTTGACCGTGCATTCACTATTCTTGTTGTCCTCATTATATTGTGTTGGTTACCATATCGTAGAGATTATTTAGGCCAACACTTTATAGTCCGCAATTCATACTTCCTACTATTGTTCTATCTTGTGTTTAGTGTGTATTGCTAGCTTGTAACATTCATTTCCATATCTCGTGATATACATTGAGTAAGTTTGTGTAACTTACTTGTGCTTACTCATATCCTCGTTGTTCTCATCTTGTTTATGCTAAGTTGTTGGTGCACTTAGTGAGCCTAGTATATTTAGGATTTGTGCTTGAAAAGTATCCGCTTAGTTTATTTCCGCATTAGGATATAGCCAAATCCGTAAAAGATTTTAAAACGCCTATTCACCCCCCCTCTAGGCGACATCGTGGTCCTTTCACTTTGTACTCCTTATCTTGTGTCCCTTTGATTCTGAATCACCCTCTTCTTTTCTACGGGGTTAAGAAACTATGCTTTCTCCTCTATCTATCAGGATGACGAGTTACTATGCTGGAGACTTATATAAAATGTGTTGTCTTCTTGGATCGGTGTTTCCATAATAATTAAGTTCTGATGTTGACAGTTGTCATGTAGGTTGTCTCATTTTTCATGTTCGTACATCCGTTATGCTGTCCGAGTTATCCAAGGTTTCTAAATAGTCTGATGCATTTGCAAATCATTTCTTCCTGTTCCGATGTCTTTTTGGCCAGACTATGTTGGGGAACATAGTAGAAAACAAATTTTTTTTGCCCTATGATCACCTAAGAACAATATGAAGATGCAAAACGGGTTTGGATCAATGGTCGTTACCGACTCTGGGAGTGCAGCGGAAGTAGATGAGTCGGTGTAGATCGTACTTGGAGTCCCTCAAACGTCGATGACGATCCCCAAACCGCCCTCGAACGATCCCTCGAACGGAAGACCGAAAGCATGGCCTCTCTACTTGGTTGCAAGCGTACGGTCTTCACAATCCGACAGCGTTTCGCCGTCCAGAGCTAATCATCATCGTAGAATTAGAGGAAGGAGATTAGAACCACACGAGGCTTCTAATTATGAGGATTAGAGGCGGCTAGGACTAGCTCTAATTAGTCAACTAAGACCAACAAGATTTAGAACAACTAGAGGAGGCTCCAAAACTTCTGTCCCAACAGAGAAAAATCCCCTAGTATATATAGGTTGGAGGGGAGAGAGGGGGCGGACACCAAGGGGGAAGGAGTCCCCCATGGTGCGCCAGCCTTGGGGGGGGGGGGGGGTCCAACTCTCACCCCAAGTAGGATTCGGAACCCTTGATAGGAAAGGGGGGCGCCACTTCCATATGGGCCTTTGTGGCCCATATCTTCTTAGACCACTTGGCCTTTTAAGGCCAGTTGATATTAATTTAAATATATATATATATATATATGTGTGTGTGTGTGTGTGTGTGTGTGTATGTATATATATATATATATATATATATATATATATGGTAATACCCGGTATTACCCGATATTCACCGAAACCCTTGTGGTGACCCCGAAATGCTTCTGGAACATCTTGGAGCTATTCCAAATATTAATGAAACAATTCCACAAATATATTCTCATCACTATAGTCACACTAACACTCAGTAGATCATTATTACCTTAAGCTTGTGACCCCGTAGGTTCGATAAACCATAGACATGAACGAACCCCTTCGTTCGATGACCAATAGCGGAATCGTCACTACTAGGGAAAACCTTATACACAGAATCTTAGCAGCAGCGCGGTACAGGAAGAGGCGCTACTGCTAATTAGCAGTAGCAAGGGAAAAAAATAGGTGCTACTGCTACTGACTTAGCAGTAGCGCGGCTCGGTGGAACCACGCTGCTACTAAAATTGACCGACCGTTCCCGCCACCCTAGGTTTAGCAGCAGCGCGCCCTAGCTAACCGCGCTACTGATAAAGTAATAGTAGCAGCACACCTTTTTTTGGTGACGCTACTGCTAATTTTGAAACTGGCCACATGGCGGGCCCCTCTTAGCAGTAGCGCGTGTGTCAGAAGCGCGCTGCTGCTATCTTATTAGCAGCAGCGCAGTTTACGACTAGCGCTACTGCTAAGCCGCAGCATATACCACCTTTTCCCTCCCCCCTCCCCCTCCCCCATCCTCTCTTCCTCACTTTCCCCTACCTCCCACCTCCTCTCTCCCTCACTTTGCTTCTTCCTCACTACTTCTCCCCCCATTACTCTCCTTCTTCTACCTACCTTTCTCTCTCTTTATTACTCCTAACTAACTACACCACCTCCATTAATGCATCTCCTTTCTCTTTTTCATTCCCCTCCACTAGTTGAAGTTGTCTCCTCCCAAACTAGCTAGCTAGGTAGATGTAGCATTTAGTGAAGTGACCTATGTGCCCCCTAACTAGATCTAGCCTTGTCAAGAAGAGCTTTGTCCACTTTTGATCTCCCTACTACATCATCATCTCCATCGTGTGCTCGATCTCGAGATAGGTGATTAAAAATTTATGCTTTTGCAAGAATGGAAATATGTGTATGTGTGTGCGATATGACATAATCGGGCGATATGATGGAAATTGTGTGTGTGGCATGAGTTGACGCCGAATTGTACTTGTGAGTTGCCTATGTTTTGCCGAAATGTCGATTTATTTCCGTTTCGGTGAATTCCGGGCAAACTCTATATGTCCAATTTTTAGGGATGGTCATGCCGAATTTTTGTATGACTTTGATGCATGCACACATTTTTATAATCAATTTGTTTATTATTACCGTGCAGGCGTTCATGATGGTCAGTGGAACGATGGTGGACAGGTGGTTGCGGTCGGCGGTGCAGGACATGAAAGAAAATAACCTGACAGAGGTTTTATGTCCGTGTCGAAGATGCAAAGGACGAGTTTGGCTCGACCCCTATGACGATGGTCGTGTAGAAGCGCACCTGCTCATGACTAGTTTCATGGATGGCTATACTCGGTGGATAATTGAAGATGAGGATGATGATGTTGAGGACGCCGACGGGGCAGGCAATGATGACACGGGGCAAGACGAAGAGATGATCGATAATGGCGGCGGGGCAGAGGCCGGACATGGCGGCGAAGAAGCGGCCAGACATGGCGGCGGAGAAGGGGCCGGACATGGCGGCGGAGAGAATGTGGACTCCACGCCGCAGAGTTCGTCGGTACTAAGTTCAATCATGCGGGACCCTCATGTTCAAGCACTGCTTCACAAGGAGACGAGTACTGAGAGAGTTGCTTCTAGAGAGGAGGCCAAGCTGTAGCAACTGGTGGTAGACTCGAACACTCCATTGTATCATGGTTGCAATCCTGAGGTGACTCGCTTGAGTTTCACGCTCCAACTCCTGAAGACGAAGGCTAAAAACAAATGGACCGACACTAGCCTCGATGAGCATCTCAAGTACCTAAAGGATGTTCTTCCTGCGGGGAATCTTTATCCTACTAGTGTTGATGAGGCCAAGAAGATCATGTGCCCTCTTGATCTGCCACACGTTAGATACCATGCATGCATCAACGATTGCATAATTTATTGGAAGGAGCACACGGAAAAAACAAGCTGTCCGGTGTGCAATGCTTCTCGATACAAGAAGGCCGGGAAGAAATCTCCCTAGAAAGTTGTATGGTCCTTACCGATCACTCCCCGTCTCTAGCGGTATTTCATAGATCCCAAGGAAGCAAAGCTCAAGCACTGGCACGCGGAGAGGAAGAAGCCCGACGATGGAGATGATCCAAAGTTGAGACACGTCAAGGATGGAAGCCAGTGGAGAGCGTTGAACGGCGAACATCGGTATTTCGAATGTGATGCAAGGAACATCGTGCTCGGCGCGTGTACCGATGGCATGAATCTGTTTGGCAACCAGAACACCAACCATAGCACATGGCCCGTGTTTGTATGGATGTACAACCTCCCCCCTGGTGGTGCATGAAGTCGAAGTACATTCACTTGAGCATGCTAATTCAAGGGCCGAAACAACTGGGAAATAATATTAATCTGTACCTGGGGCTACTTCAAGAGGAGTTAGACACGTTATGGAAAACACCGGCCAAGACATGGGACGCCAGCAAAGGCGACTATTTCTATATGAGAGCCGCGCTGATCACGACGGTGCACGACTATCTCGGTTACAGATATGTCGCACGCCAGGTGTGCCATGGATATTGCGGATGCACGCGGTGCATGGATGATACGACGTCTCAGCAGCAAACATCAAGGAAAGA
Source organism: Thinopyrum elongatum (assembly GCA_011799875.1). Lineage (NCBI taxonomy): Eukaryota > Viridiplantae > Streptophyta > Magnoliopsida > Poales > Poaceae > Thinopyrum > Thinopyrum elongatum. The sequence continues at coordinate 115,551,733 of CM022299.1, read as the reverse complement.
TGGCGGGTCTAGGAAAATCGTGTACATGGGGCATCGAAGATGGTTTGAGAAGGACGACCCATGGAGAAACCGTGGAGATCTATTCAATGGTGACGCTGAGCATCGAGGACCTCCATGTAAGCAGAGCGGCGCCGAAATCGATGAGCTGTTGAAAAACTGGGAACAGTGCCCCGCGCCGGGAAAGACGATGAAAAAGGCGTCGGAGCCGCTGCTGAAGGTATGGAAGACGAGGTCTGTGTTCTGGGACTTGGAGTACTGGCACAAACTCGACACACCTCATTGCCTTGATCAAATGCATATCTGTAAGAATGTCCTTGAGATCTTGCTCGAGACACTGATGAACATGCCGGATAAGACCAAGGATGGGCCGAAGGCAAGAAAAGACTTGCAAGATTTGAAAATCAGGGAAGATCTGCACATACCGCCCCGTAAAAAGTCAGACGAGACAGAGACGGAGACAAAGGCGCGGGAGAAGAAGGGCAAAAAAGTAAAGGAAGAGGATTATTGCCCCCCTTCTTGCTTCACCTTAAGTCCGGCTGAGATCGATCAATTCTTTAAGTGCCTTACCGGAGTCAAAGTTAGTTCCGGTTACAGTGGCAAGATAAGCAGATATCTAGACACGAAAAAGAAAAGGTTCAGTGGGATGAAGTCCCACGACTGTCATGTGATGATGACGCAGATACTACCTGTTGCCCTTAGAGGGATAATGGACAAGCACATCCGTGACACGCTTATTGGTCTCTGCAACTTTTTTGATGTCATCTCTCGAAAGTCAATCAGTGTGAAGCAGCTTCGAAGGCTACAGGAAGAGATCGTTGTGATACTGAATGAGCTTGAGATGTACTTCCCGCCCGCGGTCTTTGACGTCATGGTGCATCTGTGTGCCCATATTGTGGATGATATTATAGACCTGGGGCCGTCATTCCTGCACAACATGATGCCGTTTGAGAGGATGAATGGGATCATCAAAGGATTCATTCGTAACATGTCCCGTCCGGATGGAAGCATTGTCCAGGGCTATCTGACACAAGAGTGCATCTCTTTCTGCGAGAATTTTCTATATGGCGCAGACCAGCCGCCTGGTGTTGGTGTTGGTTTGCCCGTTAACAAGCACGATGGGAGGCTCAAAGGAGAAGGTCACTCCAACAGTCGCAGGGAACTGCACTTGGCATACTCAGATCGACGCAACGAATTTGACAGAGCAAACTTGGTAGTGCTACAACACCTAGACGAGGTAGATCATTTCGTGGCACTGCACAAAGAAATTATCGCAAATAAGTATCGTGACCGGGGGGTATGCAGGACGTACGCCGAAGTTACTAGAGAGCACAACTCCACTTTCCTGCATTGGTTCAAAGAGCATATTATTGCTAATCCCCCGGAAGAGGGCTCTAAGGACGGATTGCTCATATATGCCTTAGCACATGGCCCCTCGCCCAACCTCGTCACCTATCAGGCATACGATATCAACGGATACACGTTCTACATGGAGGCCAAAGATATGGACAGTGATGATCAGAACTCAGGGGTGACGATGGAATGCATGACCAGCAGCGACAACGGCGCAACTGAGAGATTTTACAGAAGGGTCGAGGAGATCTGGGAGCTTGACTACTCTGGACTGCACAACGTGACGATGTTCTGTGTCAGATGGGCTAAGAATGTCGAAAGAGAAAACCGGTATTTCACAACCATGACTATACCCAACGCCAAGAGCACTACCGTGAATGCTATCGCAAAAAATGAGCCATGGGTACACGCTAAGCACGTGACACAATGCTTCTTCATAACCGACCCGTGCAATCCCGGCCGTGTTGTCGTGAGGAGAGGCAAAAGGAACATCATTGGAATGGATGGAGTCGCCAACGAGGAAGACTACGACCAGTATGGCAACCCAATGAGGGAAGATGACGATGACGATGAAGTATACGTCAAAAGAAGAATCAATACTACATTACCTAAGAAAGATCGTACTCCATGGAAAAGGAAAAGTCACAATAAGGGGCTCAATTATTCTTCAACGAACAAGAAGGGAAAGAAGCTCACTCAAAAACGAAAACGTCAACGCTGAGGAACGTTATCAGTCAAATGATGTAATATATATGTTCCTATTTTGTGTACACACTTAACCATTATGCATGGGTCAAATGATGTAATATATATGTTCCTATTTTGTATACATACTTAACCATCAAATGATGCAATATATATCGCCTTAGTTATATACATTGTATCACCTTCCCTTCGTTCACTGCTCTCGAAAAAAAGGAAAAGAAAAGAAAAGAAAAGAAAAGGGAGAGAAAATAAAGGAAAAGAAAATAGAAGAAACAAACAGGAAAACTGCTATAGGTACTGGTTATAGCAGTAGCGCTTTTCTGAAAAAGAGCTATAGCTAGTCAAGTTAGCAGTAGCGCTGTCTGGATAAACACTCTATAGCTACCTGTGATAGCAGTAGCGCTTTCTGGCTAAACGCGCTATAGCTAAGTTAGCTATAGCGCGTCCTTCAAGAACACGCTACTGCTACCTCGACTTAACCCCCCAAATCCCCACTCTCTGCTTCTTCCCGCCTCTGCTTTCCCCCCAAATCCCCACTCTCTCTTCCCCCGTCGTCGCCGCCGGAGCCCTGCCCTCGCCGCGCCCCTGCGCTCGCCCCCGACCCCGGCGCTCGGCCCCGTCCCGGCGCTCGCCCCCGTCT